>CM040240.1:288642139-289246566 GCA_022545495.1 Chrysanthemum lavandulifolium
AACTCGCTATGCACCAAGTCGCTACCACTGTCGCTACCCGTAGTGGAGAGTCCACTACTTGTAATCAGAACTCGCTAAATGTAACTCGCTAGGTCTAAAACTCAGAACTCACTATAAATTAGTGAAGCAAGTCGCCACGAAGAAAATTATCCGTGAACTAAGTCGCTAGCATGAAAAACCATATAAACATCACTTTTCAATCCAAAACAACCCAACCAAGATGATTCAAGCTTACCAAATGAAAACCTAAACACTTGTGATGATTCTAAACATAAAAGTACTAACAAAATTCAAACTTTAACACAAGAAATCAACCAAATGATGCAAAACCACTAAACTTTTTCAAACTCAAAATCACCTAAAACCACTAGAAATCCAAAGATGTGCAAGATATGATCTAACCATGGCTCTTGATACCAATTGTAAGATATTGATTTCACATACACATCATAACATTAACACAATGAGCACATAGATGGTTTTAGAGAGAAAGAGTGGGACATTCTAGTGAGAGAAACTTGTGGAATATTAGATTACCAAAGAACATCCAACCCTCTACCTTGCAAGGTGAGAGGTATTTATAGGTTACAAACTAAACGACCTCCCGACGGCTCGTGGATCGGGGATACGGTGGGTAAAGACCCGTCCTTCCTCCACGGTGTTGCACTAAACTATTTTACGCCATCGACTAACTTACATAACAACATAAATGAGTAACTAACGATTAGTCTACGAGCTAACTTATGCTAGATAATAGTTGGGGTGACCGACTCTTCAATACTGGAATTTTCTAATTCCTAACACATATCCTCCCTTTTCCTTACCTAATACAACTGTCATGGCATTAGTGCCATGATCAAGCTTCAAGATTCCTTGTTTGATCTTGTCGTCCGTTTCTTTCTACACACACAATATGGGAAATAAGTTATTTAATTCTACCAAGATTAACTTGTAACTAAAAGTATTAACTAAAACACTACCGTATTAACTTATAACTAACAATTTAAATACAAGATGCGTATAACTAAAACACTACCGTATTAACTTATAACTAGCAGCTTTAAATGTCTGATGTGATTAACTTATAACTAAACAAAATAATAATAAAATTTGCGCATCAAACTTACAAATTTTTCTCCCACCGATCCGATATCATCATCGTGATATTCTCCGTCTTTTTCACCATTCTTTCAACCACAACATACTACGCGGTGGTTCTTCATCTGTTCAAGTTCTTTACTCGATCTTATAAACATCAAATACATACAAATGTAAGATAAACGAATATAAACGAAAGTATGATGCTATTAAATGCAAATGTGCAAATGTTTCTTTGTTACCATTTTTTCTATCACACGGCGTATCCACCTCGTCCCATTGTATGATCATAAACAGACTTGGAACGCGACACTTTAGCTTTTTGATCTCACCTTGCAACACAAAATCATACGGCTTTAGATGTAGTAATGCTTGATAGTATACAACTAATACATATGGAAACATATGAAAAGGTGAAAGATATTTGAACTTGAATAAAATTAATAATTAAAACCTTGTATTCCTCATTGGTCGTGTAGTTTACAAAATTAACCCAGTCTTGGCTTTTATAATTGCACTATACTTTCTTAGGGACTTCATTTAGTTTTGAAAGGGTATTTTGGTTGGGCAATATGTAGTTTTGTATCAATTTCATTCGAAATTCCTTAGAAGTTGACCAAGACGATTCATTATCGCTTTCGACCATCAAGTCAACATCAAAATATCATTGCAAAGATTAACAAATTGTTGTTAATTAGTTGCACATACCGTAAATGCAGAGATAAACTTATTAACACCTTGTATCTACGATGACCAAGCCACTACTATTTAAAAAGTATATGTGTACCGTGATTTCGTCCCACATTTTATCTCTTGCTTTTGAATCAACCTTCCTCCAGGTTAGAATCACGACACCTATATGCTCACGAACCAAATCACCCAAAAACTCGAACAATGCTGCTTTTTCTTGATAACCTATCCATTGCATCAAGGTTACACCGACCTTTATTCCGTCTGTTTTTCCATATTTCTGCGAAACTTAGCTAACCTAGTTATGCCCTCTTAACAACATTCGCATTTGAATGGTTGTTTCGGCATCCTCACCCTCATCCGAATACGTCTCGATTCATATTCTAAAGTGTTTTCATTTTCACGATCGTAATAAACCAAATCATCCGGATAATTGATTTGCGTTGACATGATTCGTCGAAGTAATGTGTTAAAGAAAACTAGTAAACTTAATTGGTAAATAATGGTGTAAAAATTGAAGTTACGTTGTTTTGCTTGAAGCCCGATTTATTGGAGTAAAAATAAGGCTAATGATGGGGCGATTTTCAATTAAAGAAATCATAATTTCCAAAGTAATTTTAAAATTTTGGCAAAATTTGGCTCCATATTGATAATTTTAAAATGTGGCTCCAAATCAAACAATTTTGAAACAAAAACACCCACAGATGAAATGGTGCTTACCCACATCCCAAACACCCATATTACTTAAACCGGTGTGTCAAAGACACATATAACTATGAGATACACTAAAATCAAAACATGGCGCATACAAATGAACAATCAAAAGCTAAAATAGACTTAAAGCAACTAATTAAGCAACTATAACTAATAAGGCCTTCGGATAAACAATTAAGCACAAAATAGGCAAATCAAACCAAGAACTGCGATACATCAAATTTCCCTATGACCTTACTTTAAGCCTATAAATAAGCTATTTATAAGCAATTAGATAAGCTCTAACATCCTCAAGCGATCAAAAAAATCAAGAAAACATGTAAATGCAATTAACTTAAAGCAAAACAAAAACAAAAACACCTTAAATCTAGTGGTTCAATCAAAAATAATTGTCATGAACAAACGCCTCAGATTCTAAACTTCATAATCACCATAAAAAATTGACAACAATCTAAAATTGAACATCCTAATCCTACAATAATACATTCTACTAGTGCGAATATGAACTTAAACACTACAACCAATTCCTAAATTCAAAACAACATGAAAAAAAAAGATGAAACAAACTAGCGAACACATTACTTATATTAACAAACATAATTAGCATTCGTATGGATAAACCATCAAAAGATCCATACATGTTCCATTGTTAATATATCTACATACCATCTCATTAAACCAAGACATTAGACATTAGACATTAGGCATAAACAGATGACACTAGAGCAAAAGAAAACATCCCATTCCATAGCGAGAAACCCTTAAACCATTCATCGCTTCGAATTTGTTCTTCCTTGGTATCGATTTCCTCCTAAAATTGAGTAATGAGATCATTCAAGCCCTCGCAGCCTTAGACCTCAGCCTCCCCGTCATCCCTAAGATCCTCCAATCTCTAAGGACCTAATGTTTAAAAACGCAAACTAAGTCCTCCTTCTTTAAACTATGACTATAAATTAGGGTCTTGATCCGTTCGATTATCGGGTTTTGTTTCGTTAAATCGGTTATATTTTTATTTTGGTCAACACGAAAACCGAAACGAACCGAACTATAATTAAACCAAAGCGAACCGAAAACCGATTATGAATTAAGTTCGCTTCTTGGGTTGACCCGAAATTAAGCTTGATTCTTGGGTTGACACATATGGTTTTAAACCAAAAATGGATAATTAAGTTCGCTTCTTGAGTTGACACAAAATTATTTAGATTTAAGCCATGGCTTCCATAATTAGCGACCTACAAACATAATGTTTGAGTAATCGGATGAAAACGCAAAACAATTGAAACGGCCGAATGTGTGTACAAAGTTATACAAACGGACTAAAAGATGAAAAAACAAAGCGTGCAAACACGAACGAAAACCCAAAACAAAATGAGACGATAAAAAACCGATTAAAAGGGACAAAGACGTGAAAAGCGGACCAAAACGTATTAAAGCAGAAAACGTGTATAAACGCATTAATACTGTAAAAGTGTAAGAAAACCTATGAAACGGTTGAAAATTCTTAAAACATACGAAAATGGGTAAAAGCGGATGAAAACAGGGTAAATCGGACGAAACGTGCAAAACACAGTAATGTGTGTAAAAGTTATACAAACGGACTAAAAGATGAAAAAACCGGTAGCGTGCAAAACACGGACGAAAACCAAGAAACAAAACTAAACGATAAAAGCGATTAAAGGGACAAAGACGTAAGAAAACGGACCAAAGCGTATTAAAATGTAAGAAAACGTGTATAAGCGTGCGAATACGTGTAAAGTGTAAGAAAACCTTTGAAAACGGTTGAAAAATTCTTAAAACATACGAAAATGGGTAAAACGGATAAGAACGGGGTAAATCGGACGAAAACATATGTAAAACATATGAAAATGTATGAAACGTTTGAAATGTACGTTAATATGTAAAAGCAGTTAAAACGGATGAAACATGAAAAAACTAAGCGAAAACGTAAACACGGACTAAAAATCGTAAACAAAAGCGAAACGTATAAAAGCAGTTAAAGGGGACAAAGACGTATGAAAACGTGTTAAAATAGACAAAAGCGTGTATAAGCGCATTTAATGTGTGTATAAACGTGTATAAGCGGGCGAAAAAGTCTTCAAAAAGTAAACAACCCTAAATCATATAGTATGGCTAAACATATGTCAAGATCCTATTGTGTCGACAATTTACGTAATATTGTATGCAAGTAGTTACATGTAAGGTATTGCAATTGATGTTATCATATGTGTCAAGATCCTATTGTGTCGCAATTCTTGTTGCGTAATGTTGTTGTAACCTTGTCGGTAATGTTTACGTGGGTTTTGTTATGCAAATTTGCATGGTTTGTAAATTAATAACCACCGCATTCATTTTTGCCAAAGTTGTAGTGTCTATAAAGCAAGATTAGTCTTCTTCTTCCATGTAGATGACTACATAGTAATGATGACTAACTTTGATTTTGGTCAATGTGCTACATTGTAAAGATGACTAACTTTGATTTTGGTCGATGTATTGCGAGTTGACATAAATTTTAAGAAGTTGAGCAAATCCATAACCGCTAAAAACCGATAATCAAGAAAGCTGAAACCGAGTAAACCCGAACCGAAAACCCGCTTATCACGGTTCGGTTTCGGTTTACTTTAGTTATCCGTGGTTACCCGAACCGAACCGCTCATAATATACATGTAAGTTTTAACAAACCATTCAAAAAAATGCACAAGTATTAACTATATTATTGCACTACATTTATCATATAATGCATTTTTACTTATCTAATTTGATCATTTACTAACGTCCATGGATTACATATGATTAATGTGATCGTAATCTATAAACGTCAAATAATTAGTATTAGTTATTTTGTTAGATATGGTAATTTGAATGTTGCTATTGCGACACAACAACATTACTATTATTCTAATATCTTTAATGTTATTTAATTTTACTAAAATGACATATTACGTTCTAATTTATGTTATTGTTCGCCCGATTCGATTCGATTAATTTTTTTCAATGGTTAACCGTGACCCGAACCGCGTGTAACCGCTCATTTCGGATACCCGCATGTCCGGTTACCCGCCTAGTACGGTTCGGTTTTGGATAGTAGAATGAACTACCCGCCCCGTGATGGATAGTTAAAATTCTAACCCAACCGAGTCGAACAGCCGTGAACACCCCTAGTATATAGAAATTTGGTTTAGATCCAATGAAAAATAAAGGGTTTAAATTGCAATATTAGATATCTTCCTAAATACTCCACGCATATCACTTTTTCTTTTTTTTTGAACTATTGCATATCACATTTATGCATGGAAGAATATGAAAGGGCTACAGTAACACCCAAAATAAATTTTCCGATGCCTCTTAAGTGTTTTTTTGTGATTATTTGTGCAAATTATGAGGTACATTGTAATTATTTATACTTACCTAACAATAAAATCAACACACAAGTATCAATCATTTTAACCCTAAACACATAACTATCAATAATTTTACCCCTAAACACACAAAATGTCTTCCATACCTAATATCGAAGAAATGAAAGCCGCCACTGAATCTGGAAAGCTCCGCGATGCTTTCAGGTTGTTGATATTGCCAGACATAGCAGAGGAGAAAAAGTTTTAATGCTCAATGATCAATGATCAGTACAATGGTTAATTTTAGGTTTTAATGCGTTATTAACTTGAAGAAATAAATTAGTTTTATTTATTTATTTACTTTTATTAGAAAATGGTCAAGTAGTGTGTGTTTGACTTTCAAGATTTCACACATTTATCTCTCTTACACTCGGTCAAAACACAGTTAGATTCTAATTAATAGCGATTTAGGGTTTTCAATCAAACGCAAAATCAATCAAAATAAATGTTAGTCAATGAAATACTCTTGAGGGCTATTATAAAGGGCTTGATTCTCTTCCTATTGAGCCTAATATCTCGTGTATAAATGTTATAATTCTTTCGCTAGTTTGTTAGTTTAGGATGTTTATTGATTTATAAATGATATTGTGTTATGTTAGTTTAGGATGTTAGTCGGGTATTAGTCATTTGCATAGGAAAAGTACTTGTTTGATGATTTATGGATCATTAGTTGAGGTAATAACGATTACGTGTTATACATGCGGATGGGTGCGTGAAGAATGAGGCGCGAAGAATGAGATTAGTAGACGCGAAGAATGAGATTATTCACAATGAGGCGTGAAGCAAATTTCGGTGGGAGGATAGACTTAAGCTTGACATGATGGAGCTTCGTTTGACCAAGGACATGATCTCATATAGGAAGGGGTGGAGGGATAGAATTAGGATTTGCGGGTAGTGGTGCTAGGTTGGCTTTTAGGTGTCTCCTTTTGCCTCCTTGCGTGTTTTGTTTTGTGGCCTCTTTTTTGCTTTACCGTAGTCTTAGGCCCCGTGCGTGGTTTGCGTTGCTCTGTTGTTGCTCCCTTAGGTTTGCCTGCTTTGTCTTGCTCCATGCGTTCGGTCTTTTGGTGCTTCATGTTTTTTTTCCTTAGCTTTATGCCTCGTGTCCTACTTTGATTTGCTCTGTGTTGCCCCCTTTTGTTGGCCTGCTTTTGGTGTGCTTGGGCTTTTTGGTTTAATGTATGGGGACTCAGAAGGGTTAACTATGCTTCTATTTTAGGAAAACACTTTGTTTATGATCTTAAAAACACAATCAAACCCTTTCTAAGATCCCATACTGTTCCTTTTGTTTTTTCAACAATCTAACAATTTGCACAGTGCGACGATTGCACAAAAGGAGTTGAAGCGACAAAAGGACCATGAGGGATCTCGGAAAGGGTTTGATTGTGTTTCTTTATGAGGTGTGTTGATTGCGATAATGATATAGTGTGTATTGTTCATGGCAGGGCCACACTCCTTCATTATCCCATTCAACACATACACTTTCGTAGAATCGATAATTATTTACACTTGGTACTTTGAGCTTCCTAAAACCCATTCCTATGTCACCGTCATAGCAGGTTTGATGCAAATCTTTCTGACCATTTCAGACATGGCAATGGGATTTCGAGTGGACGTTCAAAGTACTAAGTCGCTCCACTTGCTTTCTTATAACGTATTGACATTTAACTTTTTTGACCATTTCCTTTGCATGTTTAAACTCTATTTTGTTCATAAGTGTTCCTTAAATTTTTTTAACAATCTAGCAAAACTATAATTATGATTTCAAAAAACATAATTAACCCTTCTCAGTTTCCGTACAGTTCCTTTTTGTTTTTTCAACAATCTAACAAATCGCCTGGTGCAGGCCTTTGCTCAAAGGGAGTTGGTTTATTTTGGGCCACATGTGTTTATTTGTGATATGCAAGAGGCTGTGATGACGATTATCTTATTTGATATGCAAATGATGTGATTTACCTTATGTTGGCATGGCAATTTTATTACATTATTTTGCAGACCATGGCGGTTATATCCTCGATGTTCCGGTGTTTAAATAACCTTTTACGATCTGAGCCTTGCTAATGCATATCACACCGCACACTCGCTTGGAATTTTATATGAGTCGATATACTTGTTATAGACTTTTGCTAGATTGTTAAAAGTTATGATCAATATGATATAGTTCATGATTCAAAGGAAGTTGAGCGTACAAGGTGGCGTTACTTTGTAGATGAGTAGGAATTTCAAAGATAGTTACCCATTCTTAATTCCCAAACATGCTTTTGTTTTTCAACAATCTAGCAAATCGCCCGAGTGCGGCCTTTGCTCAAAGCGAGTTGAAGCGACAAAAGGTGCGTAGGGATTTAGAAGGGTTCACTAAGTTGAAATTCCATACACATCTACAAAGTAACGCGCCACATTGGTATGTTCAACTTCGTTTGAATCTGCAACTATATCATATTGTTCCTTAACTTTTTTAACAATTATCAGGGAGCATCTGTATATAAGGTGTCAGTGTGTATGAGGCTGTGATGACAAGTATCTTATTAAATCATGCAAATGATGTGATACTCCGTATCTTGGCGTGGCAATTCTATATTTTATACTATTGCAGCCATGGCGGTTATATCCTGATGTTTCAACATTAAAATTTTAACCATTGCACTTAAAAGTCTTTTCATCGCTGGATAGGCTTTTTGTCTTTTCATCTCTGTAAAATTAACTTTTTTTAGAATCGATAATTATTTATTCGGCACACCTTTGGTACTTTGAGCTTCCTCGAAAACCAGGTCCTATGTCCTTTGTCATAGCAATAGGTTTGGTGTCCACTTGCTTGCTTATAACATAGGTTTCTTACTTTGATAGAGGTGTGATGATATCAATCAAATGATGTGATTTTCCGTGTCTTGGCGTGACAATTCTATATTTTGAAACTATTGATTTATCTGATCCGAGCCTCACTATTATGTGCAAAAATGAGTCAAAATTTGTTTGATTGTATGGTAGATGGGTTGCTGGATAGCACAGTATTTTGTGACTAATGGATTATCCGTATGTTAAGCTTACCATGACCATCAACGCTTTGATCAATTATGACGGTAGTTTAAAACTTGAGATTGCCCATATCTTGACCGGTTTATAGCAATGTATAGACGATTATGTCGCATGTTTGTGACCGTTTTATTTTATATGCATAATATTATCACAACCTTGTACTTTAATGAAGTTGGTAAATTTCTTGAGTCAATCATGTTTCATTGTGGTCGGCGTCCGTTGGCGTCACGTGTATATATAGTTTCATTAGAAGCTATATATAATCATTAGTCCCGATCATACACCCGTCCCAATGAATCATGATTGGCTCGAAGATGTTAAGCATCCGTGTATATAGTCATAGTAGAATGGGTGGAATTTGACATCGAATAAGAATGGGTGGAAGAAGTTAATCTTGGCAAGTGCTAAGTTAATCTTGGTAGTGCTAAGTTATTGAATAGTATGTTTCTTATTTAAAAGTACCTACAATTATATACTTTATTACAACGTTTAACTTTTTGTTACTTGGATTCCACGGGTTTTTATCATCACGATGAACGTGACATTCAAGGACCGAAACATCGTACAAAAACATTGCAAACGTTGATGCAATCGGCAATGATTCAATAGCTACATTGTATATTCGATTAACCAATATTGTATTCGATATATGTATTTATTTATAGAAGTTACGATATCGCTATGTTAATGTAATATTATTTATTTGTATGTTAAGGTACTTAATTTTATGGTGATTCTACCAAATATTTTGTATGTATATAATCAAGGGTTTAGGTCATAAAATAGTTGCGTATTTTTCAAATGTACCGCTTTGGTATGTAATTGTTGTGTAAAACTTACATATTTGCATATATACCCAAAACATGCTTAAGTTGCATTGTACATCATGCATTAAAAACTTGTATTATGGAAAAATATGCAACTTTTGAGTTTTGAGTGGTATATATGCAATGCTCCCATAATACAAGCTAAAAAATAAAACAAAAATCCTTCCTTAATTAATAGTAATCATTCGGTTTGAGAACTGTGATATAGTACTGGCTACACCTAATCACATAGTCAAAGAAAATATTCAAGTCTATCTTCTTCAACACAACAACCGCATCATCGGTAATGTTACACATTGGGTTTTTTTGTCTTTGTTTTTTAACCATGAACCGCAAATGTAAAGTGATTGATATGCATGTTTCGATATGTTGATGGATACAAATGCATGTTTGGTAATTTTTGGAATGTTTAACATATCCTAAAGAATATAGTATCCTTTGATCATAATGTAACAACCTGTTTTATTAGAACTATATGCGATTTGATTCTTTAGAATATTGTGTGACATGTAAATATAGGATGATTTGAATAAAAAAATCATGGATATATGTGGATTGTGGAAAAAGCGTAGCACTATTTGTTAAATAGCTAATTAGACAACTTGTAAACATATGTTTAATCTAGGTTAGTATAGCTTTTATATGATTTGGTAAAGCACTACACCTTATGTAATTAATTATCCGAGCTTAGGTTTAAACATTGGATGAAGCAATGGCGTATGGTATGTTGGGTAGATTATGGATTTCTTACTAGATTTTAACAAATGTATGGGGTAAGATGAATAAACGTAAAAAAATCTGATTTTACTCTAAAAGGACTATATGATTATTGATTTTTGAAACATAGTTAAATATGTAGTAGTACATTTTCAATCATTTTTGTTTGACACCTTAATGATAAAGATGTATTGATTATCTAAGACTTGTATTAGTTGAATGTTATGCATATGTGATAACCTTATCACCATTAAGACGATTGTGGTTTTAAAATAGAATGAGCATCCAATTGTTGGTGGAGGCAAACCGCACAAACATTAGGACATTGCGGTAAGTTGTACTTAAAATGCTTGCTTAAGGTTATAAATTTATCAATGTAACCATCAAATTGATATACATGCTTAATTTTTAAATTTAAGATGCTTCCCGCTTTGTTTATCAAACACTGTACCCGAAGCGCCTGGATATACCTAATCCACAATAGGGAACCAAACATAAGGTTTACTGGGAATTGGTTCGTGGTCGCATTACTTTGCAAGGGTCCGAGTGGCAAGCTTTTATTGATCAAAGCCAATACATCAATGTGGCCACATTCCATTTCATTCGTCGGGAAGAAGATCATTATTATGTAACGGGTACAACGATGCGTGCCACGAATGCCTTGGATACGATCGCTCTTCTAGGTTACGGATAACGTGGTGCTCGGTTACGTTGGATGAATATCCGCACAACCTCGGTAAGAAAAATGTTAATCAATACATTGTATAAGTTTGTTGAAAATGGGATTATTTTAATTGTTTGACCCGCTAATTATTTTCTTTAAACTAAAGCTATTACGTAGGTCATTCCTTGCAATTTTCGGACAATACTCGACAATAACCAATTTGACGTTCTTGTTGTCAGGCGTGCCGTGAGCAGCTATCACTCACCGTCAAATTGAAATACCGGAGGAAAACAGACACGTGCATGAGTTTGGTGGGCACGGATGGAATGTATTGGTTCACGATGAAAACACGCTTTTTGGCACAAGAGTTGTTTCACAAATCTCTAAACAATACTCTTTCCCCGATGCCATTTCTTTGAAAATGGATTGATGATGCGTTACGAACTTGTGCAACGTGGAGTGAATCGTACAAGACCGTTCATGAGAAACCCGTAGATGAAGGTATGTTAATCAAAGTGTAGACATAATCTATGATTTTATTTTAAAATAAACCTTTCCATATAATATCTTTTGAATTATTAATTACCATTTTATTAAATTCCAATTGCGGATGAGCGTATGAAACACCTATGTGCATGGAGCGAATGTACGAGCATGAAAGTGAAAGGATTGTTTTTACGCCCCTATCCTTGCATATGTCACGGACAGAGTTGTTTGGTAAGTAATGATACAAATCGGACCATTTCGGTCATTATATGCTTCATAAAAACTAATATATGCTTCAACACATGGACATACTTTTGATTAGCATACTACATTGTTCTTTTAATGCGTAACATACCACATAAGTTTACGGCGAAATCACATGTGGAAGTACCATAACGCATTGCCGAGATACGGGAAGACATGGAGTTTTATGTGAACGTGAATCAGCAACGCCATAGCGATAGGCCTGAAGCAAGAACCACGTTACCATAAGCGCCATATAGAGAGAGATTGTTGAGGAGTGTCGGTGGGAACGAAACAAAATGGTCGATTCAATCTTGTTGACTTTGTCATCGACGACCAAGCTTCGTGTCTTCCGTAATCCGATTATAATTCCATGATTTAGCATGTGCTAAAACGTAATTCTAAGCGTTATCGTTGTTATTGGTAGACACGCTTTATAAATGATTTTAGGATTTTGTAGGATTTGGTTGGCTTCATTTTAGGGTGTGTTCCCAAGTAGTTGAAGCCATTCATGAGATGGAATGTAAACTACTTGGTATAGCCCTATCGAAGTGTATGGTTCATACCGTGCATTAAAGGTGTTCTTTGTGATGGTTTTGTGGTGGTTGTCATATGTCCATGGTTGTATGATATGGGCGCTTGTTTTGTTATCGGACTTATAAAACGCTTATATCGGATATTGAATAGAGTTGCCTAGTATGCAACTTGATATGGGACTTGTCCATATCGATGTGTGTTGAATTTTTCATTTACAAAGTTTCCTTGATTAATACAAGTTCATCTTTGCACAAAAAAAATATATTTTGTGTTGTGGTCTACTTATAAATGTAAAACTTTAGTGGTTAAAGCCGCCGAAGACAAAGTTAAGTTCGTAGGTCGCCAAGACAAGGTTAAGTCGGCATACATAAGATAAGTCTGCTTAGTATTCAGTAGTTAAGTCTCATTTATGAAAAACATAATAGTTTTTGTGTGACTATTGATAATCCAATGGCGCATCAAATTTCTTTGTGGGCCATTTCTAACATTTAGTCACACAAAGCATGTTTCTTTTGGTTATTTAGTCACATACAATTAACCATAAAGTGGCCAAAAGTGTTAATAAGTGTGACCATATGGTGTTTTAAGTGAAGAAATGTGTGTTTGGTGTAACTATTGATCATCCAATGGCCACATTAATTTTATGTTTGTGTGGCCTTTTCTAACATTTGGTCACACAAAGCATGTTTGTTTTTGGTATTTAGTCACATACAAATTAAGCATAAAGTGGCCAAAAATGTTAATAAGTGTGACTATATGGTGTTTTAAGTGAATATCATTTAGCCACATATGAATTTGGAACGCTACAGCTAATTGAGTTTCCTCGTTTTCATGTGCAAGCAAGTGATACAATTCTAAAAAAAGACCTCTATTCAAAGAACTTATACTTTCATCACGATCACGAATGGGACATCCACCCTTCAACAGGAATCTACAAAGTCTTAATTGATAGATACAATAGAATTCGATAATCACTCATCTCTTGTTCAGTTTCCTTATTAAAGGCAGCAGATATAGAATGATTTTTCTTCACTAGATTTTCATATTTTTGAAGTGCTTTGTTGTGAAAACTATTAAGTTATCCCACATGGTCTTTCAGACTTTGTCTTTCTACTCCAACTGTTAAACCCCTGCATGCTGTAAAAAGAATCACCCATACCATGATCTCTAAACAAATAACAACACAAACAATATGCTTTGTTTGTTTTTTTTTTTTTTTTTCACTATATTCTAACCAACGAAACTCATTAAACCAAGTGACAACAAAACATCTTTCCTTAGTCCCGACCATTTTGTTGGAAACTTATGGCCTTTGGTTGACAAGGACCTCTATCCCAAAGACATTCGCTTTATTTCCTCTACGATGTTAGGGTCATAACTATAGATGATTGGCTATCTGATGGATCCCATGGAAGATCATCTAATTTCATATTAATTGGTGCTAAAGGAGTTGTAGTAGGTTGTGAAACAAACTTTGTAGTAGGTTTTGGAATTGGATCTCCACCTCCACTACGACTAGGAACATTTTCCCAAAGCTTTTGATACCTTTCCATAGTTCGAGATGTTTTAAACACAAATAAGAAAATAAATTTACAATTAACCTTTTAGATCGTTTAAATGGTTATGATACACAGTGGTAATCTAGTATAGTAGTATTCACAAAAAAAAAAAAGAACTATTAACACTTAATAGTTAACATGCTACCTTTACAAATAATAATAAAAATAATTTTTAATAACTACCTTTTGATCTTGATTTATGATCTCTATTGAAATGATGATGCTCACCGTGGAAGTTGAAACTTATGGATGGGGAGAATGAGAGGAACAGTTTCCTCGATACTTTTGTTTGGTAAATTATACAGTAATATTCTATAGTGTATTATTAGATTAATTAATTTGAGTTTAATGGGCTAGTGGATTAGTGAGCTATTTATCTCTCTTCAATTATATTTTTTAAGCTAAATAAAAGGTGCACAACTAACTAAAGTTGACAAGATAAAAAAAAAAAAAAAAAAAAAAAATTCGGGTGTTGCAGATGAAGAAATAACAGTTTTCAAAAAAAAATTTCATTTCGTGACTTATAAATGGGTGTTGCCCCGTGCCGCACCCAACACCAATACACGTTGGAAACAGAAAAATTCTTGGGCAACGTCCAACGAGTCGCTAAGGACTACTACAAAACAACTGAATCCTCAAATGTCATGATGATATTAATACTGGTGAAATTGATGACGTGGCACCTTTTGATTACAGTCAATTTGAGCTATTTGAGTCCAATTCTGGTAAAAATGTAAAAAGCCCCAATTTTGTTGACGTGGCACATCTGGGTCTTGGTCAATTTGATGAAATTGATGACGTGGCGCATCTGGGTATCGGTCAATTTGATGAGAATTCAAAAAGCCCCAATTTTTATGAAATTGCTGACGTGGCAGATGAAGTTGATGACGTGGCACATCTGGGTAACGGTCAATTTGAGGTGTACGAGGTTAATTCTGTTAAAAAAGTGAAAAGCCCTAAATTTGGTAAATTGATGACGTGGCACCTTTTGATGAGGATGAGGATTTGGAGGATGAGACGATTGATTACGGTAAATTTGAGGTGTACGAGGTTAATACGGATGACGAGGGTGAATTTGATAGTGATGAGGAGGAGATGGAGGGAGAGGAGGTGAGGGAGAAGGAGAAAGGAGTACCGGCGGTGATGAGATGTTTTGACCGGGCGAAGATTTACGTGCGGTCGGGTGACGGAGGGAACGGTGTGGTGGCGTTTCGTCGCGAGAAGTTTGTGCCGTTAGGTGGGCCGTCGGGTGGAGACGGAGGGAGAGGTGGGAATGTGTATTTACAAGTTGACGGGGCTATGAATTCATTGTTGCCGTTTAGGAATAGTATTCATTTTAGGGCGGGGAGAGGGAGTCATGGACAAGGGAGTAAGATGAATGGGGCGAAAGGTGAGGATGTGGTGGTTAAGGTTCCGCCCGGGACGGTTGTTAGGGCGGTTGGGAAAGACGGAGTTGTTGGTGATGTGTTGTTGGAGTTGTTGTATAGTGGGGATAAGGCGTTGTTGTTGCCGGGTGGACGGGGTGGGAGAGGGAATGCTTCGTTTAAGTCTGGGACGAATAAGGTGCCTAGGATTGCGGAGAATGGTGAAGAGGGTCCCGAAATGTGAGTTTTGTATAGCTTTTACGATGTCATTTTGTTTTGTTATTGATTATAAGGGTTAGTACATGTCCTTTGCGTTTCTGCTCACTTAGGTTGCTAAACTTACAAAAAACGGCATTTAGATCAGTTCTCAAAAAAGTCAGTTTTATAAGCTAAGTGACTTAAGCGTATAGATTTTATAACTTAAGTAAGCTACATATCGTTTTTTATAAGTTCATGACCTAAGTGAGCCAAAAACGTGCGTGTTACTATTTGATTATACTAAGACTGGATAGTGTTTATGAGAAAATATGTTTCAAAATGCAATTACAAACACTCCTTAGAATTGGAAGAATAACTCTTTTATTGTGTACGTGTTTTTGTAATGATCGTTTGTGATTGGTGTTTTACGCCAGGTGGTTGGAATTGGAGCTTAAATTGGTTGCAGATATAGGAATAGTGGGTGCTCCAAATGCAGGAAAAAGCACTTTTCTAAGTGTTATTAGCGCTGCTCAACTGAACATTGCAAATTACCCCTTCACGACACTACTTCCCAATTTGGGTGTTGTTTCATTTGATTATGATGCTTCTATTGTGGTGGCGGATCTTCCGGGTTTACTTGAAGGAGCGCACAGAGGTTTTGGTTTAGGTCATGAGTTTCTTCGGCATACAGAAAGATGTTCTGCTCTGGTATAATTCTTTATGCATTGACTGCACATCTTATAGATATAATTTACGGAGTATATAATTTTGTTCTCTTGATTATGAGAAATAAATGGCCCCGTTGTATTTTTGTACTTCCATACGGGGTTAGATCTAATTTACTGTTATTGGTATTGATTTAAACTGATTATTGTGACTTGATATCGCAATTATCTTTATGCATGCTCCACAGATAATACTAATGTTCTTATCAACATATTACTGTTAATTTTATATTATTGCGAATTAATAGTGTTATTATCGGAATGGAGGCTTAGGTACACATTGTTGATGGTTCGTCTCAACAACCAGACTACGAATACGACGCAGTTCGTCTTGAGCTAGAAATGTTCAGTCCTGAAATTGCTGAAAAGCCATTTATAGTTGCATACAATAAAATGGATCTTCCTGATGCATATGAAAAGTGGGAATCGTTCCGGGATTACCTTCGTTCACGCGGGATTGAACCCTTTTGCATCAGTGCTATTAATAGAGACGGGACTAGAGAATTGATCACTGCTGCTTATGAGCTTGTACGACAAGGAATCGAAGATAGAAAAGATGAAAGTAAGCACGTTTCATCTTTAGACTAACATAATGGCTATATGTTCTGTCTGTTACTTTGTTACTTAGCTACGGCCACACTTGTCTCATGTAGGTTGGAGAGATCCTGTACAATTCAGTCATGTGGCAGAAATGGTGAAAAAGCAGCGAACTGCCCCCATTAACGAGTTTGAGATCTCTCATGATAGCTCTTCTGATACATGGCATATCGAAGGAGCGGGTTTGCAACGATTTGTTCAAATGACCAACTGGAAGTAAGTTTGAATGAGTAATACGTGGTTAGGATAATAATTGAGTTTGAAATCATATCACGTAATCGAACCATATAATCATGTATTGTCTCACAAGAGTAAGTTTGATACGTGCCATAATCTTGACCTGGGGACTGGGGTTTTGATTTCAACTTAAGACTTGCCATATCCATTACACTTTATGTGTTTTTTTACGTACCTAATATGATATTGACGTCTACTTTTTCTTCAACAGATATATGGACTCTGATATAAGGTTTCAGCACGTGCTAGAGGCATGCGGCGTTAACAAGTCTTTAATTAAACGTGGTGTGAAGGAAGGTGATACGGTCATCATAGGCGAGGTACGTTGCCTGGCTCTCAAACTAATATAAAAATGGATTTATTTTGGTCATATTTCTGCTAATATCAAGTTATCGGGTAAAAGTATAAAATTTAAAGAAAAAAATTAAAAGAAACTAGTTGATCGATTTTAAGTCACCTGAACTTGCATAAATAGTCAAGTGCTTACAACCTCAAAGTTATTAAAAAAAGGCCGTATGAAACTCAAAAAAGAATGGTGGGTCAACCCAACCTATTTTGACATGCCTAAGGCCCCAAGAGTATCCCTATATTGATCCAAACCCGTCTTTACCCATTTCGCGTCCTATATATATTAAATATAATATATGTTCGCATGTATTACATTCTTGGACTAATTGCAAGTCTTTTCGTTAATGCTAGATGGAGATGGTATGGCATGATTCTGCAACCACTTCTGGCCCCAACAGGAAGCTCTCAACAGAATCTGTGAAGTGGGCTAATTGGAAATGATCTATTTGGGATTAAAAAAAAATAGATTACATGCTAGTTAACAATAGGTGCTGGTTATTTATGAAGGTATACATCGTCAAACCACATATTTCTTGAGTTTATTTATTAATTCTTGCACAAGTCCTGGAAATCATACCCATGATGCTGAAACTTTTGGCTCCATCATTGGTAAATAGCATATGGTTCCCTTGCTATTTTGCAATACATAAAGAACATATACTAACGGGGACTTTTATATGATCTTAGAGGCGGAAATTCTGGCCCTTTTACTTATGAGTTTGTTGATTTGGTAATGGTTTGTCCCTAATGGGTCACATGATAAGTCTAGCCAAAATGGAAATTGGTCTAAATGGTCGACGGGTTGAAAGATAATCAAAGTGTTCTTAATGCCCACAATCTAAGTCGATTTACTTTAAGAAATTAATACTTTAAATTTTTTAATGAAAATCTTCACGGCTTGACCTGACCCGGACCATCAGGCCACCACATATACCTGCTCGTTTTGCCATCTCTAGGTTATTGCAAAAGACTAAACCACTTAATCAAGTGTAACTGGGCATTCTTGGCTTTTACGTTATAATTATGCTCATTGTTGCGGCTTTCGCTAGCTTAAAACATGTTCTGTATCGAGCATGAGCATATTCTGTTATCACTTTGTTGAACCTAATATCTCCGCATTATTGCACAGTTCCTGACAGATGGTTGGTTACAGAAAAAGGATCATCTACAGAAGATCAGAGCAGCAGTTCATATGTAAGTTAATGGAGCAAGGTTGTTCCTGTGTTTGTAGCATGTCAGTTGATGTATTATTTTGAGTCTTTCAATAGGATACACTATTTATGTATGTATCATGTTAAGTTACATACAAGTTTTGATCGTTTATGGGAAAAAAAAATCCAATCTTGAAACTAAGAGCAAATCAGACAGGTCAGCCTTTTGTTAGTTGATAATTATTCTGTAGAAAATATACGAGAATACATCACCGGCAACTGCAGATGCTATAATGTAGCTCATCTTAAGCGTAAAAAAGACGAGCCTAACCCTGAAAAGTCTCTTGATAAGGCAATCAAGTCACTCCTTGTGTACTCTCTCAGTAAGTAGATTACAGTGATATGTTATGAACTTATATGATATTGCATGGACTAGTCACGTTTCCCAGCATGAAATGACACTCTTTTCGGTAGGCACCGAGTAACATTGCCTTCCACATTTTGGTACTATTGTCTTTGCGGGCGTGGGCTGTGAAGCATTCGTGTGTATCAAAATTTTTGTCGATATAGTTATGATAATCTTGGAATTTATTATATATTATATAATATACTTAAAAGCGTTAGCGTGAGCGATGCGTCTGAATACGACGCGCAGCGAACAGCCGCGCAAAAAAAAAAAAAAAAAAAAAACCCTTTAAGAAATTCATTCCCGTGAATAAAATGATCGGCGGTGAACGCACTCTGTCGCGAACGCGGGTTAACGACTAGTATATACTAAAACTCATTGGGGATGAAACGATCACGTCGTGAAAGACCCCGCATGAACGGTCAGGAAAAAAAAAAAAAAAAGTCTTTAGAAATTCATTCCGTGAATAAAATGATCGAAATGACGACTCGTCGCGACCGCTGGTTAACCCGCTAAGTATATACTAAAACACATTGGGGCATGAGCGAAAAAAAAAAAAAAAAAAAAAAAAAAAAAACTTTAAGAATTCATTCCCGTGAATAAAATGATCGAGAACGACTGTCGCAACGCGCGCGGTTAACCCGCTAGTTACAACTAAATCTCAAAATTATTAACGGAGTTTGTAGATATAGAAACTTTTGTTACTAAGACGTTGTATGTGTAGTATTTTATTGTAGGGCGCAATGTTTGAAAACCGGGTTTTAATCGACCCGGTCGAGTCACCGGGTTACCGGTTCAACCGGTTTGACCAACGGGTCAACCCGGTTTTCTATTCAAAAAAACCAACCCCGGCCAGGTTACGAGAACCGGGTTGACCCGGGTCACTTAAAACCCGGCGGGTCTAACCGGGTTTCGAGAATTAACTTGTTTTATTTTTAAAAAAATGAAAAAAACCAAATCCGGTCGGGTTTCAAGAACCGGGTTGACTCGGGTCACTTAAAACCCGGCGAGTCTAACTGGTTCAACCATTTTTTATGACCCGTTTTAGTATCACCCTTTATTTAGCCGGAACCGGTTCAACCGGTTAACCCGGCCGGGTCGAAGGTTTCAAAACATTGGTAGGGCGTTGGGGGGTGGTTGAGCACATCATGTTCCTTTTAAGCTCTGCCCTATATACCACTCTTGGTGCATGTATGTAGCACATACAATACTCTTGGTACATGTGTGCAGTCTATACTGAGGACCGAGCTATTACAGGAATAAGAGGATGTTCAGCTATCCCAATGCTCCACGACGAGATGCTATAATACCAACGTTCACAAGCTACGTTGGTGATTTGTTGTTTCTCTTGAACGAAATTAGCCTTTCCATTGTTACAATTTAGAAACTAAATTAGCCAATCTGCCAACAGATTTGGATTTTCGGTGCTGACAAATGTTACCTTTCTAGTAGCAGTCAACCTGGTTAACGAGTTTTTTGGCTCCACCGTTGCTAGACGTACGTTATCATGGATACTATGTTTACTCAAGCTAAGTTAGCTAAGCTAGAACATTGCTGTTGTTAACCTATGCCATGTTCTCTTATCTCCCATAAGACGGCTAAAAACTGAACTGCATGTTTATTTTTGTTTCACTTTAATTAAATATTGATGCATCTTCTCCAACTAAAACATCTATGTTCGCAATGGTACTAATGACACTACGGTTTTCACGAGCTTTTTAACTTATGATGGTGAATGTGGCAGACTCGTAACTTAAGTTGAGTGTCATGTCAATGTCCGTGTATCCTATACGCGTTAATCCTATTCAATCTCAGTTAATACTATAAAAAGGAGGAAGATCACTTTGATCTCTTGTTTCGGAGAAATCAGTGGCTCACGAGGATAGCTTCCTTTCAAACCGTTCATCTTTGTCTGAAATCGAACATGATTCAGTTACCACTACATTCGTCCTAAAATAAATGTCGATTTTGAAAATAAACAAAGTTTCAAGTAATTTCACTAATTATACTCTCCGTCATTATATATTAGCCGAGTACCCGCGTCTAGCGGCAGTGGTGTCTAATTCGAGAAAAAAGTTGACGGCGAATGAATTTTTTTCAACAAATTTCGACGGCAAATAATGCTAAAAAGATCCTCAGGCGTGGTATCAAATACGATTCAAGTTTGAACCGTAAATACTATAATACATCCATCCACAAAAATGTTATAATAAATCATCAATCATAGATATAGAGGTGACAGTGTATAGTTTCGACAAGATTGGGTAAATATGGAATTATCCCTAATATAATAAGGTGAACATAGCGGCGAAAGTTTTATACGAATAATTAATTTGAATGGCAAAACTTTCCATTTGCGATTTCTATTGAAGACGGTAACGGTTGTGGTTTAATGTGTAAATCGGTCAACGACTGTCAACATTGGCCGGAAACCTTCAAATCTTGTCGAAAATACCCAAAACTCGTTGTAAAGTAGTTTTAATCACTTATAGTCTTTGTTTATATTTATTCCAAGATTTTTTTTCGGGAATACCTAAAACTCGCCAAAAATACCTAAAAGTTGCCAGAATTGCTAATCACATTAATCATCGATTAATCCCGCCTAGACCGATTATAAGCTATAAGAAGGTCGACCGCCCAAGTACCAATTCGTGATTTTTATGAGCATGCCTATTATCTTGTTCACACCTTCCCAGATCAAACTTATTAAACCCCTCTTTCTATTCAATTCACCACCCTTCATGCAGCTACTACCCACGTCTCTTTTTTCTCCACCTTTTAATCTTCTTTTCATTACATTAGTATCTTGCGATGGCCGATGGAAATTTTCTTTGTCTAATTAGCTGTGTAACTATTCTATGAGTGCATTTTAAATGAAGCAACATTGACGTGATTGGGCTGATGCATGAATATTATAGTATCTTTTCTTTCTTTGTTTTACGTGTAAGATTGAATCTTTTTATGTAAATTAAAAAAATGGTTTTGAAAAATCAAAACAAATGTGTTCATATCTTAATCTTTTTGTTGGGCATACCTTGGTCCTTTTTGTTGAGTAGTTGTCGTAATTTAGTTTTTAACTTCTTTGACTGTCAGTTACACCGTTGTTGGTATTAAATTGTTTGTGTGTGGAGGATCTCAAATTTTAATGCAAACTCTAAAATCTTTCATCCCGCCAAGTAAACTTATTTCAAATTTCAAATAAATTTTGGTAATTTCTTACATAATTTTCGCCAAAGATGCAATTTATGTGTTTATGAATTATGACGTTTAACATGTATTCATCCTTTCGTTTCGTAGAGCTTTGACATGAATTATGACGTTTAACATATCTTTCCTTGAGATCATAACATGAATTCATCACCACCCACACAAATGTGTTGTTTAATAGAGTATCCAAACACAATATGCATCCAAAGAATATCATCACCCTAATAACTTCATAGGCCACAACAAAGCGATAACGATTCACCAAAACCTTGTGACGTCATTAATACTTTTAACACAAATTTAACTACGTAATTTTCCTACAAATTATAATAAATTTACCAACAATTTAGAACAAAATTTACAAATATTGTTAATACAAATAAACCGTAAAAACGTTTATTAATATTTAACGATCTCTTTGTGTTTTGTTGATAACAAATATAATAAGTAAAATTATAAGGATACATGCTATTTTTGTAAAGCATTTACATATAGTCATTTAATACAAATTGTTGTAATAAATCATTTGTTGTAATAGTTTATTAGGATGGGTAAAAATCACAACCCATGGAGCATATCCATAACCCATGGTATTGACCCATATCCATTTGACTAGATGCATTGCATCTAAGGGTGTTATTCGGGTTGACCCGGTCGGGTTCGGGTCAACTCGGGTCGGGTCAACTCGGGTCAAGCCATAAAAAAACATACCCCAACCCGACCTTGTTCAAAACTCGGGTCAACCCGGGTCGGGTCAATTTGGGTTCGGGTCAACTCGGGTCGGGTCACTCGGGGTCGGGGTCAACCCGAGTATTTTACATTGTAAAAGTGTTGTTGAGCCGGGTTAGTGTCGGGTTCGGCGGGGGTCAAGGCTAAAAATATACCCGAACCCGACCTTGTTTAGAACTCTGTCAATTCGGGTCGACCCGATTGACCGAATATATGTTTGAACCGATTGACCCAACCCGAATTGACTCGGTCGGGTTCGGTCTGTCGGGTTCGGGTCGGGTCAGCCCGAATGACACCCCTAATTGCATCTATTAGATACATTGTATCTAATGAAATACCCATGGACCAACCCATAACCCATGACCCATGACCCCATAACCAAAAAACCCATGGGCAAAGAGGAGCGTCCCACGGATCCCTAACTTTACACTAGACGGATCCCTTAAGGGAGGGACCCGTGGAACAATGGCAAGATTTTGCCTATAAATAGAGAGCCATTTCTTCATTTCTCTCCACCCCTCTTCTTACTAATTCTCTCATATACTCTTACTCTCTTCTAACAAAAGATCACTTGATCTAGAGAGTTGTTCTTCTTCTTCTTATATTGTGATCCTCATATAGGCCCTCTCTAAGGCGAGATCACGAGCTTACTACAAGTCATCCAAGAAAGGGTCCTTGATTGATTTGTTCCTCCACAGATTTCAGTAGCAAAGATCTTGTATTTGATATTTCACATAGTTGTTGTGTAATAGTCGTGTTGGTTTGGTCCTCAGTGTTCTGCACTCGGTATTTAGCTTTGTACCGAAAAAGGTGTAAGCAACGCTGTGAAGGCTTCTCCTCCAAGTTGAAGGAGTTTGTTGACACAATTGCTTGAACTCTCGAGTAGGTGACTCGGGAGTGGAGTAGGGCGGAAGGTGTCCTTGTAGCCGAACCACTATAAATAGGTTGTGTCATTTCTTTCCTTGCTTTACTTTATTTACTTTCATTACTTTAGATCTATACTTTATCTTCATCCATATGATTTCACATAACATCGAATCTAAAGTTTTTAGAAACTAACTTAAAATCAAGAAACTATTCAACCCCTTCTAGTTTTCCACAATTGGCATCAAGAGCTAAGTTTATAAAAGTTTTAAAGTAAACCGTATTTTAAAAACTTTTCGATCTCTATGGGTTCGAAAACTACAAGGAATGGCAATCTATGCAACGACCACCACTACTTGAAACTAATGGTTTTATATAGGGGTAGCGGGTTCCGAACCGCATGTAACCCACCCAACCGAGAACCGCAATACTTATAATTTAGAACCGAGAACCGGACCGCAAAACATGTTTCGGTTCCGGTTCCGGTTCGGGTATTTCGGTTCTACCCGAATAGAACCGCAATTTTTAAGAAAAAATGATCTTTTCCTTGCGTGTTTGTTAGTTTATTTTCTTTCAGCCATGTGTGTTCTCCAATTCAGTGACTTCCTCTCGTTTTAAGAAAAAAGTAATTTTTCAAAGCTACACGGTTCGCATTATTAATAACCATGTTGCAAGTTCAGTTGACTTAAGGTCAACACTTCATTTTTTTTTGCTACTTTTAATTTTCAAGTTTGTTGGGTCCAGATTGCCAAGTTTATGTTGTAATATCTTAGCAAACTTCAATAGCTTTACAGGTGTCATTGTTTTAATTTTTAAAGTAATCATAGTTTATGTGTTTTAGAAAAACCAAAACTCGGTCAAAACTTGTTTCTCTGTTATGACTAGTCGCTCATCATAAGTTCAAAATTTCAAATGTTGAATCACAAAGAAGTGATGTTCAAAAAAAATAAAAAAGAGAATGACAAAGAAGTGTTTGAAGATGGTGTCATAATATCTGGCCGAATAGCTTAAATGCTAAATATTTGAATTTGTTCTAAAGCCCACCCAATTAATATTCCTTTAAAATATACATGAGCTTGTGAGATGTATAGCATGTATACACGACTAATAACTAGCGGTTCTTGGGTTCCGGAACCGAGACCCGCGGTTCCGAACCGAACCGAACCGAATCGAGAACCGAGATTTAAAATATTGAAGAACCGAAAGCCGAGCCGCGGGTCCAAAATTTGGTCCGGGTTGGGTCGGTTCCGGTTCGGTTCTCGGTTCCGTTCGGTTCTCGGTCATTTTGCTCACCCCTAGTTTTATATATTGGAAAAATAGATTCAAACGATGAAGTCTAAAGATATTGATCTTTGGTACATCATTGTTGAAGGCGATTTTGAAGCCACCTCAAAAGATGAAAATGGAGTTTTAGTTAACATACCTCATGATAAACTCTCCGATGAAATTAAGTAAAAGCTTTCCAAAAATAGTGAAGCTAAAATGGTTTTGTATAATGCTTTACCCAAAAAGGAATTCGAAAGAATCTCCATGCTCAAAACCTCTAAAGAAATTTGAAACTCTTTAGTTGTAACTCATCAAGGTAATCAACAAGTTAAAAACATTAAAATAGATCTATATGTTCAACAATATGAACAATTTTCAATATCGGATGAGGAAACTATAGATCATTCTTTTGCTAACTTTAATACTATAATTACATCTTTACAAGCACTTGATGAATCTTTTCAGCCGTAACCATGTTAGGAGATATCTAAGGCACTTCCATCCAAGTGGAGATCTAAGGTGACGCAATCAAGAATCAAAAGATTTGACAATCCTCACCTTGATGAACTCATAGGCAATTTAAAGGTCTATGAGCTTGTCTTTGCTAAGGATTCGAAGCCTCAAAAGTGAAAGAGAAGCACAAATCTCTTGCCTCAAAGCCAAGAAGGGCTCAGTAATGAAGAGAACCTCTTCGGATAGTGATGACGAGAGTATGCCATGGTGTAAGGGACTTCAAAAGTTCTTTAGAAGGAAGGAAGATACGTCAAACAACTGTATGACGACAAGAAAGGATTCCGGAAAAGCAAAGAGGACGAGAATCCAAGGGATGACCGTGCTTGATTTAAATGTGGGGACCCAAACCACTTTATTAGTAAGTGTCCCAAACGCGATGATCAAAAGGCATTCGTGAGCGGCTCGTGGAGAATGAGCGAGGAGGAGGACGAAGAAATTTGTCTCATGGCAAATGACGAGGTATGTCACGAATACTATAGTAGCTCATCAATAGATGATGACTCATTGCATAATGAATATGATAAACTTTTCAAAATTAGTTTAAAGTAATCAACAAAACAAGTTTTTGAAAAATCAAACCAACGCTTAGATAAGGAAGTCATAGAGTTAAGGGCAAAATTGAAACGCCTAGAAAAGGGCAAGACAACAAGTGGCGAATGTGAACTTTATGCTCAACTTCAAACACTAGTTGATCAACTAGATTCTAAGATTGCTAGAATGAGTACTAATACTCTAGATATGATATTAGATAGTGTTAAAACAGAAACAATCAAAAGGTTTGGGTATTCAAAGAACTAGATGCGCCAACTAGTGAAAACAAAGAAACACAATTCAGAAAAGCAATAGAAAAACAAGCCATCGTTGTGGCGGATCCCACAAAAGGGTACCCGCTAGTGTACAACCAGGGATCCGTGGGTCTGCAAGCAAACAAAGGGTAATAACATAGCTTCTTCTTCAGAACCGATTTTGTTATTGTTAATAAGAAGAAACCAACTCATATTACCATTAGACAACCACCCCAAGATATAATCAAAGTGTTGTAAGAAACAAAGGTCCATCTTTTTCAAAACCAAACACATCTAGGAGACCTAATAATGTTTACCCGAGAAGTAACCATCAAATGGGATGGAACCCAAATATGCAAAATGGTTTTCCATTTCAAAACTTTGCACCATGGAATGCATATTCACCTTATCCATACATGTCTAACATGAATGGAATGTTTAACACTAATGGACCCCCATGAACAAATGGGGACCAAACTTTGAGTTAATTATTTTCTTAGGTGTGCTTAAAGGTCAATTTAGATCCGATGAATGGGTCAAGGATAGCGCAGCACGAGGCACACGACCGCAATAAATATCTATTCTCCACATATGAATCCTTCAATGGAGGAAATGTAGTGTTTGGAAATAATAAAGCAAAATCATCGGTAAAGGTACGATTTCTAACAAATCTCTAACCATTAACGATGTGTGTCCGTAGAAAACCTAAACTTTAACCTCTTAAGTATAGGACAAATATGTGATAAAAAGTGCAATGTACTTTTTAACCAAACCGTAGTAAGATATTAAAAACGCATAACCATAGGAAGGGAATTTGGAAACATGGAGTCTATGTCATTAAAATTGGTAATGAACCTAAAGAAAAACTTTGTCTTACTTCTATGGATGATACTTGACCTTATGGCATCAAGATTGGGTCATGCCAATATGCGACTTCTTCAATCGCTATCATCCAAAGATCTAGTAAGAGATCTACCTAAATTAAAATATGAACATCACTTTTGTGATGCTTGTAATGTAGGAAAATAAGTCCATTCTAGTCACAAAGCTAAAACATGGTGTCTACAACTAAGTGTCTAGAATTACTACATATAGATTTATTTGGTCCATCCGCTATCCAAAGTTATGGAGGCAACTACTACACTTTGGTCATAGTGGATGATTATTCTAGGTACACATGGACTAAATTTTTAAAGAACAAAACCTGAACGCTTAATTACTTTGAAATATTAAGTAAGAAAATCCAAAGACAACTAGGAAGTCCTATATTGTCTATTAGAACGGATCATGGTAGGAATTGATAATGAAGTGCAATTTGGAGCCTTTTGTGACACTAATGGTATTACTCACAACTTCTCTAGCCCCTGACCCACAATCGAATGTGGTAGTTGAAAGAAAGAATAGAACCCTACAAGAAATGAGTCGCACCATGCTAAATGAGCAATCCATACCTCAAAAGTTTTGGTGCAATGCTGTTGATACCTCAACATACATACTTAATTGAGTCTTAATTAGACCAATCTTAGGTAAAACTCCATACGAGTTACTTCGAGGCAAAAAGCCTACGTTAGATCACTTTAGAGTCTTTGGTAGCAAATGTTTTCTACTTAACACTAAAGATTACCTTACAAAATTTGATCTTAAATCAAACTAATGTATCTTTTAGGTTACTCCTAATAGTAAAGCTTACGCCATATTAAATAAAGAAACAATGAAGGTTGAAGAGTCATTAAACTAAATTTGATGAAAGTCCACCCCAACCTCTCCACCTCTTGTCGATGACGAGATTGTCGAAGTGAAGCTATTGTAATAAAGAAAAGATAAACGAAGAAGAACCTTTAAATGAAGAAATCATTAATATTAAAGAGTCCAAATATCACCCCGTAGATAAGGCCATAGGAAAGCTAAATGAAAAAACTTTAAGGTCTCAAGTTCAAAACCAAAGTAGCTTGTTTTGTTTTGTCTCAACCATAGAACCTAAAAATACACAAGAAGCCTTACAAGATGAAATTTGGGTAATGCCTATCCAAGAAGAGTTAAATCAATTTATTTCTAACGATGTTTGGACACTTGTCCCTCCATCTAGTAATCAAACCATAATAGGAACCAAATGGGTTTATAAAAACAAGTTAGATGCAAACGGTGTAGTGTCTAGAAACAAAGCTAGACTCATTGCCCAAGGGTATAATCAACAAGAAGGAATAGACTTTGATGAGACCTATGCCCCCGTGGCTAGATTAGAGTATATAAGAATACTTCTTGCTTATGCTTGTGCTAATGATCTTAAGCTTTATCAAATGGATGTCAAAAGTGCTTTTCTAAATGGTTTTATTAATGAAGAAGTATATGTATCTCAACCTCCGGGCTTTATCGATATTGAAAAACCTAAACATGTATATAATCTAAAGAAAGCCCTTTACGGTCTTAAACAAGCTCCAAAAACTTGGTATGATAGACTCAAGTCATTCTTAATAAAACACAACTACACCATGGGGTTAGTTGACAACACACTTTTTACTAAGAAAAGAGAGTCACATATAATCATTTTTCAAATATATGTAGATGATATTATATTCGGATCTACTTGTCAAGACATGTGTGATGATTTCTCTAAAATCATGCACGACGAGTTCGAGATGAGTATGATGGGAGAACTTAGTTTCTTTCTTGGTCTACAAACCAAACAAGTAGAAGATGGTATCTTCTTTAATCAATCTAAATACATTAAGGAAATGTTAAAGAAATTTGGTTTAGAAGAGTCAAAACCAATTAGGACACCAATGTCATCCGACACTAAACTCACAAAAGATGAAGACGGCGAATCCGTTGATAACACTAAATATCGTGGCATGATTGATAGTCTTCTCTATCTCACGGCTAGTCGGCCGGATATCATGTTTAGTGTTTGTCTATGTGCTAGGTTTCAAGAAGATCCTAAAACATCACATCTAGAAGCCGTCAAAAGGATATTTAGATACATTAAGGGTACAACTCAATTAGGATTGTGGTATCCTAAGGGTATGGGAGTAGAAACAATTGTATATGCAGATTCTGACCATGCAAGTGATTATGTTGACCGAAAAAGTACAAGTGGGGTATGTACTTTTATGGGATGTTGTTTAACATCTTTGTTCTCAAAAAGCAAACGACATTGGCCATATCAACAACCGAAGCCGGATATGTCTCCGTAGGCAAAGCATGCCAACAAGCACTATGGATGAAACAAGCATTAGTTGACTACGACATTCATCTAAGTGACATAGCCATCCTATGTGACAAAAAGGTGCCATCGACGAAGCAAAATTGTATTTCATTCTCGCACAAAGCATATAGAGATTCGTCATCACTTAAGAGATAATGTTCAAAAGGGAACATCTCTATTGAGAAGGTAGCGTCCGAAGACAACATAGCCGACGTCCTCACCAAACCGCTGAGCGGAACAATTCAACCTACTTGCCTTGGTCTTGGTCTCATGGAACAATCGTCGTAATTTTCTTTTTAACTCTACAAGGTATGTAAACACTAGCCTTCTTCTTTCTGAGTATAGGATCTCTATTTCACGCACAACTCACAAGCAATACGGGAATTTTCAAAACCCAAGATAAGTTTTCATTTATAACTCATAGTTTTCTCTTATTTTTCAAGATAGGAACAAGTTGCAAACACGTAATTACATACACATTTTCTTTTCAAAGGATAAACGTTTTATTCACACATAGAAACCTCTTTTCAAAATGTTTTCTAAAAAGATACCTCTTCCCGTATCAATCTCACAAAAGCCATTTCTCACGTCTAGGACAAATCGCCTTTTCATTATTAATACAAAGTAAAAACCCGTTTTCATTGCATCTCATGTCTTTTGAATGTTAAAGAGGACACATAACCAATATGTGTTTTCGGGTACATTCATCTAAGCAACAATGAATTAGAAGCACTCGGGTTATCTCACATAATAGTATGCTTTTTCACTTCTAGTTTATTTTTCCTTTCTTTTTAGGAGTCGAGATAACCGCAACTCCAAATGGTTTGTATATAGGCACACACTAGGCACAAATGTTTCCAAAAGGAAAATTTTGAGCTGCTGAATCACCGAGACCACGGATCCCAGCCTTTAATCTTTGATTTGATCCTCAAGAGGAAGGATCCGTGGGATCCGTGAGACAAACTAGTTTTATCTTCTATTCTTCTAACTTTGGATGAAAACTTTAATATTTTTCATCATTTATTTTTATTTTGGAGTATGTTATTTAATGTTTGTGTTCTCATGATCACATGCCTTAAATTCATATCTAATCACTAGATTTTAATCCACATTTTGGGTCAAGCATTCATTTCAATTCATTATTATTCTATAAGTAGGATTCCTAAAATGCTTGCATATTCATCTCAACTTCACAAACACACACCACCATGTCATCAAAAAGATCTTCCAACTTAGATGAATCACCTAGTGCAAACAATCCCTTTCAAGAAATCCAAAATTTTGTCCTCCCACCTTCCAAAATACCAAAATCAAAATCTAGGAAATCCGCACGGATTAGCATCCGACCATGTTGTTTAGTAAAACCATCATCGAATGGTTCATCACCAACCACTAATTCACCTTCCATTATAGCACCTCCTTCATCACCAACAAGTACACCAACTTCATCACCCATCAACTCACCACCTAAGGTCACTCTTTTGGAACTCCTTAAGACTCCAACAAGATCTCAACAACCAAAACAAAAAGAAATAGTCTTTTTAACACCTCCCACTTCTCCAAACACAACTTTCAAAGACATTGAAACCTCACCACCCTTAGATCCCATATTGTTACAAGAACATCTAGGTTCTTTTCAACCACCACTTCCAAATATTCTGGACTTTGATCCGCTTTTTTCCAACTTTTCCACCACAACTTCCACATCTCACAAATCAAAATCTCCTGGAAAACTTCCGCACTCATTACCCACATCACTTACATTGTGAACATTGCCAATCCACTAGGAATATTGCAATAGAAATTAGGGAAGAAATGCGAGTCATACTTAACCTCATTCTTGATCGCATCCACACCATTACTCATCCAAACCTCTATCCATAACCTTATGCAAGCATAGAAGGAATCATTATTACTATTTTTATTTTTAGTACTTTTCTTTTGAGTCATTTTTAAGAACAAGTCTTGTTCTTACTTTTACATGCTTGTATGTGGCATGGCATAAATACCACTATATTTTGTTGTTTTATTACAAGGCCTTGTTTACATACCTTGGTTCCCAATCTTGATTCTCGCCAATCACATGATTATTTATGCATGTTACTACTAACCTTTTCTTTGTAGGATTTTTTATTTTTCTCACTTGACGCCCCAATCTAGGGGAGCTACCGCCAAGGGGGAGGCTATACGTGACTATTTTTCCACCTTTTATTTCTTCGATGGGTTAACTTTTTGTTTCGACAAAAAGGGGGAGAAGAAGTAAAACTTAGGCTTTCAAAACATACATCTAATCTTAAGTTTTACTCATCATACCATTATGTTTTGTCATCAACAAAAAGGGGGAGATTGTTAATACAAATAAACCGTAAAAACGTTTATTAATATTTAGCGATATCTTTTTGTTTTGTTGATAACAAATATAATGTTATCATAAGTAAAATTATAAGGATACATGTTATTTTTGTAAAGCATTTACATATAGTCATTTAATACAAATTGTTGTAATAAATCATTTGTTGTAATAGTTTATTAGGATGGGTAAAAATCACAACCCATGGAGCATATCCAACCCATTGTATTGACCCATATCCATTTGACTAGATGCATTGCATCTATTAGATACATTGTATCTAATGAAATACCCATGGACCAACCCATAACCCATGACCCATGACCCATAACCAAAAACCCATGGGCAAAAGAGGAGCGCCCCACGGATCCCTAACTTTACACTAGACGGATCCATTAGGGGATCCATGGGATCCGTGGAACAATGGCAAGATTTTGTCTATAAACAGAGCCATTTCTTCATTTTCTTAACCCTTTTCTTACTAATTCTCCATATACTCTTACTCTCTTCTAACAAAAGATCACTTGATCTAGAGAGTTGTTCTTCTTCTTTCTTCTATTGTGATTCTCATATAGGCCCTCTTCTAAGGCGAGATCACGAGCTTACTACAAGTCATTCAAGCAAGGGTCCTTGATTGATTTGTTCCTCCACAAGATTTCAGAGCAAAGATCTTGTATTTGATGTTTCACATAGTTGTTGTGTAATAGTCGTGTTGGTTTGGTCCTCCGTGTTACGGACTCGGTATTTAGCTTTGTACCTAAAAGGTGTAAGCAACGCCAGGAAGGCTTCTCCGCCAAGTTGAAGGAGTTTGTTGACATAGTGCTTGAACTCTCGAGTAGGTGACTTGGGAGTGGAGGTAGGGGCGGAAGGTATCCTTGTAGCCAACCACTATAAATCGTTGTGTCATTTTCTTTTGCTTTACTTTTTTACTTTCATTACTCTTAGATCTATACTTTATCTTCATCCATACGATTTCACATAACATCGAATCTAAAGTTTTAGAAACTAACTTAAATCGGCAAACTACCCAACCCCTTCTAGTTTTCCACAAATATAGTTGCAAAAAATTTACATACCAAATGCACAAATTAAACATGAAAATACACAAGCTTTACATAAACTTATGTCAAAAATACCAACAAAATTAAGAGGTAGCCAACCATTTTCCGCAAGTGCAATTGGCACAATAAAATATCTCGTCATCGTGGAGTAGATTCTGAGAGTTAAGTGATTCGCATGTAGATCTATAGATCTATAAAATAAATATACACAATGATGTTTAAACAAATTTACCAAAAATTAAAACCATAAAACTATAACAAATTCATAGATCTAAAATAAACGTAACTTTCCCACCAAGAATAAAGCCTCTTCAAGCCACCAAGAACCCTCTCCTACAAGACGCGAGGGCTAAAATGTTTCATGAGACATCAAGGCACTAACAAAAAATACCAAAACATTAATATACATAGATTAACAAAAACCTATAGATCTAGAAATAAAATCTATAGCTCTACAAATAAAATCTATAGATCTAAAAAAAGCCTTCTAAACTCATAGATCTATTAAAAATACCTCAAAACTTGAAAACTCTTTCGTGATCGCTGGTCTTGTAGTTCCTCCTGTGGTAGTGCTATTGTGGTGGGTGGGATGACGTGAAGGGTGGATTTCGTCGTCTCGTGGAGTCGGGTGGTGGTGGTGGTGAAAGGTGGTGGTGATAGTGGAAAAGATGAGATGTTTTTCTTTTTGTGAGATGAGATGGATTTTTTTAGTTGTAAGATGAGAGTGGTTGTGTGTGTGTGTTTTCTTTTGAAAAGTGAATCGGAAGTAGATAGATGAGAAAGGTGGGTGTTTCATGGGTATTACCATGCAAAGTTATAGTCATTTCCTTCATTACATGTTCTCATTCATTTTAGCATGCAAAGTTATAATTGTTTCCTTAATTACCATGCAAACTTATACTGCTTCCCGCATTATAGCCAATTTATTTTTCCTTAATTACTATGCAAACTTATACTCGCTTCCTCGCATTACAAATGTATTTCAATTTGCCTTGACCATTCAACATTTTTCAACATTCAACAATTCAAGTTTGACCATGTTTTTATGTAGTAAAGATATCATCTCTACCCACTAAAATTTATTAACATTTGTTGAAATACAAAATGTACACTATTTTTAGAACATCCAGAAATATAAATATAAAAACAATATTTTATGACATAGGAAGTAGCATTTATATTCAAGAATTTTACCATGTTTAGTAACTCCTAGTTTGATTGTACAAAAAGATGCATGATATCAGCACGAATGGTGATTGGCGGAATTAGGGGTGATGGTGGTGATGCAGGTGCAAGATAACCCCAAAATAATAAATAAAAGACACTACGTTAGACATAGCACGAGAGGAAGCCCCCGCGAACCGCCTCCGGTGTGAGAATCATTTATGGTGATTATGTTATGAAAGTATTGAGGTAGAGAAGATGATATCTCATATGCTAATTTAGGTCACATACCTCTGTGATGACTTCCTTATCTATAGGCATAATAATTTGATAGAGCGATCATGAGAGAGAGTGGTGGCGATTACATAGGTCATGGCGATTCTGAGGTCATGGCGATTCAGATCATGGCGAGATCATGGTGATGACCGCTCTCCTTGACCAGTTCTTTGACAAGCTCAATCATACCCATGTTCATAGGTAGAGCTATGACCTTTAGCTTGAACCCGGTTCCCGGGCGAACATGGCTTTTCTGGGATTCGTGAGGCGAAGCTTGACGGAGGTCGTCTTGAACCTTAACAGGTGGGGCTTTGACACTTCAACCTTAACGAGGCCAAGCTTCAAACTCGATCGAGGTTAGACTCGTGAATGTTTTCAGTGAAGGTTGGCGGATTCCTTGCAAAGAGCTATTGTGAATGACTTTACGCTAAAATTATGTGTAGGACCTAATGCGTAGGCTTTCCTTTAGGAGGGTACATCATTACCCTTTGTTCAAATGGTAAGCTACGCACTGCAGTGACGGTAACGCCTGTTAGCAAAGCGGAGGGTACGTTATCAAGCCCCCAGTCTAATGTTATGCATGCGAAGAGTGCAGGGCTTTAGACTTATCATTGCTTTATTAAAAAAGACTTAGTAACATTTTATGCTACTTTTGTTTTGTCAAATTCAATATAAAAGTACATGTACTTGTTTTTAATAGCCTACATTTAACCCTATCGTGGTGGATACCTCATTAAGCCCCTAGTCTAATGTTACGACTTTGTAAGAGGCGTGAGGTTAGACTTAAGTACTCCTGAAATCCCTTGTTATATAAAGAGCATGTGTATTAGGTTTTGCCATATAACTTTTGCTTTTATTTATAAACGAGTTTTATCGGAACCTATTTGTACATAAGTTGAGTTGTCGAAAGGTACCAAGGTTTGCGTACAAACTTGGCTCTATTTTATCATGCATGCCATAATGGCATATTATCGCATATGTTAAGCTCTAACAAGCTCCCGCACCTGATGCGAGGATCATGGGGGTGTCCCATGATTTTAGGTAATCGTCGGTTAATGTCCCACGATCCCTATCTTGCATGAAAAGCCTTGATAGTTGCTAACGCTGGTTTGACTTGGTCTTATGAAACCTTTGGTATCTTCAAGAGCATACCCGAAGGGTGTTGGGTTTCGATTGGAGACTTTCCAAAGTGGTAATCGGTGCTTGGATCGTTATGCCAAAGAAGATTTTTGGAGGTTTGCCAAGTGTGCTTGAATGCGGTATCCGGCGACTATGAAGGAGACCTTCCAACCGAACAAAGGGTATATCTTCAAGCCCCTCGGTGGAAAGTGATGCGTACTGATGAGATTGATGAAATTGGGAAGTTGATGACGTGGCACCTTTTGATTACAGTCAATTTGAGCTATTTGAGTCCAATTCTGGTAAAAAGTAAAAGCCCCAATTTTGGTGACGTGGCACATCTGGGTAACCGTCAATTTGATGAAATTGATGACGTGGCGCATCTGGGTATTGGTCAATTTGATGAGAATTCAAAAAGCCCCAATTTTTATGAAACTGCTGACGTGGCAGATGAAGTTGATGACGTGGGTAACGGTCAATTTGAGGTGTACGAGGTTAATTCTGTTAAAAAAGTAAAAAGCCCCAAATTTGGTGATGATGATGACGTGGCACCTTTTAATTCTGTTGAAAAACATAAAAGCCCTAAATTTGATGAGGATGAAGAGTTTGGTAGTGATGATGAGGATTTGGAGGATGAGACGATTGATTACGGTAAATTTGAGGTGTACGAGGTGAATTCGGATGATGAGGGTGAATTTGGTAGTGACGAGGAGGAGATGGAAGGAGAGGAGTTGAGGGAGAAGGAGAAAGGAGTACCGGCGGTGATGAGATGTTTTGACCGGGCGAAGATTTACGTGCGGTCGGGTGACGGAGGAACGGTGTGGTGGCGTTCGCGCGAGAAGTTTGTGCCGTTAGGTGGGCCGTCGGGTGGAGACGGAGGAGAGGTGGGAATGTGTATTTACAAGTTGACGGGCTATGAATTCGTTGTTGCCGTTTAGGAATAGTATTCATTTTAGGGCGGGAGAGGAGTCATGGACAAGGGAGTAAGATGAATGGAGCGAAAGGGGAGGATGTGGTGGTTAAGGTTCCGCCCGGGACGGTTGTTAGAGCGGTTGGGAAAGACGGGGTTGTTGGTGATGTGTTGTTGGAGTTGTTGTATAGTGGGGATAAGGCGTTGTTGTTGCCGGGTGGACGAGGTGGGAGAGGGAATGCTTCGTTTAAGTCTGGGACGAATAAGGTGCCCAGGATTGCGGAGAATGGTGAAGAAGGTCCCGAAATGTGAGTTTTTTTCTTTAGCTTTTATGATGTTATTTCGTTTTGTTATTGATTGTATGGGTTGTACATGTACTTTATGTTTCTGCTCACTTAGGTTACTAAACTTACAAAAGCGGCATTTAGATCAATTCTCAGAAAAGTGGGTTTTATAAGCTAAGTGACTTAAGCGTATAAATTGTATAACTTAAGTAAGCTACATATGGTGTTTTATAAGTTCAGTGATCTAAGTGAGCCAAAAACGCAATGTTTAGTAACCTTGGCGTATTACTCTTTGATTATACTAAGACAGGATAGTGTTTATGAGAGAATATGTTTCAAATGCAATTCCAAACACTCCCTTAGAATTGGAAGAATAACTCTTTATTGCGTATGTGTTTTGTAATCATGGTTTGTGATTGGTGTTTTCTCCAGGTGGTTGGAATTGGAGCTTAAATTGGTTGCAGATATAGGAATAGTGGGTGCTCCAAATGCAGGAAAAAGCACCTTTCTAAGTGTTATTAGTGCTGCTCAACCGAACATTGCAATTACCCTTTCACAACACTACTTCCCAATTTGGGTGTTGTTTCATTTGATTATGATGCTTCTATTGTGGTGGCGGATCTTCCAGGTTTACTTGAAGGAGCGCACAGAGGTTTTGGTTTAGGCCATGAGTTTCTTCGCATACAGAAAGATGTTCTGCTCTGGTATAATTCTTTATGCATTGATTGCACATCTTTTATTTTAAGTTATAGATAGAATTTACGGAGTATATAATTTTATTCTCTTGATTATGAGAAATAAATGGCCCGCTTGTATTTTTGTGACTTGATATCGCAATTATCTTTATGCATGCTCCACAGATAATACTAATGTTCTTATCAACATATTATTGTTAATTATATTATTGCGAATTAATAGTGTTATTTCGAATGGAGGCTTAGGTACACATTGTTGATGGTTCGTCTCAACAACCAGACTATGAATACGACGCAGTTCGTCTTGAGCTAGAAATGTTCAGTCCTGAAATTGCTGAAAAGCCATTTATAGTTGCATACAACAAAATGGATCTTCCTGATGCATACGAAAAGTGGGAATCATTCCGGGATTACCTTCGTTCACGTGGTATTGAACCCTTTTGCATCAGTGCTATAAATAGAGACGGGACCAGAGAATTGATTACTGCTGCTTATGAACTTGTACGACAAGGAATTGAAGATAGAGAAGATGAAAGTAAGCACGTTTCATCTTTTAACTAACATTAATGGCTATATGTTTTGTCTGTTACTTAGCTACGGCCAAACTTGTCTCATGTAGGTTGGAGAGATCCTGTACAATTCAGTCATGTGGCAGAAATGGTGAAAAAGCAGCGAACTGCCCCCATTAACGAGTTTGAGATCTCTCATGATAGCTCTTCTGATACATGGCATATCGAAGGAGCGGGTTTGCAACGATTTGTTCAAATGACCAACTGGAAGTAAGTTTGAATGACTATCATGTATTGTCTCACAAGAGTATATTGTTGATGGTTAAATAGTTAATACTGTCTTGTGTTTTTTTACGTACCTAATATGATATTGACGTCTACTTTTTCTACAACAGATATATGGACTCTGACATAAGGTTTCAGCACGTGCTAGAGGCATGCGGCGTTAACAAGTCTTTAATTAAACGTGGTGTGAAGGAAGGTGATACGGTCATCATAGGCGAGGTACGTTGCCTGGCTCTCAAACTAATATAAAAATGGATTTATTTTGGTCATATTTCTGCTAATATCAAGTTATTGGGTAAAAGTATAAAATTTAAAGAAAAAAACAGAAACTAGTTGATCGATTTTAAGTCACCCGAACTATGCATAAATAGTCAAGTGCTTACAACCTCAAAGTTATTAAAAAAAGGTGGTATGAAACTCAAAAAAGAATGGTGGGTCAACCCAACCTATTTTGACATGCCTCTAAGGCCCCAAGAGTATCCCTATATTGATCCAAACCCGTCGTGTAACTTTGCCCATTTCGCGTCCTATATATATTAAATATAATATATGTTCGCATGTATTACAATCTTGGACTAATTGCAAGTCTTTTCGTTAATGCTAGATGGAGATGGTATGGCATGATTCTGCAACCACTTCTGGCCCCAACAGGAAGCTCTCAACAGAATCTGTGAAGTGGGCTAATTGGAAATGATCTATTTGGGATTAAAAAAAAATAGATTACATGCTAGTTAACAATAGGCGCTGGTTATTTATGAAGGTATACATCGTCAAACCACATATTTCTTGAGTTTATTTATTAATTCTTGCACAAGTCCTGGAAATCATACCCATGATGCTGAAACTTTTGGCTCATCATTGGTAAATAGCATATGGTTCCCTTGCTATTTTGCAATACATAAAGAACATATACTAACGGGGACTTTTATATGATCTTAGAGGCGGAAATTCTGGCCCTTTTACTTATGAGTTTGTTGATTTGGTTATGGTTTGTCCCTAATGGGTCACATGAAAAGTCTAGCGAAAATGGAAATGGGTCTAAATGGTCGACGGGTTGAAAGATAATCAAAGTGTTCTTAATGCCCACAATCTAAATCGTTTTACTTTTAAGAAATTAATACTATAGAATTTTTAATGAAAATGTTCACGGCTTGACCCGACCCGGACCATCAGGCCACCACATATACCTGCTCGTTTTGCCATCTCTAGGTTATTGCAAAAGACTAAACCACTTGATCAAGTGTAACTGGGCATTCTTGGCTTTTACGTTTTAATTATGCTCATTGTTGCGGCTTTCGCTAGCTTAAAACATGTTCTATATCGAGCATGAGCATATTCTGTTTGTTGAACCTAATATGTCCGCATTATTGCACAGTGCCTGACAGATGGTTAGTTACAGAAAAAGGATCATCAGAAGATCAGAGCAGCAGTTCATATGTAAGTTAATGGAGCAAGTCTGTTCCTGTGTTTGTAGCATGTCAGTTGATGTATTATTTTGAGTCTTTCAATAGGATACAGATACACTGTTTATGTATGTATCATGTTAAGTTACATACAAGTTTTGATCGTTTATGGGGAAAAAAAAAAATCCAATCTTGAAACTAAGAGCAAATCAGATAGGTCAGCCTTTTGTAAGTTGATAATTATTCTGTAGAAAATATACGAGAATACATCACCGGTAACTGCAGATGCTATAATGTAGCTCATCTTAAGCGTAAAAAAGACGAGCCTAACCCTAAAAAGTCTCTTGATAAGGCAATCAAGTCACTCCTTGTGTACTCTCTCAGTAAGTAGATTACAGTGATATGTTATAAACTCATATGATATTGCATAGACTAGTCACGTTTCCCAGCATGAAATGACACTCTTTTCGGTAGGCACCGAGTAACATTGCCTTCCACATTTTGGTACTGTTGTCTTTGCGGGCGTGGGCTGTGAAGCATTGGTGTGTATCAAAATTTTTGTCGATATAGTTATTTGGATGTAGTATATATGTCAATGTGGCATGTTTGCTTAAATTTAGTTGACGAGTTATGATAATCTTGGAATTTATTACAACTAAATCTCAAAATTATCAACGGAGTTTGTAGATATAGAAACTTTTGTTACTAAGACGTTTGTATGTGCAGTATTTTATTGTAGGTGTTTGGGGGTAGTTGAGCACATCTTGTTCCTTTTTTAAGCTCTGCCTATAGAATACCAAGGACCGAGCTATTACAGGAATAAGAGGATGTTCAGCTATCCCAATGCTCCACGACGAGATGCTATAATACCAACGTTCACAAGCTACGTTGGTGATTTGTTGTTTCTTTTGAGCAAAATTAGCCTTTCCATTGTTACAATTTAGAAACTAAATTAGCCAATCTACCAACAGATTTGGATTTTCGTGCTGACAAATGTTACCTTTCTAGTAGCAGTCAACCTGGTTAACGAGTTTTTGGCTCCACTGTTTACTCAAGCTAAGCTAGCTAAGCTAGAACATTGCTGTTAACCTATGCCATGTTCTCTTATCTCCCATAAGACGGCTAAAAACTGAACAGCATGTTTATTTTTGTTTCACTTTAATTAAATATTGATGCATCTTCTCCAACTAAAAATCTATGTTCGCAATGGTACCAATGACACTACGGTTTTCACGAGCTTTTTAACTTATGATGGTGAATGTGGCAGACTCGTAACTTAAGTTGAGTGTCATGTCAATGTCCGTGTATCCTATACGCGTTAATCCTATTCAATCTCATTTAATACTAGCTATAAAAAGGAGGAAGATCACTTTGATCTCTTGTTTCGGAGAAATCAGTGGCTCACAAGGATAGCTTCCTTTCAAACCGTTCATCTTTGTCTGAAATCGAACATGATTCAGTTACCACTACATTCGTCCTAAACAAATGTCGATTTTGAAAATAAACAAAGTTTCAAGTAATTTCACTAATTATAGTCTCCTCATTATATATATTAGCGAAGACTGAGGTCTTTGCCGCAAGAGAGATGTCTAATTCGAGAAAAAAGTTGACGGCGAATGAATTTTTTTCAACAAATTTCGACGGCAAATAATGCTCAAAAGATCCTCAGGCGTGGTATCAAATACGATTCAAGTTTGAACCGTAAATACTATAATACATCCATCCACAAAAATGTTATAATAAATCATCAATCAGAGATATAGCGGTGATGGTGTATAGTTTCGACAATAATATAGTAAGGTGAACATAGCGGCGAAAGTTTTATACAAATAATTAATTTGAATGGCAAAACTTTCCATTTGCGATTTCTATTGAAGACGGTAACTGTTGCGGTTTAATGTGTAAATCGGTCAACCACTGTCAACATTGGTCAAACTTGCCGGAAACCTTCAAATCTTGCCGAAAATACCCAAAACTCGTTGTAAAGTAGTTTTAATCACTTATAGTTGTTATTTATATTTATTCCAAGATTTTTGTCGGGAATACCTAAAACTCGCCAAAAATACCTAAAAACTTGCCAGAAATGCTAATCAGATTAATCATCGATTAATCCCGCCTAGAACGATTAAAAACTATAAGAAGGTCGACCGCCCAACTACCAATTCGTTGTTTTTATGACCATGCCTATTATCTTGTTCACACCTTCCGAGATCAAACTTATTAAACTCATATTTTTATTCTATTCATCACCCTTCACGCAGCTACTACCCACGTCTCTTTTTTCTCCACCTTTTAATCTTCTTTTCATTACATTAGTATCTTGCGATGGCCGATGGAAATTTTATTTGTCTAATTAGTTGTGTAATTATTCTATGAGTGCATTTTAAATGAAGCAACATTGACGTGATTGGGCTGATGCATAAATATTTATGTATCTTTTCTTTCTTTGTTTTACGTGTAAGATTGAATCTTTTTATGTAAATTAAAAAAATGGTTTTGAAAAATCAACAAATGTGTTCATATCTTAATCTTTTTGTTGAGCATACCTTGGTCCTTTTTGTTGAGTAGTTGTCGTAATTTAGTTTTAAACTTCGTTGACTATCAGTTACCGTTGTTGGTATTAAATTGTTTGTGTGTGGAGGATCTCGAATTTTAATGTAAACTCTAAAATCTTTCATCCCGCCAAGTAAACTTATTTAAAATTTCAAATAAATTTTGGTAATTTCTTACCTAATTTTCGCCAAAGATGCAATTTATGTGTATATAAATTATGAAGTTTAACATGTATTCATCCTTTCGTTTCAGAGAGCTTTGACATGAATTATGACGTTTAACATATCTTTCCTTGAGATCATGACATGAATTCATCACCACCCACACAAATGTGTTGTTTAATAGAGAGTATCCAAACACAATATGCATCCAGTAATATCATCACCCTAATAACTTCATAGGCCACAACAAAACGATAACGATTCACCAAAACCTTGTGGCGTCGTCAATACTTTTAACACAAATTTAACTACGTAATTTTCCTACAAATTATAATAAATTTACCAACAATTTAGAACAAAATTTACAAATATTGTTAATACAAATAAACCGTAAAAACGCTTATTAATATTTAGCGATCTCTTTGTGTTTTGTTGATAACAAATATAATAAGTAAAATTATAAGGATACATGTTATTTTGTAAAGCATTTACATATAGTCATTTAATACAAATTGTTGTAATAAATCATTTGTTGTAATAGTTTATTAGGATGGTAAAATCACAACCCATGGAGCATATCCATAACCCATGGTATTGACCCATATCCATTTGACTAGATGCATTGCATCTAGGGGTGTTATTCGGGTTGACCCGGTCGGGTTCAGGTCAACTCGGGTCGGGTCAAGTCGGGTCAAGCATAAAAAAATATACCCGAACCCGACCTTTTTTAAAACTCGGGTCAACTCGGGTCGGGTCAATTCGGGTTTGAGTCAAATCGGGTCGGGTCACTCGGGTTCGGGGTCAACCCGAGTATTTTACATTGTAAAAGTGTTGTTGAACCGGGTTAGTCGGGTTCGGGTCGGGTCAAGGCTAAAAAAATATACCCGAACCCGACCTTGTTTAGAACTCGGGTCAATTCGGGTTGACCCGATTGACCTGAATATATGTTTGAACCCGATTGACCCAACCCCGAATTGACTCGGTCGGGTTCGGTCGGTCGGGTTCGGTCGGTCACCCGAATGACACCCCTAATTGCATCTATTAGATACATTGTATCTAATGAAATACCCATGGACCAACCCAAACCCATGACCCATAACCAAAAACCCATGGGCAAAGAGGAGCGTCCACGGATCCCTAACTTTATACTAGACGGATCCGCAGGGAGGGATCCGTGGAACGATGGCAAGATTTTGCCTATAAATAGAGAGCCATTTCTTCATTTCTCTTCACCCTCTTCTTACTAATTCTCTCATATACTCTTACTCTCTTCTAACAAAAGATCACTTGATCTAGAGAGTTGTTCTTCTTCTTTCTTATATTGTGATTCTCATATAGGCCCTTCTCTAAGGCGAGATCACGAGCTTACTATAAGTCATCCAAGAAAGGGGTCCTTGATTGATTTGTTCCTCCACAAGATTTCTGTAGCAAAGATCTTGTATTTGATATTTCACATAGTTGTTGTGTAATAGTCGTGTTCGTTTGGTCCTCCGTGTTACGGACTCGGTATTTAGCTTTGTACCGGAAAAAGGTGTAAGCAACGTTGTGAAGGCTTCTCCTCCAAGTTGAAGGAGTTTGTTGACATAGTGCTTGAACTCTCGAGTAGGTGACTCGGGAGTGGAGTAGGCAAGGAAGGTGTCCTTGTAGCGAACCACTATAAATCGGTTGTGTCATTTCTTTCCCTTGCTTTACTTTATTTACTTTCATTACTCTTAGATCTATACTTTATCTTCATCCATATGATTTCACATAACATCGAAACTAAAGTTTTTAGAAACTAACTTAAAATCAGCAAAACTATTCAACCCCCCTTCTAGTTTTCCACAATTGGCATCAAGAGCTAAGTTTATAAAAGTTTTAAAGTAAATCGTATTTTAAAAACTTTTCGATCTCTATGGGTTCTGAAAACTACAAGGAAGGGCAATCTATGCAACGACCACCACTACTTGAAACTAATGGTTTTATATAGGGGTGAGCGCGGTTCCGGAACCGCACAGAACCGACCCGGAACCGCAAGAACCGAGAACTGCAATACTTATAATTTAGGAACCGAGAACCGGACCGCAAAACATGTTTCGGTTCCGGTTCCGGTTCGGTATTTCGGTTCTACCCGAATAGAACCGCAATTTTTAAGAAAAAATGATCTTTTCCTTGCGTGTTTGTTAGTTTATTTTCTTTCAGCCATGTGTGTTCTCCAATTCAGTGATTTCCTCTCGTTTTAAGAAAAAAGTAATTTTTCAAAGCCACACGGTTCGCATTATTCGATCATATTTAATAACCATGTTGCAAGTTCGATTGACTTAAGGTCAACACTTCATTTTTTGCTACTTTTAATTTTCAAGTTTGTTGGATTGCCAAGTTTATGTTGTATTCAAATTCAATATCTTAGCAAACTTCAATAGCTTTACGGTGTCATTGTTTTAACGCTTAAAGTAATCATAGTTTATGTGTTTTAGAAAACCAAAACTCGGTCAAAACTTGTTTCTCTCATATGACTAGTCGCTCATCATAAGTTCAAAATTTCAAATGTTGAATGACAAAGAAGTGATGTTCAAAAAAAAAAAAAAAAGAATGGCAAAGAAGTGTTTGAAGATGGTGTCATAATATCTAGCCGAATAGCTTAAATGCTAAACATTTGAATTTGTTCTAAAGCCCACCCAATTAATATTCCTTTAAAATATACATGAGCTTGTGAGATGTATAGCATGTATACACGACTAATAACTAGCGGTTCTTGGGTTCCGAAACCGAGACCCGCGGTTCCGAACCGAACCGAACCGAACCGAACCGAGAACAGAGATTTAAAATATTGAAGAACCGAAAACCGAACCGCTGGTCCAAAATTTGGTCCGGGTTGGGTCGGTTCCGGTTCGGTTCTCGGTCATTTTGCTCACCCCTAGTTTTATATATTGGAAAAATAGATTCGAAACGTATGTGAAGTCTAAAGATATTGATCTTTGGTACATCATTGTTGAAGGCGATTTTGAAGCCACCTCAAAAGATGAAAATGGAGTTTTAGTTAACATACCTCATGATAAACTCTCCGATGAAATTAAGTAAAAGCTTTCCAAAATAGTGAAGCTAAAATGGTTTTGTATAATGCTTTACCCAAAAAGGAATTCGAAAGAATCTCTATGCTCAAAACCTCTAAAGAAATTTGGAACTCTTTAGTTGTAACTCATCAAGGTAATCAACAAGTGAAAAACAATAAAATAGATCTATATGTTCAACAATGTGAATAATTTTCAATATCGGATGAGGAAACTATAGATCATTCTTTTGCTAACTTTAATACTATAATTACATCTTTCCAAGCACTTGATGAATCTTTTTCTAGCCGTAACCATGTTAGGAGATATCTAAGGGCACTTCCATCCAAGTGGAGATCTAAGGTGACGGCAATCGAAGAATCAAAAGATTTGACAATCCTCACCCTTGATGAACTCATAGGCAATTTAAAGGTCTATGAGCTTGTCCTTGCTAAGGATTCTGAAGCCTCAAAGGTGAAAGAGAAGCACAAATCTCTTGCCCTCAAAGCCAAGAAGGGCTCAGTAATGAAGAGAACTCCTCTTCGGATAGTGATGACGAGGAGTATGCCATGGCGGTGGGACTTCAAAAGTTCTTTAGAAGGAAGGAAGATACGTCAAACAACCGTATGACGACAAGAAAGGATTCCGGAAAAGCAAAGAGGACGAGAAGCCAGGGATGACCGTGCTTGCTTTAAATGTGGGGACCCAAACCACTTTATTAGTAAGTGTCCCAAACGCGATGATCAAAAGGCATTCGTGAGCTGCTCGTGGGGAATGAGCGAGGAGGAGGACGAAGAAATTTGTCTCATGGCAAATGACGAGGTATGTCACGAATACTATAGTAGCTCATCAATAGATGATGACTCATTGCATAATGAATATGATAAACTTTGCAAAATTAGTTTAAAGTAATCAACAAAACAAGTTTTTGAAAAATAAAACCAACGTTTAGATAAGGAAGTCATAGAGTTAAGGGCAAAATTGAAACGTCTAGAAAAGGGCAAGACAACAAGTGGCGAATGTGAACTTTATGCTCAACTTCAAACACTAGTTGATCAACTAGATTCTAAGATTGCTAGAATGAGTACTAATACTCTAGATATGATATTAGATAGTGTTAAAATAGGAAACAACCAAAAGGTTTAGGTATTCAAAGAACTAGATGCGTCAACTAGTGAAAACAAAGAAACATAATTGTAAAAGCAATAGAAAAACAAGCCATCGTTGTGGCGGATCCCACAAAAGGGAACCCGCTAGTGTACAACCAGGATCCGTGGGTCTGTGAAGCAAGCGATGGTAATAACATAGCTTCTTCTTCTAGAACCGATTTTGTTATTGTTAATAAGAAGAAACCAACTCATATTACCATTAGACACCACCCCAAGATATAATCAAAGTGTTGTAAGAAACAAATGTCCATCTTTTCAAAACCAAACACATATAGGAGACCTAATAATGTTTACCCGAAGTAACCATCAAATGGGATGGAACCCAAATATGCAAAATGGTTTTCCATTTCAAAACTTTGCACCATGGAATGCATATTCACCTTATCCATACATGTCTAACATGAATGGAATGTTTAACACTAATGGACCCATGAACAAATGGGGACCAAACTTTGAGTTAATTGTTTTCTTAGGTGTGCTTAAAGGTCGACCTAGATCCGGATGAATGGGTCAAGGATAGCGGGCGCGAGGCACATGACCGCAATAAAGATCTATTCTCCACATATGAATCCTTCAATGGAGGAAATGTAGTGTTTGGAAATAGCAAAGCAAAATCATCGGTAAAGGTACGATTTCTAACAAATCTCTAACCATTAACGATGTGTGTCACGTAGAAAACCTAAACTTTAACCTCTTAAGTATAGGACAAATATGTGATAAAAAGTGCAATGTACTTTTTACCGAAACCGGTAGTAAGATATTAAAAAACGGCATAACCAAAGGAAGGGGAATTTGGAAACAAGGAGTCTATGTCATTAAAATTGGTAATGAACCTAAAGACAAACTTTGTCTTACTTCTATGGATGATACTTCGACCTTATGGCATCGAAGATTGGGTCATGCCAATATGCGACTTCTTCAATCGCTATCATCCAAAGATCTAGTAAGAGAGCTACCTAAATTAAAATATGAACATCACTTTTGTGATGCTTGTAATGTAGGAAAACAAGTCCATTCTAGTCACAAAGCTAAAAACATGGTGTCTACAACTAAGTGTCTAGAATTACTACATATAGATTTATTTGGTCCATCCGCTATCCAAAGTTATGGAGGCAACTACTACACTTTGGTTATAGTGGATGATTATTCTAGGTACACATGGACTAAATTTTTAAAGAACAAAACTGAAACGTTTAATTACTTTGAAATATTAAGTAAGAAAATCCAAAGACAACTAGGAAGTCCTATAGTGTCTATTAGAACGGATCATGGTAGGGAATTCGATAATGAAGTGCAATTTGGAGCCTTTTGTGACACTAATGGTATTACTCACAACTTCTCGGCTCCTCGCACTCCACAATCGAATGTGGTAGTTGAAAGAAAGAATAGAACCCTACAAGAAATGAGTCGCACCATGCTAAATGAGCAATCCATACCTCAAAAGTTTTGGTGCAATGTCGTTGATACCTCAACATACATACTTAATCGAGTCTTAATTAGACCAATCTTAGGTAAAACTCCATACGAGTTACTTGAGGCAAAAGCCTACGTTAGATCACTTTAGAGTCTTTGGTAGCAAATGTTTTCTACTTAACACTAAAGATTACCTTACAAAATTTGATCTTAAATCAACCGAATGTATCTTTTTAGGTTACTCTCCTAATAGTAAAGCTTACGTCATATTAAATAAAGAAACAATGAAGGTTGAAGAGTCATTAAACGTTAAATTTGATGAAAGTCCACCCCAACCCTCTCCACCTCTTGTCGATGACGAGATTGTCGAAAGTGAAGCTATTGTAATAAAGAAAAAGATAAACGAAGAAGAACCTTTAAATGAAGAAATCATAAATATTAAAGAGTCCAAATATCACCCGTAGATAAGGTCATAGGAAAGCTAAATGAAAGAACTTTAAGGTCTCAAGTTCAAAACCAAAGTAGCTTGTTTTGTTTTGTCTCAACCATACAACCTAAAATACACAAAAGCCATACAATATGAAAGTTGGGTAATGGCTATGCAAGAAGAGTTAAATCAATTTATTTCTAACGATGTTTGGACACTTGTCCTCCATCTAGTAATCAAACCATAATAGGAACCAAATGGGTTTATAAAAACAAGTTAGATGCAAACGGTGTAGTGTCTCGAAACAAAGCTAGACTCATTGCCAAGGGTATAATCAACAAGAAGGAATAGACTTTGATGAGACCTATGCCCCGTGGCTAGATTAGAGTCTATAAGAATACTTCTTGCTTATGCTTGTGCTAATGATCTTAAGCTTTATCAAATGGATGTCAAAAGTGCTTTTCTAAATGGTTTTATTAATGAAGAAGTATATGTAGCTCAACCTCCGGGCTTTATCGATTTTGAAAAACCTAAACATGTATATAAGCTAAAGAAAGCCCTTTACGATCTTAAACAAGCTTCAAAAGCTTGGTATGATAGACTCAAGTCATTCTTAATAAAACACAACTACACCATGGGGTTAGTTGACAACACACTTTTTACTAAGAAAAGAGAGTCACATATAATCATTTTTCAAATATATGTAGATGATATTATATTCGGATCTACTTGTCAAGACATGTGTGATGATTTCTCTTAAATCATGCATGACGAGTTCGAGATGAGTATGATGGGAGAACTTAGTTTCTTTCTTGGTCTACAAATCAAACAAGTAGAAGATGGTATCTTCTTTAATCAATCTAAATACATTAAGGAAATGTTAAAGAAATTTGGTTTAGAAGAGTCAAAACCAATTAGGACACCAATGTCATTCGACACTAAACTCACAAAAGATGAAGACGGTGAATCCGTTGATAACACTAAATATCGTGGCATGATTGGTAGTCTTCTCTATCTCACGGTTAGTCGGCCGGATATCATGTTTAGTGTTTGTCTATGTGCTAGGTTTCAAGAAGATCCTAAAACATCACATCTAGAAGCCGTCAAAAGGATATTTAGATACATTAAGGGTACAACTCAATTAGGATTGTGGTATCCTAAGGGTATGGGAGTAGAAACAATTGTATATGCGATTCGACCATGCGGTGATTATGTTGACCGAAAAAGTACAAGTGGGTATATACTTTTATGGGATGTTGTTTAACATCTTTGTTCTCAAAAAGCAAACGGCATTGGCCATATCAACAACCGAAGCCGGATATGTCTCCGCCGGCAAAGCATGCCAACAAGCACTATGGATGAAACAAGCGTTAGTTGACTACGACATTCATCTAAGTGACATAGCCATCCTATGTGACAACAAAGGTGTCATCGATTTAAGCAAAAATCTGGTATTTCATTCTCGCACAAAGTATATAGAGATTCGTCATCACTTCTTAAGAGACAAAGTTCAAAAGGGGAACATCTCTATTGAGAAGGTAGCGTCCGAAGACAACATAGCCGACGTCCTCACCAAACCGTTGAAGGGAACAATTCAACCTACTTGCCTTGGTCTTGGTCTCATGGAACAATCGTCGTAATTTGCTTTTTAACTCTACAAGGTATGTAAACACTAGCCTTCTTCTTTCGAGTATAAGATCTCTATTTCACGCACAACTCACAAGCAATACGGAATTTTCAAAACCCAAGATAAGTTTTCGCTTATAACTCATAGTTTTCTTATTTTTCAAGATAGGAACAAGTTGCAAACACGTAATTACATACACATTTTCTTTTCAAAGGATAAACGCTTTATTCACACATAGAAACCTCTTTTCAAAATGTTTTCTAAAAGATACCTCTTCCGTATCAATCTCGGAAAAGCCATTTCTCACGCCTAGGACAAATCGCTTTTCATTATTAATACAAAGTAAAACCCGCTTTTCATTGCATCTCATGTCTTTTGCATGCTAAAGAGGACACATAACCAATATGTGTTTTCGGGTACATTCATCTAAGCAACAATGAATTAGAAGCACTCGAGTTATCTCACATAATAGTATGCTTTTTCACTTCTAGTTTATTTTTCCTTTCTTCTTAGGAGTCGAGATAACCGCAACTCCAAATGGTTTGTATATAGGCACACACTAGGCACAATTGTTTCAAAAGGAAAATTTTGAGCTGCCGAATCACTAGTACCACGGATCCCAAATTTTAATGCCGGACGGATCCTCAAGGAAGGATCCGTGGGATCCGTGAGACGTAAGCTAGTTTTATCTTCTATTCTTCTAACTTTGGATGAAAACTTCAATATTTTTCATCATTTATTTTTAATTTGGAGTATGTTATTTAATGCTTGTGTTCTCATGATCACATGCCTTAAATTCATATCTAATCACTAGATTTTAATCCACATTTTTGGGTCAAGCATTCATTTCAATTCATTATTATTCTATAAGTAGGATTCCCAAAATGCTTGCATATTCATCTCAACTTCACAAACACACACCACCACCATGTCATCAAAAAGATCTTCCAACTTAGATGAATCACCTAGTGCAAACAATCCCTTTCAAGAAATCCAAAATTTTTCCTTCCACCTTCCAAAATACCAAAATCAAAATCTAGAAATCCACGGATTAGCATCCGACCATGTTGTTTAGCAAAACCATCATCGAATGGTTCATCACCAACCACTAATTCACCACAAGATGCTTCCATTATAGCACCTCCTTCGTCACCAACAAGTACACTAACTTCATCACCCATCAACTCACCACCTAAGGTCACTCTTTTGGAACTCCTTAAGACTCCAACAAGATCTCAACAACCAAAACAAAAAGAAATAGTCTTTTTAACACCTCCCACTTCTCCAAACACAACTTTCAAAGACATTGAAACCTCACCACCCTTAGCTCCCATATTGTTACAAGAACATCTAGGTTCTTTTCCACCACCACTTCCAAATATTCCGGACTTTGATCCGCTTTTTTCTAACTTTTCCACCACAACTTCCGCATCTCACAAATCAAAATCGCCCGGAAAACTTCCGCACTCATTACCCACATCACTTACATTGTGAACATTGCCAATCCACTAGGGATATTGCAATAGAAATTAGGGAAGAAATGCGAATCATACTTAACCTCATTCTTGATCGCATCCACATCATTACTCATCCAAACCTTATGCAAGCATGGAAGGAATCATTATTACTATTTTTATTTTTAGTACTTTTCTTTTGAGTCATTTTTAAGAACAAGTCTTGTTCTTACTTTTACATGCTTGTATGTGGCGTGGCATAAATACCACTACATTTTGTTGTTTTATTACAAGGCCTTGTTTACATACCTTGGTTCCCAATCTTGATTCTCGTCAATCACATGATTATTTATGCATGTTACTACTAACCTTTTCTTTGTAGGATTTTTATTTTTCTCACTTGACGCCCAATCTAGGGGAGCTACCGTCGAGGGGAGTAAGTTATACGTGGACTATTTTTCCACCTTTTATTTCTTCGATTGGTTAACTTTTGTTTCGACAAAAAGGGGGAGAAGAAGTAAAACTTAGGCTTTCAAAACATACATCTAATCTTAAGTTTTACTCATCATAACATTATGTTTTGTCATCAACAAAAAGGGGAAGATTGTTAATACAAATAAACCGTAAAAACGTTTATTAATATTTAGCGATATCTTTTTGTTTTGTTGATAACAAATATAATGTTATCATAAGTAAAATTATAAGGATACATGTTATTTTTGTAAAGCATTTACATATAGTCATTTAATACAAATTGTTGTAATAAATCATTTGTTGTAATAGTTTATTAGGATGGGTAAAAATCACAACCCATGGAGCATATCCAACCCATGGTATTGACCCATATCCATTTGACTAGATGCATTGCATCTATTAGATACATTGTATCTAATGAAATACCCATGGACCAACCCATAACCCATGACCCATGACCCCTAACCAAAAAACCCATGGGCAAAGAGGAGCGTCCCACGGATCCCTAACTTTACACTAGACGGATCCCTTAAGGGAGGGATCCGTGGGATCCGTGGAACGTTGGCAAGATTTTGTCTATAAATAGAGAGCCATTTCTTCATTTCTCTTCACCCTCTTCTTACTAATTCTCTCATATACTCTTACTCTTTTCTAACAAAAGATCACTTGATCTAGAGAGTTGTTCTTCTTCTTTCTTCTATTGTGATTCTCATATAGTCCCTTCTAAGGCGAGATCACGAGCTTACTACAAGTTATCCAAGCAAGGGGTCCTTGATTGATTTGTTCCTCCACAAGATTTCAGAGCAAAGATCTTGTATTTGATATTTCACATAGTTGTTGTGTAATAGTCGTGTTGGTTTGGTCCTCCGTGTTACGGACTCGGTATTTAGCTTTGTACCGAAAAGGTGTAAGCAACGTTGTGAAGGCTTCTCCGCCAAGTTGAAGGAGTTTGTTGACATAGTGCTTGAACTCTCGAGTAGGTGACTCGGGGAGTGGAGTAGGGCAAGGAAGGTGTCCTTGTAGCCGAACCACTATAAATCGGTTGTGTCATTTCTTTCCTTGCTTTACTTTATTTACTTTCATTAATCTTAGATCTATACTTTATCTTCATCCATACGATTTCACATAACATTGAATCTAAAGTTTTAGAAACTAACTTAAAATCGGCAAAACTATTCAACCCCTTCTAGTTTCCACAAATATAGTTGCAAAAAATTTACATACCAAAATGCACAAATTAAACATAAAAATACACAAGCTTTACATAAACTTATGTCAAAATACCAACAAACATTAAGAGGTAGCCAACCATTTTCCGGTGGCAAAGAATCGGCACAACAACATATTCTCATTCGTCGTGAGTAGATTCCTTAGAGTTAAGCGATTCGGCGAGATCTATAGATCTATAAAATAAATATAAACAATGATGTTTAAACAAATTTAGCAAAAATTAAAACCAAAAAACTATAACAAATTCATAGATCTAAAATAAAAGAACTTTCCGGCCGCAACAAGCCTCTTCACGATAGCAAAGACCCTCTTCGACAACAACAGGCCGGCTTAAAATGTTTCGGCGAGACATCATGCACTAACAAAAATACCAAAACATTAATATACAGATTAAAAAAAAACTATAGATCTAGAAATAAAATCTATAGCTCTACAAATAAAATCTATAGATCTAAAAAAAAAGCCTTCTAAACTCATAGATCTATTAAAAAAATACCTCAAAACTTGAAAAACTCTTTTGGTGATCGTGGGTCTTGGTAGTTCCTCTCGGTGGTAGTGCTATTGTGGTGGTGGGATGACGGTGAAGGGTGGATTTCGGTTGTGGTCTCGTGGAGTCGGGTGGTGGTGCTGTCAGGTGGTGGTGGTGGTGTGTGTTGTGGTGGTGGGGATAGTGGAAAAGATGAGATGTTTTTTCTTTTTGTGAAATGAGAGGGATTTTTTTTAGTTGTAAGATGAGAGTGGTTGTGTGTGTGTTTTTTTTTGGAAAAGTGAATCGGAAGTAGATAGATGAGAGGGTGGGTGTTTGTGGGTATTACCATGCAAAGTTATAGTCATTTCCTTCATCAAAGCCCATTCATTTTACCATGAAAAGTTATAATTGTTTCCTTAATTACCATGCAAACTTATACTCGTTTCCTGCATTGCAGCCAATTTATTTTTTCCTTAATGACTATGCAACCTTATACTCGTTTCCTGCATTAGAGCCATTTCAATTTGCCTTGACCATTCAACATTTTTTTAACATTCAACAATTCAAGTTTGACCATTTTTCCTTTTTATGTAGTAAAGATATCATCTCTACCCACTAAAATTTATTAACATTTGTTGAAATACAAAATGTACACTATTTTTTAGAACATCTGTAAATATAAATATAAACAGTTATTTTATGACATAGGAAGTAGCATTTATATTCAAGAATTTTACCATGTTTAGTAACTTGGGGTTTGATTGTACAAAAGATGCACATACCGGGCCGTCAATGGTGATTGACGGAATTAGGGTGATGGTGGTGATGCCGAGTGCAAGATAACACGAAAATAAGAAATAAAAGACACTACGTTAGACATAGCACGAGAGGAAGCCCCGCGAACCGCCTCCGGTGTGAGAATCATTTATGGTGATTATGTTATGAAATTATTGAGGTAGAAGATGATATCTCATATGTTAATTTAGGTCACATACCTCTTGACCATAGGCTCTCCTTTGACCGATTACACATTTGACAAGCTCAATCATACCCATGTTCATAGGTAGAGAAGCTATGACCTTTAGGCTTCGAACCTTGTCGGTTTCCGGGCCGAACATGGCTTTTACAGGGATTCGATAAGGCTTCGAAGCTTGACAGAGGTCAGGCTTTGAACCTTGACAGAGGTGGGGCTTTGATAGGGCTTCGAACCTTAACAGAGGCCAGGCTTCAAACTCGACTGAGGTTAGACTCTGTGAATGTTTTGGGTGAAGGTTGGCGGATTCCCTTGCAGTAGCCATTGTGAATGACTTTACGCCAAAATTATGTGTAGGACGAATGCGTGGCTTCGTCCTTTAGGAGGGTACATCATTACCCTTTGTTCAAATGGTAAGCTACGCACTGCAGTGACGGTAACGCCTCGTTAGCAAAGCGGAGGTAGGTCATCAAGCCCCGTCTAATGTTATGCATGCGAAGAGTGCGGGGCTTTAGACTTGTCATTGCTTTGTTAAAAAGACTTAGTAACAATTTATGCTACTTTTGTTTTGTCAAATTCAATATAAAAGTACATGTACTTGTTTTAATAGCCTACATTTAACCCTATCGTGGTGGATACCTCATTAAGCCCCTAGTCTAATGTTACGACTTTGTAAGAGGCGTGAGGTTGACTTAAGTACTCTGAAATCCATTGTTATATAAAGAGCATGTATTAGGTTTTCCATATAACTTTCGCTTTTATTTATAAACGAGTTTTATCGAACCTATTTGTACATAAGTTGAGTTGTCGAAAGGTACCAAGGTTTGCGTACAAACTTGGCTCTATTTTATCATGCATGCCATTGATATAAACCTCAAGGTCAGATATTTTGTATGTGTATGAAGCCTATGGACTTCATTTAAGCAAAGTAGTAGTCCTTGGACAATTTACTTACTTTCTTTTGCTAGGCTATGGCCTTTATGCATGTTAAAATAATATCCCTTGTTTAGGATTTTAATTCCCTCACCCTTTTATGTTTATCATTTATGATAGGCCATTTTTCGACCTTTAAGTAAGCAAGTAAGCAAGAATGAAGGTTGTTTTGTTGGCTGTAACTTGACCCTAAGGGTGGAATGCACTTTTCTGAGACAATTTATTTTATGCTCTCTAGGCTATGGCCTATCTTTGAACAATTTACTTTATGTCTTTTAGGCTTCTGTCATATGCCACTATGTTAGTATTATCTACTTTGTATCCACTAATGCAGATTGAGGGACGATGCCTCACTTTTGTTATCATGCTTGCCTTTTCTTACGTCATTTATCAACGCTTTAAAATTTTACAACCTAAGGCTACACTAGATAGATAGCCTTATTGTGTGTAAATTCTACACAAAGAATATTGCAACCAAATATTTTGATTGCTGACAGAGGGTCACGACCTACTCCTGTTAGGTCACTAGTTTTACAACACAAGCTTATAGAGAAAGAGATGAAGGCGATTGAACAAGTATCAAACACACACACACACAATATTGTAAACCGGTTATGCGTAGGAGGTGAGTGAAAGAATAACTTGAACAACCAACCTCAAATGAGGGTTTACAAGAGTTTATATAGGCAAGGAGCTAGGGCAACACTCCTCTCCTTCCTATTCCTTATTGGGCTTGGGCCTCGACTTATGGGCCTTCATAAAATGGACCTTAAACAAACATAAAGGCCATAATAAAGCTACCTATTACATATGAAATATAGATACTTGAAATCTTGTTTAGGAGTGATTCCAACAATCTCCCTCAAGTATATATGAATGTAAACGGTGAAGGCGTTGATGTAATAGTAGTCGGACGCCTTCTCGACATTCTTCTTTCTTGTGAGAGGAATTGTCTTGATTCGAACAATCTCCCAGTGTAGAGAGATAGTTATCTTTGAACAGTTATGCTTTGACGTCATCTTTGACTTTGTTCTTTTATCATTGTTCTTTGTGGTGAAAGTGATAGTATGTTGTTGTTCGCATCGATCGCTTCTCAGTGTCGCTTTGTTGCTCCAAAGTGTCTCCACGTCATTCTTCAACATGCTCACACGCCTATGACGTTGGAATTCAATACTGATGAAGTTCTTTAACTCTTTATCATTGTAGATTCTTTGGTTTGACGAAGAATCATTCTGATGGTTGTGTTGCTTTTGAATAGAACTTCCATTAGTGATGATGTTGGTGTGAACATGAGAAGAATCAGCACGATCATCCCGCTCTAGAGCTTCCATAAGAAGAAAACATTGCAAACGGTTAGTAATAAGCGGTTTCCGGCACTTACAAGTTTGAACTTCGAGAGTGTTAACAACATAGTGTGAAAACACAACTCTAATTTTACAAAGGCCGTTCTCGAACCGGAGTCCCACAAGTGAGATAACGCGATGTACCGGTACATCTACAGCTCGAGATGAGTCGCCGAGGTACACCAAGCATCACCTCACGATCAGACCGTTTGAGACACACCCGTAATCCACGGGAGTTACCGAAGCGACCCGCCGTGGTCGGCTTTGATGTTGACCTGGCAGAGTTTCCATTCAATCACCGAGGATCACGAGATGTGAACCTCTCATAAATGTTCTCGACAGATTGCTAAGATCTGTGAAGGACTCGATATGAACCATCGAATCATCAAGATCTTATTTGTTGATCAACAAGTGATTAAATGTCAAGTGTTCCTAAGAGATCTTTTGATGAATCTCGTGGCTCTAGACTCAACAGTGCGTTTTGGTTTTCCCGCGGAGACTAGGGAGAGGGTCTCCTTCTTCAATACCGGTGATCTCTAAGAGAAAGCCAATAGATAATGTAGGGTTCCCCGAGAATGAAACAGTTTCGTTGAGAGAAACTTGAGTGGCTAAGAAGGTTTAGTGCATGCGCCATTGGGTCCATGACGACTTTTAATCTTCAATACCGTGTCACTAAGTGACAACCAAGAGTATATGAATTGAACCCTTGTCCGCCTAAGTTGAATAATGGAGGGCTATTTCTTTTCACCCTTTACTTTACATTTCTTTTTGATTCTTCAACTCCTTCTTTCTCCGATTCTCATTTTCTCCTTTTATAATCATTCCTAAGGACTTCTAACACTAACTAATGGTAGTGTCCTTGGGTAGATCCTCCGGCTCTGGCGGATCATAGGGCTATTCCTAACCTTAGTCGCCTTATAACTCCATGACTAACCTATGTTTGCCATTATAACCACAGTAAGTTAAAATATCTCTCAAAGGGTTTGTAAATGAAAACATGTTTGAACCATGATGAGAGATAAGTTTTGCATAAATACTCCCTCCACATGTGCTTAATAGTTTTAATGGTTAAATGCACAAAGAGGAAAGAGCGCGACTTTTGAATTGATTCACTAAGATAGACAATCTCCGCGAGACACGGTTCGTTGAATAGTTAAAGAGATACATTGTCGCCTTTAGGTGACAACTAGCTCTAATAACTATCTTGAAGGTGTAGACAAACCTCGAAAGGTTGTCATACCCGTCGAGTTCATGTCTATCAAGAGTTTCTCGAATGGTACTTTCTACTTGGACAAGTCCTTTGCGAGACACGTTTACATCACTAGCTAACTAGCTTGAAATTATTACCCGTCCGGACAAGTCTTTTCGAGTTACTAACAGTTTAGTACCGTCAATTCGTGGGTTAAGTCCGAGGTACATGATTCATTTGCATTTTGTACAACATATTTCTTATCACATAATTTTCTCCCTCAAAATGGCATATAAGATGTTATTTTTGAAACATTTTGAGAATAAATATGACCATTTTGAGTGTTGCGGAAGAGTGACCATCGTGAACAATTTGTGAACAAAGTTTTATCAAATACTCCCCTCAACTAGTGATATAAACGGTTGAGGTTTTGAAATCATATGGGAGTACTTGTCTTTTGAGCAAAACCTTGAAAAATGAAAGGTTTGATAGGTTTTACTCAAAAATAAGAAGCTTTCGCTCCTTTTATAAGGATTGTGGCAATCGAGGCGTACTACGTGGTCCTTTCTTGACAATTGCGGGTTGTACATCGTTATGTGCACAAGCCATTCACATATATAAACATTCATCCAAAATCATATGAAGGAAACAATTCAAGGGTACCAGAAGTGCGGTGATGTTCCGGGAGTGCACATGTGGCGTTGAAAGCCGGTGATGTTTCTCCGGGTCGACCACCAACATAGCTCTCCAAGCCTCGAATCGATCCTTCGAACAACCGCTCATCAATCATGGTGATGATACGTCTCACATTCCTCACATCCCGAGAGTTCCAGTAGCTTAGGATTCCCAACCTTCAGCGATATCCTTCAACTGCACGCCAATCCATCCCTAACCATCTTCAAGGTATGATCCCGACCAGTGGAGCTCACTACACGCCATGAGGCGCTTCTGCGGTTCACTGCGTAAACAATGCCGAAAGGTTTGTTGATGAGCGTGAGTTGTGTGAGCCGGTTGATGTCGGGAAGATCAAGCGTGGTGGAGTGAAGTTTACACGCTTCGATATGATTCAACAACCATCCGGATATCTTCGACACGTTCTTTGATCACAATGCGCCTAATGAAGATGAGAACCGACTTGATAAACTCACGTTGAACTTCGATCGAGAATTGTCGCATATGACCCCAGACTTTGGCAAGGTACAAGTCTTCGATGTCGTTGAGGACAAGTTCTCAAAGTCGACCTCGAGAATTCATAGTCCTGTTCATCTTGTCGTTTGACTATGATATTCTTCAAGAATGTGTAGTCCCACTTAGACTTGAGATCAATGTGTTTGATGGCCACGATGTCCTTTGAGCAATACACTTCATGTTGAGACTTGAACCGTGCAACAGTAGTAGATTCTTCGCGCTCGTGCCAATGATGAATCCCATACAATGCATCTTGGTCGTATGCTTGCACGTTGTCGAAAACAAGTGATTTACACGTTCCTCGATAGCTATCGCTTTGAGTAACAAGTCACTGGAATGGAAGAGTCAATGATGTAGCGATTTTCGTGAACCATCGCCACCATGGAGGAGAAATTCCAGTGTCATGTTGAAGAAATGTCGAAGGAATCCTTGGTTCATCCGGTTGGCGATTGTTGGTAGAGGTTTGGTCCATCGGTGTAATATGGAGGGTTGTTCCGTTTAGTGAAGTCGATGTTTGCTTCAGGTTGAGCCAATCCATGTTGTTAGACATGGCTCGAGCAATGTTTTCAAGGTGATATTCAACCTCGATTGCACTTTCCGAAATTGTTTTCAAGAGAAGGAATGCATCATTTTGATGCGCTTCAACTCGGATTCGTCATCTTCTTCACACGAATCTTTCTTGCAAGATTTTGCATGCTCCAAAGTACTACCGTCTCACCAATTCTTGACCTTCTTCGGGTAGGAGTGTCGTTAACAAGAGTAGCAAACCAATCAAATTCGCGGCTTTATCGTCATCAAGCCATGATACGACGTCATCCGAGTCGTTTTCTTCTCTTTTGAAGGTTTTGATGATGATATTGGTTTCTTCAATTGTTTAGGTGAGGTGGGTTGTTGTTGGGGCTCAAGGACCTCTTCATCGTCACCACCCGTGTACCCAAAGTAGTCACCGTTTTATGAGTCGGGGTGGTAACTCGAATCGTCCCGAGGTTTATCAATGAAGACCGAGGTGATGGAGACTTATGTTGAGAAGAAGTCCGATGTGGAGGAGGTGGCATAGATGTAGATTGACCGCATCGCTTCGACGCTTAGGTGCGAGTCCTTATCCTTATCATCGCCATCTCTTGGTCTTTTGGGTTGAGCGGTGACTCCTTGCATGATGATCCGAGTTGATAGTCAAGTAGAATTTCAAAAATTTAGCTTCATCTCAAGTAAACGCTCGCATCTCTTTGACATTTGCATCACTAGTTTAGCGATTAACTTTCATTCGGAGAGATCGACTTCTTTTGCCATTGTATGTTTAACCAATGCAACGATGTTAGGGGTGAGTTGTCGGAAAATACTTCTTTTGTCACACCTGGGACAAAGTCGAGAAGAAACTTGTGGGTTTGTTCTCTTGTCGACTTCTCCGCCTTATGGACTGTTGGAACGATATCCTGAAGGTACTTTTGAGTGTAACCTTCAATCATTTCATTTAGTTCCCCGACGATGACTTCTCATGAATTCTCGAATAGCTTTCCTATCTTTCCGCATCCCGTCATTCTCATCATGTAAGTCATCGCATTTGTTCAAGATACCAATTAAGTTTTCTTTGAAGCATGTCCTTCTTTCTAACTTGTTTGATGACTTTCACAATTCTTGCATGTGTTTGAGAAATCCAAGACTTTGGTGGTTTCTTCACGGATTTGGATGATGATCCGTTGACTTAGTTGATGGTGGTGGTGATGAGTGAGATGAAGAGTCCGATGATGAGGAGACATGAGGAGACTTCATGTCCTTAGGAGTTTCCGAGGTTTTCTCCTTTGAGTGAGTTGGACCGTCTAGAAGAAACTTTGTATAATCATCCTCGCCATCCTTAGACTTTTCTTTCTCGCCTTTCTGCTTCTCAAAATCATACTCAATAGTGTCTTCTACAGCGGTTGTTGTTGCGTAAGAGTGGTGGCACGGATCCCTTATCGGGTTGATTAACCGCATCGATCCGGAGAGGAGCAGACACCACTTGATCCTCCGGGGCCACCCATTTGCTCTTTAGCAAATTCAGTGCCTTTGAATGTGTCGGACTTTGTGAAACTTTTTCCGTATGATTTGTCCAATTTCTCTTCTTCTTCATCTTGAGCTCTCATCATAAGGTACAATAGCTTGAGTCTTCCCTTTTCTTGGACAACCGGAGGACTTGGAGGTTTTGTCACCGGCGTGTGTTTTGCGATTGCAGAGTAATGAACCTCTTCATCTGTCTCAAGATCACCGAGCTCTCGTCCCTAAGTTGTCTTTGAGGTTCAAGTGTGGAATAGGTTCGGCTTCCTTTACGGAACAATCCTTATTGAAGGAGCTTTCCTTTAGGAACCTTCCTTTGACTCAGCAGAACTTGTTGTGCTTCTCGCACTTCTCTTCCGGTTCTCCGACGGTGTTCCGAAGATTTTTCGTCAAGATGACCAACTTTGCCTTGTCTAACCGCTTCGAGATATCTTTGGTACGTTTGAGCTTTCGACATCTTCGCTAGAAGGAAATCTGCAATACACCGCACCTTGTTTCTTTGTGGACGCTTTCCTTGATTCTAACAATGAGAATGGGTTCCGTCAACATATCGTGATTGTCGGGTCATTGAGCCTCTTGGGAATGTCGGTGAAGTCCAAGTGCTCTCGGATCAACAATTTGGTATATCCGATGTAGGGAATCTTTGAGCCAAGTTTGTTGAGAAATGACATCATGTCATCCCAAATCGAGCTTCAATGGCGATGTGTTTCATGTTGACAAATGCCCAAAATATTTGCGGTTCTATGAGCTTAGGATGCTCATAGCCGCTATCACGACCGTAAACAGACTTGGTGATGATCATGTAGAGTGTTCTCCATGGTTGAGGAATACTCTTAAGCTCTACGTGAGAGTGCTTGGTGATTACTCCCGTAGCCTCATCATAACCGATGTTGATTAAGAATTGGAGAGTTAACTCTTCAAAGTGTGGCATAAAGTTTGGTTGGATTGACTTGTGAATAAGGAGAGCGCCCTTAAATCTGCAGTGTAATAGTGACTTGTTTGTGGTTTAGAGTCACTGTCACAAAGATCCTTCCTTTGACCCTTTCCATAGTATTCCGTAACTGCTGGATGTAGATCTCGGAATGGTTGCGAGTGAGTAAGCATGTTACGATATGGGTGAGTCCTCGAATATCGATAGCAATGAGACATGAAGATTCGAGCAAGTGAGAGTCTCAAGTCAACTCGAGATTATTCTTTCCAATCTTCATTGGGTAGCCATTAGGGTAGATGTCGAATGGAGAGAACATTTGGTGCATCCATGTTTGGTTGAGCACCATGTCGTGATCTCAAATAATATTAGCCAAAAGAACCAACATATCGAAAGACATAATGTTAGTCAATAGAAGGTCTTATTGTCTAGTTATTTAATGTACAACGTCAATGATTGTTACGAGTCCTAAGTCACTTGTATGTCCAATAGTCTAATGACGTCGTGAAATGTTTCGTGAGTTAGTTAACTTTAAGTTTTAAAGTTTATGTTATCACTTATTGTTCACAACATATCAAACGTTTTGGTTTATTAGTGACATTATTGGATTCGTGACGTTATGATAAGTTTATTAACAAGATTTGTACACGTAACAATTCAAAATGAAGGTCAAAAATGGCTTAAGCGTGGGATTGACAAAGTTACGCGTAAGCGATCGCGACATGCAGCGTGGCGAAAACTTATGCGTAGGATCCTTTCTTCTGCAGAAGAAATGTTACGCGTGAGGAAAAGGGACCTTACGCGTGAGCTTACGCGTAGGCGTATAAGAACCTTACGCGTAAGTCTTACTCGTGAGAGTAGACCTTATGCGTGAGGTCATCGCGCGCATATCCTTCACGGGATACGCGTAGTCCCACCGTAGAACCTTACGCGTAATAGTTATGCGTGGGTTTTATTTTACGATAACATGACTACGCTGTAGGGTAATCCTTATGCGTAGAGTCTTATGACCTTGATTCCGAGTGTTTAAGCGTAGCAAAGCACTCAAATGAATTTATCAACTCATCAATGTTCACACAAAACAACAATTTATCACGAGATAACAACATCCTAGTCCATGTTGATCATTAAGCGTAGAATCACATACGCGTAGTCTAAACCCTAGTCTTCGCTGTATGAAATCTAGCCATGGAATGTTCACCGTATTGATTCGGTAGCTCTAGAGGTTGATAGCTACTTTAGGCCACGTTATAACATCCAAAACGTTGTGAATCAAAAATACCCAAAGTTTATGAACTTTAAACCCTAGTTTCAATTGATGTCCAATTCGTGTTTCGGGTGGTTTTCAACAATGGAAATGATCAATTCAAAGCCTTATGACCATATCCCAACATTCATTTTTTCCAAAAGACTTCTCATTAAGAAAAACCTAATTCGTCATATGAACCCTAGTTTTCAAAATTCATCAATTTGAGTTTCTGGGTGGATTTTGATGGTAAAATGTTATCCTTGATGCTTAAGAAACAGTTTGAGATCATCCATTTTACCACAAACATACACACAATGATTGTGTGTTCATACGCTATGCGTAGAACACATAATCACGCTAAAATTGTTTTAGCCGTAGGATTTGAATGAAATAAAAACCTTTGCTTAGAAACATGTTTTACACAAGAAACTACTTACAAAATGAAGATCAAAAGCACGGATTTCTTGATTGTTTGTTAGGCGTAGGATCTTTTGATTTTAAGAAAATGATGAGTGAAAGAGTTAGGTGGAGTTTTATTAAAATAGACTTTACCATTTTGATGCTTTGGTCCCTCCACCATATCTTTTTCAAACAAAGCCTTTTAACTTCCATTTTGGTTACCAAACGAAGATTTTTGGGAAAGTAATTTGACGACACTCCCCCTCGACTTGAGAAAATAATGAAAGGTTATTAATTAAAGTCCGAGGAGTGTCTTCAAACCAGGAAATGTACCACCATTTGTAAAAGAATCAACCGAGATGTGGTAACATGCAAGTACACAGATGTTTTGAAACAGTTAATAGAATAGTTTCTCCCCCTCAACACTTGATCGGAAAAATACTGATAGATGCAAGTGTTGACGGAAGAAATGTACTTGCCATGTGAAAGAAAATAGATGAGGAGAATATTTTTGTTGTTTTATCAGGTTTTATATTTTTGTATTTTGTTTTGAAAGATTTTATTTATTTACAAAAGATGTTTTGGTGTTTGATGTTTTTAAGATGCTTTTAAGAGGTCATCCAATTCTCTTGAGTCAACACCTCATACCAATTCGTGGACTAACTCATTAAACCTAGCGGGAGGCAAGGCTTTGGTGGCGATCCGCCAATTGGTATTCAGCACCATAAAGTATAATTCAACGGCACTGCTCCACATGGTCCTTGATGAAATGATAGCGTAGATCGATGTGCTTTGATTTCGAGTCTCGTCTCGAGTTGCACGAGATAGCAATGGCACTCGATTGTCGCAAAGACATCGGGATTCATCAAATACATAACCATAGTCTTTGAGTTGTGTTCTCATCCAAATGACTTGAGCACAACACGCGGACATGGCTACATATTCTCGCTTGATTGATGACAATGATGTACAATCCTCGCTTCTTTGATTGCCAAGACACCGCTTTATCACCGAAATTGTAGAGCTCTCAAGTACTTTTCCTCGAGTCTAAGCATCCCGCGTGATCGCCGTCTGGCGATTAGTTCAAAACCGAATCCTTCGGATACCGGATCCCCAAGTTAATGGTTCCCTTGATGTATCGGAGGATTCGTTTAGCCTCGAGAGGTGGGTTTCGCTTGGTCGCGATCGATAACGGAGCATAGATAAACAAAAAGACAATATCGTCTCGCTAGTGTTAGATACATGAGAGACCCAATAATACTTGATTTGGTAGGGTCAACCAATTTCCCATGTAAATCAAAGATCTAATTTCTTGGTATGAGCCATTGGTGTGGCATAAGTATCACGCTTATTCATTCCAAATTTGTTTAACAATTCAAGGGCATATTTGGACCGACTCAAGAAAATACCACGGGTGATTGATGAACTTGTAGTCCTAGAAAGAACGTAAGTTCACCCATCATGGACATTTCAAAATTTTTCTTCATGAGTTTTGCAAAAGCGATTGAAAACTTTTTATGTGTTGACCCAAAATGATGTCATCCACGTAAATTTGAACAATTAAGATGTGTGCCCCGTGATATTGTATAAAAGAGTTGGGTCAACCGAGCCTTTGGTGAAATTATTGGCAATGAGGAAAGATGATAGCTTATCGCACCATGCCCGAGGGCTTGTTTGAGACCATAAAGGGCTTTGTTCACTTTGTAAACATGGTTTGGGAACTCGTGATCAACGAATCCATCCGGTTGGTGACATAGACCGCTTCTTTAAGTTGCCCATTGAGAAACGCCGCTTTGACATCCATCCGATAGACCGTCATGTTCATATGAGCATGAACGCGAAAATATCCGAATACCTCAAGACGAGCAACCGGAGCAAAAGATTCTTCAAAGTCTATCCTTCTTCCCGACGATAACCCTTAGCAACTAGCCGTGACTTGTTGCGGATGACATTCCTTCAAAGATCCAATTTGTTTTTCCAAATCCATTTTAGACCAATGACGAGACCCTCGTTGGTCTTTCAACCGCTTCCCATACTTCAAGACGCTTGAATTGGTTGAGTTCTTCTTGCATGGATTCAATCCAGTTGTCTTTGTCATTGCGTCTTTAATGTTTTTAGGTTCGATTAGCGATGCGGTGAGTGCATAAATGCGTGTTCACCATCTCGAATGAAGACGTTGTCTCGTGAACGATCGTTGATTCGGGTTGCCAATAATGTTAGCCGAGGATGGTCTTTTGTCCATCTATGTGTAGAGGGTTGATGTTGGTATACATTGTGCGATTCGAGGATTCAAATGGTTTGTTGAAGATTCCGCAACATCCGTGCAAAGAGCCTCATTGGCAAACGGGTTGAAGAACGATTTGGATCAAAATCTGCGGTGGGGTACTTCATTCGTAATATCATCACCGGTTCATCATTGTTGGAAGCGGTGTGTTCAATCTGTTGTGTTGGAGTCAATTGGTGTAGGTGCATCTTCAACAAGAGTTGTTGTAGCAGTGTATCGTATAGGAATATTATCGTTTGTGCAATGGAGACAATGGATACACGAGAGCACGCTCATCAATATCGTCACGTAACATAGGAGCAAATAACCTTTCCATTTGTTGACGAGTTAGTCGAGGGCTTTTTCACCGATGATGGGGTTGAGGAAGTTTAAACGGTTGTGTCCGGTTCTAAGATGTTATACTCGAAGCCATGTCCGTGAGTTCATCGAAATGAGCATGAATCGCTTCCATTACCTCCTTAGTTCGACGATTCCAGATTCGAAACCTTTAGAATTGTCACAAGATCCAATAAAGACTCAATATCGCCTTTTGCTTTGAGCTTTCCAAAATCATCACGATCATTATTCGGATAGCAAAGGATCCAAATACATGAAAGTGTTTGAGGTTCGGTTTGTAGTTGTGGACAAGCTCAAAAGGTGTTTTGTTGTGGCGTTTGTGATCATAGAACGGTTTTGAGTATAGCATGCAGATGAATCTGACCGCCCATAAGTAATCTGAAGTTTAGCATTGATTAACATTGTTCTTGCGCTTCCACTAACGTTCGGTTTCGTCTTTCAACAACTCCGCTTTGTTCGTGTGTCCGTGCAATAGATGTTTGATGTCAATTCCCACTTTCTCATAAAATTCACGAAGGGTTTTGTTAACAAATTCGCCTTTGTCTCGTCCGAATAATCCCGACGGTGTTGCGGAGCCGAACTCGTATTTTGTGAGAAAGGTGATGATCATTTGTGGAGCTTGGTCTTTGCTACGAAGAAAATAGACCCAAGTCCATCGTGAGTAGTCATCAACAATTACTAAGATGTAGCGTTTGCCGTTGATCGTTTGTACACGATCGGGCCACACAAATCCATGTGAAGAAGATGAAGCACATGTCGAGAGTCGTGTTCCACCTTTGAAGGAAAATGAGCACGAGTGCTTTTCCCTTGTTCACATGCCGAGCAAAGGTGATCTTTGAATACCGGAATCGTGGGAGTCCTTCAACTAGTTTGTGTCGAGCAAGGTTGGTGATGGTTTGAAAGTTTAGATGTGAGAGGCACGGTGCCATAGCCAAGATTTTGTTGATGTTGCCTTAGAAAGTAAGCGATGGGAGATGAAGCAACCATGTCTTTCATAGAGATAGTGTAGAGACTAGAATTACGCGAGCCGACATAAGGTCGCTTCCTTGTAGATCACGAATGAAACAAGTTTTCTCCCCGAAGCAACCTCCAAATCTCCATCACAAAATTGACCCATCGAAACAGATTGTGACCGAGGCCTTCCACATAGTAAACCCTGCCGATTTCGATGTTCCATTAACATAATCTCCGTAGCCCATGATGGTCGCAGTGATCGCTCCCGAACGACGGTGCCAATGAACTTTGAAATAAAGTTTGATAACGGTTTGAGATTGCTGTCATGTGTCGGGAACATCCGTATCAACAATCCGTAGAATGATTCAGACACCGAGACAAGCCATCGGTGTCATACACCGGGCTCAGATCACTATGTGCGCTCATGCATATTTGCCATCAACATAACAATGCATTCGCTGCAAGTCCTCCATATCATCATCTCGAGTCTCATCCGCCATAAAGCTCGTTTTTGTCCGTAAGAGATCCACCGCTTCATCCTTAAGAGCCGGTAAGGCCTCTTTGAAATAAGCACCGCCCTAGTCCTTGGCTTTGGGCATGCATTAGCAGTGTCCTTCTCATTGCGCTTGTAACATCGAAGACCATTTAACCGATTCGAGCATTACCTTGTTCCACCACTTGAGCTCATTGTTATTCCTACCCACAAGATTAAACCCTTGACCACCGCCCATCCGACGACCATAATCACGATTCGAACTTCAACACGCCCATTGTTCACAACAGCTTGAGTCCGAGTGTTAGATGAGGAACGAATCGATTGTTGGATTTGTTGGTGTAACGCCAAAGGCATTAGCAATCATCACAAATCCTTGTTGCAATGCTTCAATGGATCGATTTCCTCAAGAGCTTCACCGACATATGCTTGAGCATTGTTGTTTGTATGAGACCAATTGATTTTGTTGAGGTTGAGGTTGTTCTTTGTGAAGGTGTGTTGGGAGCAGCTTGGTTGAGTTCTTTGGTTGAGAGGATAATTCGCTGAGCATATAAGGCAAGTTGTTGATTGTCCGGTTGATTGCTTAGCAATTTGAGCACGGAGAATCCTTTCCCGATCAACTTCCTTTTCATGAGGCTTCAAGTAATCGTACAACAATCCATAGGTAGAATGATGCATATTCTTCGCTTGACGGAGAAAAATGACATACTTCTCCCATTCGGACCAAGACTACTTAGGAACTTAGTATTCACCGCAATTCTTGGCATGATGATGTTGTGTTTATCCAAATCATTGATGATGTCTCGAAAATCGATGATGATATGACTCGAGTGTCTCTCCAGTGTTCAATCATGAAGTGTTCATAAGCCAAGTAAATTTTGGATTCCAAATCCTCCCGATTGAGTATGATCCTTCCATAAGAAGACGAATATGATCCCACATTTTTGTGCGATTTTTGAGCATCAACACTACGAAGAATTGGGTTTGGTAATCCTAAGAGGATGTATTCCATTGCAAGTTCATCGACTTCATAGTGTAGAAGTTCAGAGCATTGAGATCCGCAATGAGCAATGTTGGTTTGTTCATCTCTTGGTGGAACAGTTGGATCTCCTGCACAATGACAAGAGGCATCTCAAATGGACCTTCCAAGATAACCTTCTTTAAGAACTTTCCATGTGGCTTCTTCGCATCACGTAACCTAAAGAACCTTATCACCCATTGATCGTAGTTTCGGAGTGAGCATTGAGGTCTATCAAGTGATCCACCTTCATGAATTGATTGTTGGTCGCTTAAAGCTTCACACATCTTTGCAAACCAAGTGGGTTCCTTCATAGTGCTTCGTGATGGATGTTGATTGAAATCGTTTGTGTAGGGTAGAGTTTGAAGACTTGGTGGTGGTTGAACCATTTGTGGTTGTGGAATTGCACCAAGTTGTGGAGTATGTTCTCGATTAAATTGTTGTTGATAAATGGCTTGTTGTTGATTCCATTGTTGATGTTGTGGAGTTAATTGTTGTTGTTGTTGATGATTATAAGTGTGAGGGAAGTAGTTAGAGTATGGTGGTTGAGACATGATGATAAACTTGTGTAGTAAGAATGGATCTTTGTAGTCGAATGAACCTTTGTTGATGAAGTATCCTTAGGCGAGAAATGACAAGAAGCAAGTAGCACTTATGCGTAAAAACACCAAAAGTTACGCGTAACAAGAATAGTTACTGCGTAGGATTTAGCTTACGCGTGGTGAAAAAGACTAATGTTATGCGTAAATGAAGTTAGGCGAGAAAGTTAGGCGAGGATTACCTTATCGTGGGACTAAGTCTACGCGTAAGATGAATCTTAAGCGTAATATTTTCTACGCGTAAGCTTATGCTTAGCGTAAGATTGGGTTTTATCTCAGTGATCTTTACACTTCACAAAGGCAAAAGATATCCAAAGTCGACGATTTTCGGACTTATCCAAGTAAGAAAACACGGAATAAACCAAAAATTGAAGATCAAACCAAGGAAAGTCTTACGCGTAATTTTAGGGTTTTGTTACGCGTAAGATTACTCGTAACTTTGATTCTATCCAAATGTGTTTCTAAACCAGCTTTTGTGTGTTGAAATAGCTTTAATAACACCAAAATAACACAAAAGTGTGAAACTTGATGATCCAAAGCACTTAAGACAATTACGCTGTAGGATAACACTTGCGTACAAAACAAGCTTAAAAACAAGGAAAACACGTAAAGTTCCAAACTTTTGCCAAAACCAATAGTTTAACACCTAATAACGTTGAAAGTACAAGAATCTTGGATTCAAAAGTGTAAAAAATTAGTTTTAAAGCGAACCAAAGATTGTGCTTGCTTTACGCGTAAGACCCAAAATCAAACCTTCGAAAAAAACAAAGTGTACACCCAACTATTTGGCGATTGATACCACTGTTAGGTCACTAGTTTTACAACACAAGCTTATAGAGAAAGAGATGAAGGCGATTGAACAAGTATCAAACACACACACACACAATATTGTAACCGGTTATGCGTAGGAGGTGAGTGAAAGAAATAACTTGAACAACCAACCTCAAATGAGGGTTTACAAGAGTTTATATAGGCAAGGAGCTAGGCAACACTCCTCTCTTCCCTATTCCTTATTGGGCTTGGGCCTCAACTTATGGGCCTTCTACATAAGTTGGACCTTAAACAAACATAAAGGCCATAATAAAGCTACCTATTACATATGAAATATAGATACTTGAAATACTGTTTAGGAGTGATTCCAACAACTCCGCCTTTGCCCTTATGGTTCGTGAGGCTTTGTATACCATTAAGACCTTTAGGAAAGTTAGCGCTAAGTTGTTGGGATGCTTGTAGTAGCTCATAGGGCTTTGTTATACCTTATTTTTTTTGGGTAAAAGGTCAAAGACCAGGTAAATATATTACTCCAAAAAACGTTTAAGTACAAAGGATATGTGTGAATCCCATATCTCAGCCTGTTACATAGGCGGAAAGCTTACATAACAAGAACTTCCTATTCTCTATACAAGAAAATAAACCACTACTCAAGATATAACATTTGACTCCTATGGAAATAAAATTACTTCCTACCAAGGCCTTGGAGCTTGATACCATACGTGTCATAATAAGCATTCAAATGCCTTGGAAGATCGTAGACCTGATCCGCATAGTCATCATAATTATAGTCATCATAATCATCTTCACGGTCATGACCACCACCAAATAGGTTTATCGACTCATCAAAAGTGTTCACAACCTCCTCTTCATCACTATCGGAATCAACAATCTCTCCCACCTTAGAGAATGGGTTAACCCTTTTAGTAGAATAAGTAGACGGAAAATCCTTTTTATTACCCGGATCAACCTTTTTAATAGGATTACCATCATCATCAACAAGAGTAGCTTTCCCATCAATAAGAAGTTTTTCAAACTCCCCAATTTTCTCAACAATAGGTGTAGGACCAACCTCGTTAGCTTCCATTGATTCACTCACAAGCGGTTCTTGTGATACATTACTGGTCTTAAGAGACCCAACTTCCTTTGCTTCCATTGTACTACCGTAATCCTCTACATCGCAGGGTGCCACATTCATCATGTCGATCATATTAAGTGCAAGAAAAGGATTAGATGTAGCAATCTTCATCCTACTCATTACTAGCCACTTCAAGGCTTTCTTCGTTGTATTATTCACCTTCTTGGGTTCGGGGAGGCGCTTTAGGTTGATACCTAAACTTAGGACCCACACCAGTTTAGTAAAACCTCCCTTACGTGGAACACTTGGACCACCATTCCTACCCTTATTCTTGTTATTGACAGTTTGAAAACCATCATCAACACCCTGTTTAGGCTGAGTAGGAGGTGAAACAGATTTAGGACAATTAAGCAACGTATGACCAAACAGCATACACGTATCATACCGAGGTGGTTTCCATTCATATTCAACCCGAATCTTTTCAATAGTAGATCCTGTCCCATCAAGTAATGGTATCTCAACAGTGATGCTCTCCCTAAGAACCTAATCCGCCTTAACTTCAATCAAGCACCTAGCAAAACTACTTCGACCCCATGGTTCCAAGCACATTTGACTAGTGTAAGAATCTAACACTTTTGGCGTACCAATCAATGTGGCTAGGAGGCTGAGACCATCATCAGAAAACATAGCAAGGGGCACATCATGGAATTTAACCCATACTAGAATATTAGTTAAATCCTCTTTAAGCAGATTAGTATTCAACGTCCAAGTTTTAAGAATAATTGGCACATTCCTAATCATCCACGGTCCATTTTCAAGAACATCATCAACACCTTTACGAGTGGAAAACTTAAAGAAAAAGAAACCCTTAGCATTCATCATAACCTTTTGAATACCATACTTAGCCCACGTATTACGAACATAATAGTCAACGACCGGAAAAGCAATACGTTTACCAAGAAAATAACCATAGAGGGTATTCTCAAATTTAGAGTTTACCTCCTCAACCACTTTCATAATTTGAGAATACCTACCATCAATGCTTTTTTCCCAAGATGAGAAGGATTTTATACATTGATTTTAAATAAAATAAAGTAAGTTTTACAACTATGTAAATGGGAAGAGGTTATGTAATTATACTGGCAGGGTCGAGGCTTTGTAATTGTGTCTAGATAGACACATCTAAATCAGAGGCGAGGCTCTGTTACTGTGTCTATAGAGACACTTATGAATCATGTGAACAGAGGCTATGCTCTTTTATTGTGTCGACGGAGACACTTATGGATTATGTTAACAGAGGCTATGCTCTGTATTTATGTCAAGAGAGAATTATATTAGCATAGGTGATGCTTCGTATTCATTTCTACAGATACGAAGATCTACATGTGTCAAGGAGAGTCTGTGATAGAGTGCTTATTTAAGTGAGGATTTACAAGTTTGACAACAAAGACAAGGTTATGCTTTTCTACTAGGGATTTATATTATTCCTAGCTTAGATCTTAGTCGTATGGTACACCCTAACTAGTGAGTGAGTGTGAGTCTCTGTCATCTCGACAAAGCTTGTGTCAAATGCCTTGTAAGGATTTGTCAGCAATGGACTTATCATCACGGGTGACATAATAAAGCTTAGTAGATAATAAATTAAGGCTTACTTACATACATCATGCAATTAACATGTGTGGATTATGTTTTACGCTAAAAGAAACATGAAAGCTCTAACAGAGGTTCTAGGAATATATGGTATCCTTTGTCAATGTTGTACAATCTCCAATGATCATTGTGTCATATGCAGAGATCCATTAAAAGATGTTTTATACTGTTCTTAATAAACATCAAAAGTTTCATATGTAAATAATATGCTTTGTAGTGAAACAGAGGCAATATTAGTTTTATAGAAAACATACCAGATTCACAAAGGGTATCCTCTGTCGTTAATGTACGGTCTCTGTTCACCTTGTGGTAAACATTTTGTGAAGGAAGGTTCTGGCCCTACTAAAGTTTACCATTATGTGCCCCAAGGTTACAACGGAGGTTGCCATATAGACTGGAACATAGGGATGGTGATTTCAAGCCTTCTTCTCAGGAAAACCCATGACGGAGACTACGGTAGAGACTTTTTCTCATAACAAAATCGAACAGAGGTTACGACAGAGGCTGCTACGGATGCTACAACAGAGGTTACAAAGATTGCACAGAGGCTACGGTTTTGGCCATTCTTCTTAACGAACCCCAACAGAAGCTTCTATGAAGGATATTAAGTTTGAATCTACTTCTTATAACTAACCCGAACAAAGGTTACAATAGAGGGTGCTGCAGATGCTGCAACAGAGGTTTCGACAGAGGTTGATGCGAGGAATGCAACAAATACTATGAAAAAGGTCACGAAGATTGCCACAGAGGTTACTGAATTTGACCCTTCCTCTTAAGATGAACCCGAACAGAGGCTCCTTTTTCATAATAGGAACCCAAACAAGGGCTCTTACAAAGGTTATTGAGTTTGAACCTTTCTTGTAAAACAAACCCAAACAGAGGCTCATATGAAGGTTGTTGAATTTAAACCTTCTTCATAAAACGAACCCAAATAGAGGCTCCTACGAAGGCTATTGAACCTTCTCTCCAAAACCGACCACAACATAGATTACAACAGAGGTTGCTATGGAGACTGAAATAGAGGCTCTTATGAAGGTTATTGACTTTAAACCTTCTTCTCAAAATGAACCCGAATAGAGGCTCCTACGAAGGTTATTGAACCTTCTCTCCAAAACAGACCATAACAGAGGTTACAATAGAGGTTGCTTCGTAGACTACAATAGAGGCTCTTATGAAGGTTATTGACTTTGAACCTTTTTCTTAAACTGAACCCAAACATAGGTTTCGACAGAGGTTGCAACAAAGACCAAACAGAGGCTCCTTCTTCTCCAAATCAGAACATAACAGAGGCCCTAACAGAGACTGCTCTGTTTAAACCCGACAAAGGCTGTTGAAATGGTAAAAGTAAAGTTTGTGGTTGGAGGAAAACCTCGTGATTTGAGATAAAGTGTACATTTAAATGGCGCTTCTATGTGATAACAAGGATGGTTGAAATCGACCGTTATTTAGGGAAAAAAGTTATTTGGCTCGGAAAAACGGGACTTATTGTTGCGTGTCCCATGGATGGCGCCATTGATTGTACAAAAAGATGCACATACCATGGAGCCAATGGTGATTGACGGAACTAGGGGTTATGGTGGTGATGCCGAGTGAAAGATAACCTGAAAATAAGAAATAGAAAGACACTACATTAGACAGAGCGCGAGGGGAAGCCCCCATGAACCGCCTCTGGTGTGAGAATCAATTATGGTGATTATGTCATGAAAGAATTGAGGTAGAGAAGATGATATCTCACATGTTAACTTAGGTCTCATATATCTATGATGACTTCCTTATTTATAGGCATAATAATCTCACAGAGCAGTTACAGAGAGTGTGTGGAGAAAGTTACAAAGGTCATGGCTGAGATCATGGCTGTTGACAGCTCTTCTTTGACCAGTTCTGTTTGACCAGCTCAATCATACCCACGTTCATAGGTAGAGAGGCTATGACCTTTAGGCTTCAAACCTTGTAGGAGGCCAGGCTCCGAACAAGGCTTCTACAGGGCTTCGAACCTTGACAGAGGTCAGGCTTTGAACCTTGTCGGAGGTCAGGCTTCGAACCTTAACAGAGGTGGGGCTTCAACAGGGTTTCGAACCTTGACAGAGGTCAGGCTTCAAACTCGACAGAGGTTAGACTCTGTTAATACAAATAAACCATAAAAACGTTTATTTATATTTTACGATCTTCTAATATTTTGTCGATAACAAACGTAAAATCATTTTAACAAAACAAATAAAATACGAAATAGTTTGAGCCAATAGTTTTCTAACACACTTACGCTTTCACATAAAACACTAAAACAAGTATAAGTGATTTTATGATTTAATAATATATATATATATATATATATATATATACTAAGCGATACCGTGCCTAGCGGCATCGGTTTCTAGCGGCGGTTTCTAGCCGAGTGTCCGCACAGAAGGCAACGGTATCTAGCGAGTAGCCATGTCTTGTGGCGGTGGTATCTAGCAGTACCGCGCTTAGCGGCAGTGGTGTTTAGTTTTCGACAAAATTCATGCGGCGAATAATTTTTTTTCAAAAATTTTATATGTATCGCTCGAATCCTTTTCAAGAGCACTTTTTCTCAAGGCATGATTGCACAACAACGACAATAGATTATTGTGTTTTATGAAGGTATATGGGTGGCGACGATTATTTACCGGCAAACATCTTATTCAACATGTAATTTTTTTTATAGATTGTTGTGGTTTATGGTACTTTTATTTATTTATCTACTTATTTATTTATTATTATTATTTTGTTGACTAAATTGGCATTCGATTATTGTGTTTTTCTAAAGCTATAGTGGCGGCGACGATTAACGATATACGATATTGTGGTAAGTGTTTTGTATAACCTTCAAAATAAAACGTGAAAAAGGATGAAAATGTAATTACAAACTGTTGTAACATGTGAAAATGTAATTACAAACTGTTGTAACATGGTATCTAGCAGAGTACCCGCGCCTAGCGGCAGCTGTTTCTAGTTTCGATCAATTTTCGACGGCGACTAATTTTTTCGACATGTTTTGTAGCAGCTTTTTTTGTAGCTAAGGGAATCATTTTCCGGTAATATTGTTTTGTAGCAGATTTTTCAACAAAATTTGGTAGCGTCGATTTATGCGTGTGACTATCATTCAATCAAACTTCAGCAGCTGCTAATTCGTTGCGGCTAATAATTTGCTCCAAAAAAACTGTACTTGTTGCTTTATTAATTTTTTACAAACTATTTTTCAGACGAAATAGTTGCATGGTGGTAGTAATTTATATGTAAGAAGAGAGCAAGGTGCAATATGATTATGGCATGTCATAGGATTTTTTTTGGTACTCATAGCACCACCAAACTGCACATGTTATCTATCCTATGGCTATCCACATCACATTGTCAGGTATTTATTTATCTTTTCTGTGAGTGAGTGAATTGTGTTAAGCATCTACAATGCATCAAGTTTTTAAAAAATGCATCAATGCATAATACATTTAATAATTAAATCTTAAAAAAATGACTTGAGATTCACCAAGCCTTTTGATGAAAATTCAAATTCTTTTTGAACTTTTGAATTTCCCTGTGTTTTGAATTTGTCACATACTGTACCTCATATTCAAGGTTGTAAAGGTATTTGCCTAGCAAGTCACGTCAATTCACTCTACCCTATTTCATACTATTCACATGTCCTTTTGCTTTAGCCAAAATTCACTCTACCCTATTGCACTTTCTAAAAAAAAAGTAACTTGCACTTTAATAAAACATATTGTCTCTTGTGCCCATGTGATGATAATAGTCTGTATTTTTGAGTACTTGAGTCTATTTGACAAAGACCTCTCGTAAAAAAAAAGTCAAATGAAACATTATAACCAAAAGAATCAACAAACTCAAAACATGGCATTATAACCAAAATTTACATTAACAAAAATTTATAAAAAAAAATCTTCAGCCTACCTATAACAGTTTACGTTGATGACAATTACCTCCGACGGAGGCTACGACAGATCTGGTGGCGAAGACATATCTACAAAAAGGTAAATATGTTAGGACAACTTAAATCTAAAAAAAGATATCTAGCAATATAAAAACCTTTTAAAGCTTGAAAATATATAAATTTATATTAAAAGTATAAAAAGCTTTCAAAGTATTTCAAATTTATAAAAAGTATATAAAAAACCATAAAGTTTATTATTAAAAAATTCACACAATAATTTTTTTTTTTTTTAAATTATACAATAACCATTATAACAAATATTAACAACAATTTTAAGAATGAAACATACTAATTTCGGCGATTGAAACGATTTACTGACAGTACTGAAAACTTTCCGTGACGGACAACATGGCGTGGTCACTCTTTCCGGCGAGAAAACAACGGCTACAGCAGTAGCAATCGGTGGCACTAACAAAAAGTATACCAAAAATGTTAATATACATATCTTTATAAAAAAAATTATAGATCCACAATAAAATCTATAGATCTACAAAAAAAAAAACTTTCAAAACTTTATTAATATACGTAGATCTATTAAAAAAAAACGCAAAAAAATACCTCAACTTAAAAAACCCTTTTGAGTCTTAGTGGTTCCGGCAGCGGCATAACACAGTGGGGGCGTCAATTTCTGTGGTGGTGGTGGTGTTTCCCTTAAAACCTGAAAAACTGAAACGCGAAAAAAACCAAACTTAAAACCTTAAAACTTTCCGGCGGCATAACACACCCAAACTTAAAAAACGCAAAAAAAACCTCAAAACCTGAAAAACTGTTGGAGATGTAGGGTGGTGGCGGGTGTCAGTGGTGGTACGCCTTGGTGGTGAGTGGCTCGGTCATGGTTGATCCGTCGGTGGTGAGGTTGATGGATGATAGTGTTTTATTTTTGTTTTGGTGGAGTGAGAGACTGAGTGTATTAGTAGGTGAGAGATGAGAAAGTAAGATGAGAGTATATTTGTTTGGGTGTGAGCTAGGGAGAGTATTTGAGTTTGAGTTTGGGTGTGAGTTGGGAGATTATAGTGTTTTTTGTGTGTGTGTTTTTTAAAAGTAAATGGTATGGGAAGATGAGGTTGTGTGGGGTATTTGTTTGTATGGTAGGTTTATAAGGTTTTGTTGGTTTGGTAATTTTTTAGGATTGGATGTTGGTTTGGTGTGTGTAAATTTAGGCTCGGACGAAGGGTCGGATGGCTGAATCTTAAAATTGAGGCTCGGAGTTAGGATGGGAATATTCATGCTTTATAAGTAGTATAGATATATCTCTATATTATATATAACAGGAGGCATTTGGCATTAATGTCACCTCAATGACACCTCAATGCCACCTCAATGCCACATAAGCATTTTTGTCCAACTAAGCAATTAATTTTTAATTTTCGTTTTTTTTTTAATTTTTTTTGTTAATTTTCGGATTTTGTTTTAAACATTTTTGAAAATTGTTTATAAAAAAAGTCCCTTGCAAGGTTTGAACCTTGGTTGTTTGGATAAATAACAAGTTTGTTTACCACTTAGGCAACAAGTTATTTTGATAATTATGTTGCATATTATAATCTATAAATGCCTATAATTATAAATCTATGCGAGAATCCCTACAACTTAGCTAACCCTAAACAAAACATATATGTAAAAACTTATATACGGTTCATTATATTTTTTTCTCAAAAACCCTAATATCCTTTTTTTCCTCACAATCTCTTCTAATGTTCGGTTTACTGATTTTTGTGTTTTTTTCATCACAGGTTTGCAACCATGAACGCTTGACATGTCGTGTAATGTTTCTTTGATCTATTATTGTTAAAATATTTTTATTTTTGTGTAATGTTTCTTTGAGCATGTGAGGTTTATTTTCGTGAAATTGTTCTTATATTGAAATTGTTTGTTTACATCTAATATTAATGACTTCCTTATTGTTAGTGCTCATAAAGTTTTTAACATACGGAGTATATAATAGCAGATGAAGTGTTCAGAATGGTACTAACGGTACACCATGTGCAGCGTAAGGTGCCTTTGATACAATAACGGTATACAATTATAGTTTTCTGTATATTGTATTTATAATGGTTTTCGTATGTCGAACCAGCTCTATAACAATTGTGGAAGCAAAAAGATGAAGGGGTTAATGAGTTCTCAGATGTTCAGACACAAATCCTCAAAAATATGTGGAGAAATTGCAGGAAACAGTGACCGTGCAGGAACCCAAGTAGTTGTATTGTAATGTGTTTTTCTTAGATCTGTATAGAGATATATGTATAAGATTAATTAGTTTCAAATAAATAGTTCTCTGTTAGGTTTTTGTTATACGGCGCATTAGTTTTGGAATTGGTTATAATGTTTTGGTTAGGAGGAAAATATTCAAGTGTGATTGTATGAGATTTAAATCCATATAAAACGTTATTGATGTAATGGAAGCTGCTAGCTATTTAGATATGTCAGTTTTAGTAAGTCAAAGAAAAAAACATATGCACCAGATGGCAACAAATCGAGAGATTCCGGTAAGTATTCATAACTAATTGTTATTTGACCACTTTAATATTTATGACCAGGATATGGGGTAGACAAAGTGCTAATTACTTTTCATAACTAATTGTTGTTTTTTTCTTTCTTCTTTTCAGTTCAAATGTCTTGGAGTTCAACTTGGATGGAGGACAAAACGTTTCATATTATTGTGTTACAAGACTCTTAAAAAGTAGATTCGCTGAATTGGACAATTTCTGTTATAACGAATGGCTTCAATGGGCTACACAAGTTAAAGTTTTGCCACATTGTCTCTTAAGCTGCTTTATATAATACGAGTAACATTATACAAGCTAACTTGATTTTATAATTTTCAGGTATGTCTACCTCTTGCTAATGGCAAAAGTGGACTCCTAAAAGCCGATAACCAATGAAACAACCTAATAGCTGATAACAAGGGTCATGAAGCTATGAAAAATGACCCTGAATCATACATAGTGGTGATAAGATTATGGCCCTAGCAGTTGAGCAGTTGGGCAAATAAAAGAGATATGATTATGGCCCTTGCAGTTGAGTAGGCTAAACAGGAGGCTATGAAAGATGACCCTGATGCATAAACAGTGGTGATCGGTGGCGGTGCTTCAGGTTTTAGTGGTCACGATGATGCTGATGCAATTGCGAAAGACATGTCCACAGATAAGTTCATAGTTTCATCACGGGGGAAAGAGCTATTGAAGGTTGCATCTGTCAAGATCTCACATGTTGTTTCAGCAGGACGAATGGTTGTCGATTTGAGTGCTCGATGTGCATGACCTGGTGTGAATGCAGCAGGAATGAAGATTTGCAATACTCAGGTAAATACTCTTTTCATGTTAAAAAATTTCAAAATTTAGGCTAAGGGAGTATTATATGTGGTCGGTCCATAATTGAGTATGAGTATTGAATACTTTTATAGGCCTATAAACACAAATGATTATTCGTACTTCAACTTAGTATTTTAAATATCTATTATTGCTTATTGAAGTACCTTCAAGGCCTTACACAATAAATACATGCAAGAAAGATTAGTCTCTTATCTAGACCATTTGGGCACGGCTAAGGTAACGGTAACAAGGTTAATTTTCAACTACTTTAGGCGCCTAATTATTTTTAGTGGTTGCTATAATATTTCGTGTTATGTCAGCTTTTGTTTAGCTCTCTCTACATTGTCACAATTGTTTAGTTATTATGAGTTTCTTTTTAAACAAAGCTAAGAAATACGTGGTTTCTCTAATGAACTACACATCAGTTAGACTGGCAAATGAACTTTTTTCGTACCTGCCACTCAACCGAAAGGTATCTAATTTATAGCAACCGAATGTTGATTATTGTTCAATCAATATTAATGATTAAATTTCCTATTTAGTATTGTGAAAAAGTGTACGAAACATTGTCTGAGTGATGGAGGTTTTTATCAACCGAATGTTGATTATTGTTTAATCGATATCTATAATGACTTAGTTATATGAGTTTTTTTGCTATGTTTATGCAGATGGAAGTTTATGTTAGGACATTCTTCAAAATCAGTGGAGTCCAATTTATGATGTTGCTGCTATCCTAACATCAATTCAGGTGCTTTTTTTGCTGTAGTATAATGTATTGAACCTACTGTTTGTAAGATATTAAATCTGTTGGTGAAGCTGATTAAAATAATCAGTGAGATACGAGAAGATGATGGTTGATACAAGGAGTAATACGTTTTGACTCGAGGATATTATTTTGGTGGTTATGAGATAGTTGTATCTCAGCAGTGTACCTGAAAAATCAGGCTCAAAGGAAGTGGCTGAGATAGTAGGTCTGATAAATTCAGGCAGATTGGGTACTAAGGAAGTGTTAAGAATAGGATATAAAAAAAGTAGTTGGGTTTCGGGATGAGTGCTATTCTTGCAACATCAGGAAGTAATTTTGATAAAAAGCATGTGTGTTGATGTGGTTGTTTGTTTATAATTACTGTGTGGGTATGTCAGTTGATAGTGTGACTCATGAAGTGTTAAGATTGAGAAAAATGTTCTCATTGAGGACTAAAAGATGTTTCAGAGTGTTTTTGAGGAATGAAAGGTGTCCCTGAATTAGTAACTGAAACACAAGGGGTATCAAAGTTTAATAGAATGGAAATGGATCTGTAAAAGAGAGCTAAGTTGCGCTTTATGTGATTTTGGATGTTCTAGCAAGTATTTTTAGTGTGTTTTTTGTAGGAGTTAGAGTAGAGAGGCTTACATGAAACTTGCCTTTAAATAACGAGGTGGATGGGTTGTGTTGAGAATTATGTTAGTCTACTCGCTTCGTCACAAATAGTTTGTCTCACATCTTCTCCATAAGAGCATTAGTTCATATTGAATAACATATGAATGTATAATGAAAGTACCTGTTTAGAGCTTATTGTGAATTATATATTTGTTTGTTATATAATTCACAATAAAGAGAATTTCACCAATGCATGCAATTATATGTAATTATATATTTAGGATGAAAATGGAACTACATGTAAAGAGAATTTCACGAGTAAGGAAAAATTTTCGTTTGTACTGATCTTATTCTTTTTACAGTAGATGTGAGAAAGCCTATTTGTGGAATGCATGTAACTAATCTAATTCACGCAATAACCATATGGTCGTTATTTAAGTATGCTAAAGTTTCATGCATGAGTGCATGACCCTCTCCTCTTAATGCTACCAAAATTTGACACATAACTTAAGTACTTAGAAAGTAGACAAATAACATTGTGTTTTCAATAACAGTCAAGTGATAATATAATCAAGAGGTCTAGGGGGTTTACAGCTCTATTGAATAGTTTGGGTGGAAATTGAATTGATTAATTTGAGAATAGAATCTACCCGCAGTTAACATGCTTTGATTCTTGTGATATAGTCAATGGAAATCAATGAAATTTCACACAAAGTCCATCTGTTTAGAATTCAAATCACTGAGACATACTCTCCAAGTTGCGATTCTCATATAAATGGTCAAAGTTTTGTTTCATATATGGAACAAAGAACTTATACTCTCTCTTGCTTATACAAGTTTAACAAGCCAACTAATAATTACTAACAAGGATGTTACTTAATGCTATATAAAATGGAACTTTAATAAAGTGACCAAATGGCTAATAACAAACCCCTTACCATCAAACAATCCTTGACCTTAAGGGTTGTAGTTGATCAAATTGTGGAAGTTCATCCGTTCCTCCTATGTAAACATTAATTCCTAATTTGTCATGGGTCATTTGACCTCTTTAAAAGATTACATATTTTTTTAGTGAGTGTTAGTTGCGGCTACATCTCATGTTCTTATTGGCTTTTGCTATGTTAGTATGTTATGCAATTATTAACCTGTAACTTGCATACAATTTTGTGCAGTTTGAGATTTTGAAATATTAACCTGTAATTTTCTTAAGTTTTTATTTTATGATTGCTTCTTCCCAATAACGTATTTGTACATGCATATTGTTAAATGTTTTGTAATTGCAGGTTTTAGGAAGAGTTGATTCATTAAGGAAGAGCCTTTGATCTAACCATGTATATCTACTGTTCTTTATTTTTATTACTTTTCTATTACAATGTTTCATCCCTACATGTCTGAACATGACCCCCAAAGGGTATGTGGCTTGTGTGATATGTGTTACAAAATCCATTATACCCATGGGCATAAGTGTCGTGATCAGCTTCGGGATGCAGTCGTGAAGAGAAAACATGGATGGGAGTCATTTAATTTTTTACTTTTATATATTATATTCTTGAATTAATGTCTCCATTCATTTATATAGCCTATTTTATTGATTCAGTGTATACAGTCATTTTCAGGAACGTGTATGGTGTTCTCAACTTCTTGCAAGCATTGATGGAGAAGTCTTCGATTATCCAGATTTTAAAGCAAGAAAAAGAAAGTATTGAATATACACAATATTGATTAGGATATCTTCTTATCTTGACTTTTTAATGTTTGATGCCTTGAGAAAGAATGTAACTGCATTCATAGAAGAGTCATCATCACCGAAGGGTAAAGGTTTCTTATGAGATTCCAAACAACATCTATTCATACAACGATTATATAGTAACTGTTAGCTTTTGCAGGTTCTATTGGCCATAGTATGGATTCACAAGATTCTTCTACTGACATGTGTTATGAGGTTCTCATGGACTCAGCCTTAGCGTCTAGCATTGAAATTAAGTTGAACCATGTGAGGAACATAGGAAATCCATGCTATAAAATCACAAACACATTCTCCTGGAGCTCTAGCAATCTCACAAGATATTTCTCAAATATCAGGTACTAAATGAAAAAAACTGACCCCATGCTATAAAATCACAAACACATTCTCCTGGAGCTCTAGCAATCTCACAAGATATTTCTCAAATATCAGGTACTAAAGGAAAAAAACTGACTCCTTTTAGTCAATCCGGCTTTAGGGATCATGCAAATATAGGTGCTGGACAACAGCTGACTATGTTCAGCCTAGAGGTTTTGTTCTGTTTTTTTTCTCCTCTATTTTAATGTGTTATTATGCAGCGAGTGTCTTAACTTTTCTTATGTTAAATGAATATGATAACATTGTTCCTACAAATGTATGTGCTGATTTCTTTTAATGAAGAATAGGCGTTGATTTTTTGTATTGGTTATTCTAGGGTGGTCCTGATTCTTTTGATCCGTTAAGGAAGAGAGCAACATTCAGCATCGGTTGGTGTCGCATTTGCAAGATTGACTGTGAAGGCGTGGAAGGTCTGGATATACATGGTCAAACACGTGAACACCGGAGGATGGATATGGATATGGTTATTAGCATCAAGCAAAAGAATGCTAAGGAACAAAAGTAAGTCCTTTTTAGGTTATCTCTTGAATTAATTGATTATTTCTGTTTCCGAAACACACAAATTCTCTTCAAATTGCAGAACAATTAAAGATCACCGTTCTTCAGGTGAGGAGGCAAACAAGCTGGGAAATGCAGATAATCATGCTCGTGTCAATATATCTTAGGTGATGATGGTAGAAGTTATATCTGTTAATTCATTAAAGTATCACAAGACCAACTAGGTTAATTATCCATTTAAAGGTGTATTACCATTTTCATAAATCCGAAAGAAAGACATTGATGAACGACGTGTATAACCAATTGAGACTCTAACCTGTAGCATGAATTGCTATGCAGGGAAGTCTGTGGGAGCATGATGGAGATGTTATCTTAGAAAAGTTAAAAACCTATGATTTCTTATTTATTCAAGACACTGTAACGATTAGTTTTTTAACTATTCAATTCCAATGCACGAGTCTTTAAATATTTAGTCTATATTTAATGATTAGAGTTGTAATGTGTTTATGACTTTGTAGGTTTGAAGTACATACTAGAACGTGGAGCTGCATTTGCAAAATTGAATGGGTGTGCAACAGCGAGTTTGATGAGTTGCATGAGTGGATTGTTAAGACTGCATGGACCTTATAACCGTACAGGGGCTATATTAGATTACTTGCTTGCGGGTTCACCTACTGTGATAGGGGCTATTTTGGTAATCTTAACATTAGAAGATGCAAATATGTCAAACCAACCCCGGTTCAACGTTATGCAATTCCCATTTCTCTTGCGGAACGGGATCTAATGGCATGTGCTCAGACTGGGTCTGGGAAGACGGCAGCATTTTGCTTTCCTATAATCAGTGGGATAATGAAGGGGAAATTAGGTCAGAGACCACCACGTGGTACCAGATCTGTTTTTCCCGTCGCTCTAATTCTATCCCCTACAAGAGAGCTATCTTCTTAGGTTTTTAGTTATTCAATAAATTTGTTGATGGTGTTTATGTAGTTTACATAATTTGCCCAGTTGATGTATCTTTATATCGTATTATATGCAGATACATGAAGAGGCACGGAAATTTTCTTATCAGACAGGTGTCAAGGTGGTGGTTGTTTATGGAGGAACCCCGATTCAGCAACAGGTATTAGGAACAAAAGTCTGAATTATTTGTAACAAATGAATGCATATGCGTTGATCAAATGTTCTTTTTCTATTACTAGATAGCAGATCATTGATTGCGACATTTGTGTAATATCAAGTAAATATGCTCTGTTTGGGGCCTTTGGGATAGGTTTAAAATTTTTACCCGATCTATGCACATCTGCGCAAACATTTTACAAAGTTGTTGTGTCGACACATCAATATACCATCCAGTTGATAGGCCTATATGAAATGTTCATATTTATACGAGTCTTTGCATGTTCATGTTTACTATATCATTGATAATACATGTATTTATCTCTGAATATACTATGATTTTTGTCAATGATAACGGATGGTATTACTTGTGAATACGTATATATTCACGAAGCAATGCAACTTGACCTTTGATCAATTAAAAGTTGTAATAGTTAAGTTTCATTACTTTCAGCAGTGTACATATTCATGTGTAACATTTGATACTTCTCATTTGTGCAGGCATGGCTTCTGGTCTTAGTTGTATTACCAGCAAGGTCCCATATATACATGTGTTTTGGATTAATCACATTTCTTGGTCTATTATTCATTAGGACTCCCAAGACAGGTTTGGAGGGTATGCATCACCATTTTTTTATTCCTAATTTATTTTCTTTACGAGTTCTCTTTTTATTGCTAATGCAGGGGAACTCCTAAATATTGTTTGTAGGATCAACCGGGGAGAGTGGCCCTATTATCCGGGATATTGTTTCTAATGTTGGGGCTCGGTGCATATACTCTCTGGATGAAATTTCCTGACATGTTTCATGCTTTGAAACCGAACCCTAAGTCACACATCCAAGAGCCGCCTCACTGATCTTCCCACCTGCAGTTTGATGGTAATGTCCATTAAATATGTTAATCATGTGAGTAAAACATTGTAGGTCAGTCGACTGTTTCCGTATAGGATGGCCAATGGGCATGGATGCCAATTTCTTTTATGTGCCGCCAACTCGATATAAAGAAGATAATGATGTAAGTGTTATTCCCATTTGATGATCAGCTGGTCTACTTTGACCAGGTAAATACGAAGTATCCCATCCCATTTACGTAATTGGTAGCCACATATCAACATTATTACTATATTTTAATTGAAAGTTTTACTGTCTGAACTGCTAGAAATCTTAATTTTTATATAGAAATGAGTTTGATTACAGTAACACTGCTCTATGAAAATAAATAAATAAGTAACTGTATAAAACTAAACGTAATTTTTATTGGTTAAAATACTTATATCTGTTATAATTAATTGACAAAATGAGTTTGGCAAAGCTTCATTTCTGTTCCCTTAGTTTCTTTGTCGCCTTTGATATTATAATGTTTTTCTTTTAATTTCAGCATTAAAAACCAGCTAACAAATATGGTAATATACTTTTTTAATCATACAAGTTGTACCGTTTGTTTGATTTTGTCACTCAACAAATGTGAATGGTCTATCCCATACTATATATTTTGGCCAGTTCTCTTGGTTTTTGTACAACGGGTTCATATCAGATCTTGGCCTATCTCAGCTCATAGGATGTGCAGGTGGCCACAAGCATCATTAATAATGAAGCTGCAGTTCTCGGTTTCGTTGGAGCTCCTTTTACACTGGCATCATATGTGGTTGAAGGTGGATCGTCAAAGAATTTTACCAAAATTAAGAAGCTTGCTTTCTAACAGCCTGAGGTAATAGTTTACTCATGAAAATTGCCAAAAAAGTTAATTTTCCTTCATTTCCTGGTAATGATATATATTTAGTCTCATTTATCTTGATTATCTTATGTCGAAATAAGCTAAATCAGCAACTTATTTTGTACTTATACGATGGTTGGCTTCCCTATTTGTAAGTGCACCTGTGCACGTATATACTGTTTAAACATTTATATCTTTATTCTTGATCAAGCAATGATGGTTAACCTGATAGTAGTGTCCAGTTGATCCTATAGAAAGTTATGAAATTCAACGACTTACAAATTGTGTTCGCAACTTTCAAGTTTGTAAATTGTTTCACAAGGAGTCTGTGTGGGAGTTTTTCCTTTCTAGGTATGTTTCTTTTTTATTGTTATTTCCATACTGATTCATGCATTTTTGATTTAGATGTTGTTATTATGAGTTCATTGGTAGTTAGTCGACGATGCCTACAATTACATCATTATGCGTTTACGGTAAGTCGGCTGCGCTTGGTCTTGCTATTGCTGGAGCTGTTGCTAAAGGGTAACAAGTCTACCTGTTAATCTTTGACAAGTACGTGCTTCTTGGTTTTCCTTCCACTGTTTCCAAGTATTTTTTATTAATTTTATCTATTTATAATGTAAACATTGTATATCTAGCGATTGTGATACAAAGTCACATAAAGGTTATCACAAAATCTGTTAGACCAGTACAGGAGGATGGTTTCCAGAAAGCTCATCAAAACGGTAAACTTCATCGGCTCGGCGATAATATTTTGTATCTCTTCTTTTGTTTTTGTTTGACGGTGAAACTAACAGTTTTGAATAATCATGATATAGCACCATAATTCAAACACCTTATATGATTATTTAAAAAAGAACATGAAGGGGCTTGATAAGCAATTCTAAAGACCCCTTAATATATATGTTGCGTGTATACCTTTCTTATCTTCCTATGACCAGCGCCAATTCTTTGGTTCTTATATTTGATACTGTTGCTAATTTGTTTTGAATAATCATGAACATATAGTGCTTGGTGGGTGGGGTGGGGTGGGGTGGGGTGTTGGTAGCTAAATATGGAGACAAAAGTGTCTACATTGATTTGGAAGATTTAGGAAACACCTACGGCCAATGGGAATCAGTTACATGTTTGTAACGTGAGTTTTTGTCTTTGATTTCTTGCATGCCCACAGAGAATGCGTCTGAAACAGCTATGAGGAATTGAAAACGATTCCACCGGTCTTGGCAGCTATGAGGAATTGAAAGGCAGTATGAGACGAGAGGGTTCTGAACTGATGGAGCTCGAAATGGACTTGACGGGCGCAGTAAGCACATTTTTCCACCTCCTCTTTCTACTGTATCTGCTATGAAAACAATGCTGTAAACCTACAATTATGGGTGAAATTTAAAATTTTTTCGCTCTAGATAGACTGCTTTCAAGTGTAATAAATTAGTCGAGGACAAACACTAACACAAGTAGGATTGTTTCTACAACGGCCGGTTTTTTCTCACGGGCAACTATACGTAGCCATATCAAGGGTGAAAAGCGTAAAGGATTAAATATTTTGTGTTGTGATGAAGACGGAAATACATAAAATCAACAATAAATGTTGTCTCTGAAGAAGCTTTGTTTAGAATTTAAATTAACTATTATATCACTTTAATACATTTTCATTATCTATAACTTTACACACATACATAAAATTCATAATTTTGTAAAAATTATATATGTTGTGTTGCTAACCATCCACGCAAACCATACAAATATTTATAATTCTAACCAAAAAAAAAAAAAAAAAACACATAACTAAAAATCAAAGAAACAATTGTTTCATAATATTGTTTCACAATTCTAAAAATGTATTTCAACTAACCAAAACAACAAATAAATAATTATAAGTCATGCCGCCCATTGGGGGCAAACTAGTATATATATATATATATATATATATATATATATATATGTACAACAACTAGTGTTTACATATTGGGTAAATATATACATAACTAGTATGTATTATATTGGGGAATGTAAATGGGTAGAAACTTAAGTACTTTGACCCATTGACCAAATACATTGAATGTAGTTGGGTAAAACCCAAAGTCCATGACCCATACCCATGGAGCTTGACCCATAACCCATTACATGACATCATACTTAAGTCATATATGGATATTATCCATGACCCATGGTTTTAACCCATGACCCATGGACTAGATGCATTGCATCTTATGGATACATTGAATCTACTTGATATCCATGATCCATAACCCATGACCCAAAACCCATGGGCAAAAGGGAGCGTCCCATGGATCCCAGGGATTACACTGGACGGATCCCTTAAGGGAGGGATCCGTGGGATCCGGAGAACAGTGGCAAGGTTTGCCTATAAATAGTGAGCCATTTCTTCATTGTTTCTCAACCCTTTCTAATATACTTTCCCTTTGAGTTAAAAACTCTCTAACCCCAGATCCAAGTGATCTATGTATGTAGTTTTGTTTTTGTGTGATCTTCTAGGTTCCTCTTAAAGGCAAGATCACCACCTTTGAAGTCAAGCAAGCTCAAGTCCATGAGTTGCCGTGCTTCCTCATCATCAAGACTACTGAAGTCCTCTTGTTGATGATTGTTTTCTTTTTCCTAAGAAGTGTAGTGTTGAAGACATTTGTGAAAGGTGTATCAAGTGTCAAGACGAAGATACTAATGAAGGGTATCTATCATCCGTACCATAAGCACTTATGGTGAGTGCTTAGAAGACAAGACTAGAGACATTAGTGAAAGGCGCCTAGAAGTCAAGACACAAGACATTGGTGAAGGGTGTCTTGAAGATCGAGTCAAAGGCATTAGTGAAAGGTGCCTAAGGTGTACATTCGATATGGTGTGATTCGATGTACTAGATAGATTAGTATTGGGTCAAAGGATATTGATATCCTTGTTGATGTTGATAGAAGGAGTTGATCTCCTTTGGGGTTATGTGATTGGTGTAGTGTTGGGTAGTAGTTCCTCCATTGTAATGGAACTCGGTATTTAGCCTAGTACCGGATAAAGGGTAGGCAACGTTGTGATAGGATTGGTTCACCTTGGTGAAAAGGACCCGGTATCTAGCCTTGTACCGGATAAAGTGTAGGCGACGTTGTGAAGGTTTCTCCACCATAAGGAGTCGGTGTTGTGTAGTGATTACGAACTCTCAAGTAGGTGACTCGGGGAGTGGAGTAGGGCAAGGAAGGTGTCCTTGTAGCCGAACCACTATAAATACTCGCGTTGTGGTTTTGTGCTTCTTACTCTTTATCTTTTCATTACATATTTATATTTCTATATGTTTGTTCATCAACATCCAACATACACCCAAATAGATTGACATAAGTCGATCTAAGTAGTTTAAAACGAGTTTTAATTGGTAAAACTATTCAACCCCCCTTCTAGTTTTCTACAGACTCTGTGAATGTTTTGGGTGAAGGTTGGCGGATTCTCTTGCACTAGCCATTGTGAATGACTTTACGCCAACATTATGTGTAGGACGAAGCCATAGGCTTCGTCTTTTAGGAGGGTACATCATTACCCTCTGTACAAATGGTAAGCTACGTACCAGAGTAACGATAACGCTCGTTAGCAAAGCGGAGGATACGTCATCAAGGTTTGATAGTCTCTAATATAAGATCTTAATATCCTTGCTTTGTTTTCGAGTTTATGCTTCTATACACAAATATGACAAAACTACAACCCTTAACTTTGTTAACGAATAAAGTTTTAATGAGCACTTAAGTGCTCTCAACTTATAATGCATGTATAACTTTTCTTAATTTATAATACCCGTGCAAAGCGACGGCGTATACCGACAAATAATTTTATATTTGTGAAATTGTGATTCTGACTCATGATGCAACACTTACGGATTCAATTTGTAATTATTGCGAGAAAAAAAAGTTTATGTATTAGAAATGAAAAATGATAAAAGTTTAAGGACGAAACAATATTTAAATTATTAATTTAGTAATTTATTTAGAATATGATTTATATATAGTACACATAATGAATACAGAACATAAACAATACGTTAATTTATAACCATCTTTTACTCATCGATAATAAACCCTAACTGCACTTCGATCGATTCAATGACTCAAGAACGCTGCCCTAATATGTCAGCCAACACCACCTCGGTACGTTCTTTTTAATCGTATCTTACGTAGCTTTTTTATTTTGTTTTATATGTAGTAGGGTTTACGCAATGATCATTATTTTCATAATCAGGTTATCACCAAAACATTACTTGATGATGCACAAAAGGGATTCAGGAATGGAAATTTTGTTTGTTCACCGTTGTCACTTGATATCGTATTGGGAATGCTGACTGTTGGAGCGAAGGAATACGTTGAAACAGTTGTTAGGGTTTCTTAGATATGGAAGCATCGACCAATTTCTTTCTCAGTCACCAAGTTCCAAACTTTTAGCGCAGAGTTTATCGAACCAGAACAGTGGTCTTGAATTCGTTTTAGCGAATGGTGTTTGGGTACACGAATATGTAAAACTTGAGTCTCGTTACGAAAGGATTCTTGAAGCTGTTTACAAAACACAAGCCAAATATGTGGACTTTAAAAACAAGATAAATATATATCAAGTGTTTAGCTTTCTTTCTTTGAAATCTATATAGCTAAAAAATTCATTCTTATATTAATCAATATGGTTTTCTAGGTGAAGCTTAATGAAGTAGTTGGAAAAATTAATTCAAGGATAGAGAAGGAAACTAAGGGTTTGATACCTGCAGTTGTTAATACGAGTGATTTTAAGGAAGATGACTTTCTGGTGTTGGCAAATGTTTTGTATTTTAAAGGCGATTGGCTTATGAAATTTGCAGCACAATTGACAACTACTTATGCCTTTGGTCTCATCAATGGTGACACAGTTAATTCGGTCCCCTACATGACACTTCGTGAACCAAGTTTCAATTATGGTTCCTTCCAGGGCTTCAAGATGATCAAACTTCCGTATAAAATTAACGACCAATCAAACAGTTTCTCCATGTATATCTTTCTCCCAGACAGGCAAGATGGATTGCAGGATCTGCTTAAACTTTTTCATTCTAATGACGCTTTGTTTCATGGAGATTTTGACCTTAAGTGGACGACATTTCGTCACCTATGGATACCAAAGTTTAAAATATCTACTACATTTGATCCTGAAGATGTTATGAAACAAGTGGGATTAACATTGCCTTTTAAAAACAAATACAGAGTTTAGCGGGATAGTAAAGAACCAAATGATTTATGCGTCAAGATACTTCAGAAATCTATTATTGAAGTAGACGAAAAGGAACAGTAGCTGCTTCTTTTAGTAGGTTTACAGGAGCTTTTGGTGCGTGTTCAAGTGCACCGGAAATTGATTTTGTGGCTGACCATCCGTTCATGTTCATGATAAGAGAAGACACTTCTAAAGGTGTTTTGTTTGTCGGGGTTGTCCTCAACCCTAGTCTTAACTAGCTATTTTCTTAGCAGGAACCCTCTACTTTATATTTCAGTAATGAATTGAATTCAGTCTAGATTTTATGTTTATTCTTAATATTTGTATATTTTGATTTCCATCTAGATTTTGTTTTTTCATATTTGGATACTTTTGTTTCCCTTTTGAACTCGATGTTGCCATGGAATTGAAGTTTTTAAATTAGGAGAACAACGCCCATGTTAATATGCACTTTGATTTGTCATTTACATATTCATTATTCGAGTCTCGTTTGATCTGACTTGATATGCCATCGTGCTAATTAAGACACGACAGTCTTAAGCTATTTTTATATTCAACTTGATTAAAAACACATGGAAGCTGTTAAATTGTTTATACTTCACCTGCAAAAGCCATTCATTAGTTTATTTCAAAATTAACCACACCAGCATAAAAAGCACCACGTATATATTGGGTTATAAATTTTGAGTTCATTACATATTCATATCTGGTATCTTGTGGCTCTACAAACATATATATTGGGTTATAATTTTTGAGTTGAGATCAATATATATCACAAATTCTCTAAAAATTAATCAGGAAAATCTTTGCCATTCTTTTTTTTCCTCAAAACTAAAAAACTCATTTTCTACATTTTTTTTGAAAATAAAATATTTTGTAAGTTCGTAATGGTACTAATGACACTGTATGGTTTTCACGAGCTCAAAATTTCCGTTAACCCTATTCAATCTCAGTTAATAGCAATATTTACAGCGTAAAACAAAACTTTTGTGTGTGTGTGGCTATAGCCTTCTTTGATCCTTCCAAACCATCCATCATTGTCTGAAATCGAACATGTAAAGCACGATTCTTTCTTGAAAAGGTTTAAATACATAGTGTCTAATATTAGATCTTAGAGCGTTTAAACATTTATAAAGGTTTATAATAAGTGATTGTCTAAACAATGCCCTCAGAGCATTGGTTTGAATTGTTAAACATGGAATGTTTGCCTTCATTAAATATAAAATCACATTCAATTAAGGTAATATATAGCTTTAATTATTGTATATTAAATGCATTTTTTCATTTAAAAAAGATTGTGTTGAATTAATTCACTTATCCAATGCCTTAAAGCACTTATTAGACAATCCCTTATAATAATGTCAAGTTACTTTATTATGTATAAATCTTTCTCTACTATGTATAAACTTCATAAACCTTTTTTTGGTTATAAATATTTCTTTACTATGTATAAACTTCCTAAAGGTTTATAAAAATATCACTAAACAATGCGTTGAATTTAGAAGAGGTTAAACAACATGTTAGATCTTTTCATATTACATAAGCATGAAACACATTTCCACTATGGTTAATAAAATAATCTTTTATATAATAAAACAAAACTCTTAGTGGGAATTTTTCATTTCAAAAAAATCAAACCATACCTTATTTGGTAATAATTTTTTTAATTTGTTTTTTTTCATTAATGTTTTTAATTAAGAAAACCTAGATACTTTCTTTTTTAGGCAAAAGTATTTGTAAATTCGTTTTTTAAGAAAATTTAAGCTAAAAAATATATGTGTCAAAACTATAAAAACTTAAAACTTTAAAAACACGGAGGTCATCTACAATACTTAGGGGTCAAAACTGAAAACTTAAAAAAATAAAAGCATAAAGAATTTGGCTATGATTTAACCCGTTCTTCAACCAAAAGTTCCAAATTGAAACCTAAATCAATCATCGGACGATTTAAAATAGATTGGATAATATTTGTTACAGACTATAATTCTTATTGAAGTGATTCTGAAGATAGTTTTGATAATTTATTTATGCAAGAACAAAAACTCTTTCCATGGGTTAAAGGTATGATTTTTAATACTTAATTTTTTGATTTTGTTTAAAATTGATATAGGGCTTTTAGTTATATTCTAAAAAATTTTGGGATTTTGCTTTTAATTTTGAAGAAAAAATTAGGGTTTGGTTGAAGTTCTAATTTGATTGATAAAGATGAGAGAGTAAGAAGATTGGTGGTTCTAAATTGTGTCTTTAGTATATTCAAACCCCTAACTAGCACTATATATAGACTTATAAATATTGGATGGGACTGAGCCGAGGTTTTTGAGGAGGCAGCTGGTGGAGTGCTTGGGAGTATGTTGCAGATTGCGGAAGCGGTGAGTTTGGAGAAGGAGACTAGGCATTCGGCGATTGAGTTTGTGATTACGTTGGTGGAGGTGAGAGAACGGGCGCCGGGATGATGAGGAAGTTGCCGCAGTTTATTAGTAGGTTGTTCGAGATTTTGATGAAGATGTTGGATATTCAAGTACTGCTCTTAATTCCTCAATTTCATTACAAGTGGAAAAAACTACTAAAGATATTTACTACGCATTTTTAAAAAAATTCATGACACTTTTGAACATAAATGTGACTACAGTTGGTCTGAAAAAGTCTGTATTTATGTGCCTGAGAGTATTTGACTGATGTTCAGGACAACTTCTTGCTTCATCCTTTTAGCTCTCATGAAGGCTGATTTTGTTCAAGTAATATGGAATTATGAGTACCTTATAATCTAAATAATATTAGGTGTTGGTGCAAGAGATGAAATCGACTTATTCGATAGCCTTGGGGTCCTTTTGTTTTGATCAGTTCATGGATCTCTAATAATCAGAGTGCATTTTTTTATTTTTGGGGGATAAGATTTTAATTTTATTTTTTTTGCAGGAAAGTTGTTGTTATTAACTTAGACCCTTCAAATAATTCATTGTCGTGTCCTCTTTAAACTTAGATTATTGCAAAAACGACATTTTTCAATTACATAGGCAGTTGTCATTTGACAGATATTATACTGATGCCATGAAGAATTACCTTAATCTTTATGTTAAGATATGATTTTGCTATCAACATCTAAGATCTTATAAAACTCAGTGATGTGATGAATGGATATATATTAACATGCATTAGATGATGGGGTCTGTGAGGCAATATTCTTGGCTTTAATGGGTGTGGCGAAGCATGCTAGAAAGCGTGTCAATGCTCCTTTTAAAGCCCCGTGTATATTAATGATGATCACCAAATACGGAGCTGTTCAGCAAGAATTTTGGGTATCATATTCGAGGTTAGTATCATTTTGCTTGTCATCATTATTCCTAGCTTCTTAGGACGCGTGCCACGTCAATTATCTAATGTTTGTGTCTGACGGATAGATGTGGCACAATAGAGGGTTTGTCGATTATGTTTGCATTCAAAATTTGAGTGAGCTGATGGCTTTATCAAACTCTAAAATTATGTTGTAGTTAACCTTGGCTCTGTCTTCTTCCATTTATGACATTTTGACTCGGATGGAAAGTATTTTATGCTGACCAAGTCACCAAACGTGCTTATAACATGATATTTGGTATCACTTTGTTACTAGGATATCAATAATTTTGAGAATCAACCCAACCTGTATAATACCCACAATTACTATAGTACAAGTCTATATAAGACGAGCAAGACAAGACCATGTATTTGATATGTTAATTGTGCCTAATAGGGTCGTACCTGATATGTTAGGAGTGCACAAGTGTCAAAATCTATCGAGATCTTATGGTTTTCACTGTACTCAAGCAGGTCATGACACTTGGCCCATTCTGAACAATGCAAAAGATACTTGCGGTAAGATGTTACTGATTAAAGGTATTTTATGCTCATTTTATGCGGTAAGATGTTACTGATTAAAAGCAAACTGGCCAACACTATTTGTCAATGTGATTTAATCGACAATTTAATATGCCCATGTTTATTACGTATGGTCCAGTAGCAAGCATCATTTACCAATTTGAGAGACTATTTGTTTCAGATGGAAATAGTTTTAAGACAAGTGAAATGAGGCTTGGAGCAGATGTTTTAGTATTTACCCATAACCGATGATAGGATTTTGGAAGGTATGTAAACATTTATCTCAGATATGTACTTATAATATCGTGTCATCATATACTTTACCAACTCTGCTGCTATTTTTGTTCAGATCAACTAAAAGTCAGGATGCTATCATACTCATTTTTAGTGGAACCTCAAAAGCAAGATATTGTTGTTCAATGGTAAAATATATAACCTTCGTTTCTTTATTAATATAAGATTATACTTTTGGTTTATATGTACCAGTTTTGATTAACTCCTTATTATGTCACTCAAATGTTTTGTTCATGTTGAAGTTAGATTGATTTTGAGCGAAGAGGTGAAAAGTGAGGAATGATGCCACGATTTTCTGCCACAATCTTCTGCTCTGGAACTAACATTTTGCATCATGCAGACCAGAACTGAGATGAATGAGTATTTTCATTTCATCCAAAGTGGTGAGCTGGATATCATTTTTGTAACTCATTAACTTCTTGGCACCCGTGTCACATATGATAAATTAGGTCAATTAGAAGGGGGGAAGCTTCATTTAGCTAATGATCATTTGGAGGCATATAATCGCATGTAAGTACTTACCTATTTGTTGTTATGCAAACATGCCTTTGGGCGATTTAGTATACTTATTTGTTACAAATTGGACGTTATTTATTTCAGTCACCCATTAGAACCTGTACAACAGCAACAAAACCCCTTACAGCAGCCATCCAAACACCCTCTTACAATAAGTCCATGTCATTGATGACATGGCAATTAAAATTCTCAGGCAATAAAGCCGGCTAGGGAAATCAAAGAGATGAAAGAAGAGGTATGGATTTTTCCCGTTATATCCTCTTTTCGTAAGCAAGAAAAAGCAACAGATAAAATGTTCTTTGATGACATATTTTGCCACTCAGATATCCAATATGAAGCTATTATTGGAGAAAAAAGAAGCAGAATTAGAACAATTGAGAAGCGGGAATGCACAAGCTGCAATTTCACCTGTTCGCATGCCAAGGTGTAATCCTACAAACATTTTGAGGCTTGATGCTAATCAGCGCCATGTTGAGGATAATAATCCTTCTGAGGTTAGTCCTAATATTATATGGGGAAGATCAATAGTTAGTTCTTAACGATTGACAATCACACACATAACCTCAGTTTGTAGGTTACAAAAATGAGAACGCCATAGTCAGTTGGTTTAAGGAGATAAATTGGGTGGGTTGGGTAACGGGTAAAAATGGGATGTTCATTTGTATGGTTTGAAACAAAGGAAAACCCGAAATATTTGTGTCCATTTTTTGATGAATGATACTTTATATGTATATGTCATAGCAGGTTAGAAGCTGTTCATCTGGTAAGCAAAGGAAAACCTGTTTACCCTCAAAATTCACTGACAAAGAGTCAAGTGCCAGTTAAGATCCACAAGTTTGATCTTATACAGATTGTATATTTTGATATGGATGCTGGTGAAACCGTTGAAGAAGGTCGAAGAAGTGACTTTTCAGAGACGAAAAATGAGAATGGATCAACTAAGTTGCACATTCCATATGGGATGAAAAAAGAAGCTCTCATAATGTGTAAGTCAGGTATTTAAATCTCTTAGTCATGGCTATCTAAAGTCATATATTCTTGCGGTGGATATTTTCACCCATATACTTATAGAAGTCTTGATTTGGGTTTGTATTTGAAATGGGTTTTATATGTCAAGTCAAAAGATGTCAACCAAAGGAAAAAAAAAAGGTTAAACGGGTTGAAGGGCGCCCATGGTCTATTTCTGATGCATTTTCTTAGCAGCCTATATTCTATGCATACGACTTCATAAATCACTTTATTAAAAAAAACTCAACCCGGGCGGTTTAACCAATACTTTTGTTGATCATTTAAAGCAAGGAAACACACCTCACACACGGATTTGGAGAATTGGCCATTGGGCATCACGTTCACAACCAATGATACTTCCAATGTGTACATTACAGAAGTGAGACAAACGGGTAGATAGTCACCAAAAGCGTATACACATAAAGCTACAAAACGTATACACAAAACTGAGTCAAACAGGTAGAATCGTGGGAAGCCCATCACACTTGCTACATTTCCAATCGGTGATGCATTTTTCATATGTAATGTCAACAACATGATCTTCAATTTTTTCATTGTTTTTTGTTTTTTTCCCCTATGATTTGTTTAATTGATTGATTAACAGTTTCGATCATGAAGTGAATTGGAGTTGCTAAACAAATCCAGTAGATACATGTATGTGTTGAAGAAGGTGATCTCATTTTTTTGGTAGAGTGGTAGTTCGTGAAGAATTATATGCGGTTTATGAGCTTGATTCTCAGCCAGGGGGTCTCATGGGATCATTTTCATAATTTACATAGTAGTTGATCTAGAAGGGTGCTATGGGAGTTGAAAGTTGAGCCTAACATTGATGAATTAAGTATATTCTAACTTTAAACTATTGAATTTTGTAAATGTCTTTTAATTCGTATCGACATAATTTTGTAGTTTTTCTCTTATATCAGAAATAAGGCAAAAAATAGAGTTCAAACGATTAATCAGTTTTGTTCATCTATTTTGTTATATTTGCGCGGTTTGTATTTTGAAATGTTTCTCATGCTGTTTTTCTTTGAACAGTGCAACTGTATGCTGTTCAGTTTCATCTATTGGTCACCTGTGTATTGTTCGTTAGTCAGAGAGGGTTTTTGGAGAGCATGTATGAGGGCAAATATTATATGGTATTTCACGGGCTTATATTGGTACATTACTACAAGTAACCATCATATCTTTTTCAGCATTGTACATGTTCATTATCATTTTACATGAATATTAGATTGCGCATATTTTGTTATGGCCAAAGAAAATCGTGAAAAGCTCTTAGATTTAACCAGTGTGCCAAACTTTTAATTTTGGAGGTATATATATTACAATTACAAACAATATAATGCGGCAACAACAAGTATGTATGACCATGACTTTACACGATTGTTGAAAACAATAAGTTTGAGTAGACGATGAAAGACGCAAACTTAGATGGTATTAATGGTGTGATAACATGAATTTTGATAAACCTGCTCTCTGGACAAAAAATGTCTTTGACATCATTAGTGTCATATTGTGCAACGTTTGATTATTGTAAACACTAATACAAAAGATATGGAACTTCAAGATAATTATAATAATTATAAGGTGTTTAGATAAATAATTTACAAAAATACCAATAACATGAATAAATAGAAATAAATTCTTAAAAATATACAACATTTAAAAACCCGCGCGTGCGCGGGTCTTATAACTAGTAGATCTCTTCAAAAAATTTCAGACATTTTCATAAACCATCATAGTGAATGCTCTAAGTATCCTTGCTTTGTTTCCGAGTTTGTGCTTCTACATAATTATAACTAGAAGGGTACCCGCGCGTTGTGGCGGCGGGTACACTGAAATAAAATTTTCCGGTGAATCATGTATTTTAGTTTATTATGTTCTTTTTGATAATAAATTTACGAATATCAAGAATTTCGTTTAGCCAGTGCCCGTTCGGGCTCGAGCCCGTTTGGCCCGCACTCGCCGGGCTTGAGCCCATTTTTCCCGTTGACCGCTTCGGGCAAAAATATCTTATAATGTGCTTTATTATTTGTATTAGTGACATTTAATGTAGGGTTCCTAGCGTTCTTATGGCGGATGCTGAAATAAAATTTCGGTGAATCATGTATTTTAGTTTATTATGTTCTTTTTGATAATAAATTTAAGGATTTCAATAATTTCGTTTAGCTCGTGCCTGTTTGAGCTCGAGCCCGTTTGGCCCGTGCCCACTCGGGCTCGACCCCGTTTGGCGCGTGCCCGTTTGGATCGTATCCGCTCGGGCTCGGGCCCATTTGGACCGTTGCCCGTTCGGACTTGAATATTTGTATAATGTTTTTTATTGTTTGTAGTAGCGACTTTTTAATGCATGAATTATGTTTAAGTTGGTTGTACAATATGCTTGATAATTTGTATTTCTTGTGTAAGGGGTGTTTTAATAACTGCATTAATTGTATTTATTGACCAGTTAATTAATTAACTACATTAAATATATTGACCACATTAATAGTGCTTTTGTATTTTGTACATTAAGCTTTAAGACTTGTAAGTCTTAAAATTAAGATTGATGTGAAAGATCATTAATAGTGCATTATGTATTGTACAATAGGCTTTGTATTTTCTAAGTCTTAATTTTAAGACCATGAGGAGAGATTCATTCCTCTATTATAAGTAGTATAGATAATATGTACGCTTTATGTTTTGGGGGAGGGTTCTTTTTAGGGTTAATAATTTATTAAAGATTATCTTGTCACAAATATCGAGTTCGACGTGTGAACTAAAAATAACTCTTTTAGATATTAACTTGACATTTTGTCTTCATTTAAGTATTATGACCAAATTATGACCATTTTACCCTTCGAAAATATTTCAAAAAAAAAAGAAATTCGAAAAAAGTATTTGAAAAAAATTCAAAAATTTTGAAATAAAATTTCAAAAAAAGTATTCGAAAAAATTTAGAAAGGGTAAAATGGTAATAATTTGGTCATAATACTTAAAGGAAGACAAATGTCAAGTTTAATGTCTAAAAGAGCTATTTTTAGTTCGCCATTAAACCGCTATTTAAGTGACAAGTATATGCTTTAAATTATTAACCCTTCTTTTACATTAAATGAAGGGCTAAAAAGTCAAATGGTTGAATATTTGTTGTATTAGATGGTCGAGCAATATTTTGCTATTATATGTTTATCGTAATAACAACTTTATAGAAAAAGTTTTTTTTTTTTTTTTTTTTTTTTTTGCAATATCATACTATTTCATAAAAAATTAGTATAATACATAGTTTGTAAAATAAGCTTAATAATTTGTATTTTTTACTTAAGAAGCATTTCATAAACTATATTAATAGTATTTGTTGATCGATCGATTTATGTATGTAGTTTTGCACAAGTTAACCTAATAAAGCATCATACTTGTCTCAAAAATCAGTTCGACGTATCAAACAAAAAAAATACCTCTTTGGGCTATTTGACCCGATAATTTTGTCTTTTATACGCATTATACCACAAACATAACCGGTACCCGGTTATGTTTATCCTCCCTGTTACCACATCATCTTCCACGCTGGAATCCTCGTACATAGACATCATATGAACACACGTTTTCCTTGTTCCTGCGCACGTGGAAGTTGCCGTACGACGAGGTACGAGGTATACATTAAACAAGGACGATTTCAAGAGTACAAGTACAACTTTAGTGGATTTCCTTATCCATTAAAAGGATTCAAAGTTACAGTTTTTCCAAGATCCCCAAACACACTTTTTAAACCCTAATCCACACACATTTATCAATTGGTTGTCTCTTTCCCCAAATTGGGTAGACAAAAGGTATATTCGCTGTTCATATTTAATGTTTTATTACCCGATTTGTGCTAGGTTGTAATAAATAAGTATTTCATATTTAGGGCTTATTCGAATTAGGGTTTATTAATTTTTTTCAAGTTATACTGGTTTCATGGAAGTACCACAAGATGTGGTCTTCAAAATACACTATAATGGTGTATTTATGTTTGACCCTTTAAGATACGATTATGGTAGGGAGATTATAATGGAGGCCTCATCAAAAGATAGGATTAAGTGTAGCCCTCTGTTAGATATCTTAGTTGCAAAGATTAAGAATAACATATGGGCTCTATACATGTGCATTCCTACATTAGACATAGACACTGGTGGTTTAAAGATAATTGAAAGGGATGCAGATGTTGTGTATTTATATGAGCAAGCTAAACAATTTCAGACAGTCGAGTTGTTTGTCGCTCATTCCCCACAAAACTTAGCACCATACTACCACGGAAACCTAAGACTAGATAGTTCAGACTCAGAAGTTACGTCAAAAAGAAAGAAACATAATAAGATGAAAAAAGATGCTGGGAGTATGTCTTGTGAGGAGTTGGTTGCGTGGGCTGAGGAAGAAGCACAGTCACCTTATTTAAGGTCTCCTCCGTAAAAGATGCACCACTTAGAAAGGATCTTCACAAGAAGGTTACCTTCACTAGAGTTTATAATGCGGACGATGACTTTACGTATGATTATCCTATGCTAACTGAAGAAGAGGTCTATAGGGAGTACAACGTTGTAGTTGATAATGTAGTCGAAAACGTTGGTGTTGAAACAGGTATGTCGTTGGAGAATGAGGGTTGTCATAAGCATATGGAAACTACTATACCTGTCAGTGTTGAGGAGATTGATATGGATTTGGACACTAATAGGTATCGGTGAATACACGTTGTTATAATATTGTTTTGTTTGTATTATATACTGTATTCCTACTAATGATTTATGTTGTTACACTTTTGTAAGGCCTGACGATAATCAAATGGTTGGCGACACTGACATCAATGTGGACGAAGAAATACTTCCGGAGACTGATACAGCCGCGGGTAATGATACAGATGTGTTGCAAATGGATGGTGCGTCAGATGGTGACTTATCAGATGTTGTGCTTGCAAGGCAGAAGAAACTTGATAAGGGTAAGTCTGTCGTGACACGCCAAAAAAAATTGCAAAGAAGACTGCCTATACCCGTGCCAGTATACGTGCAACCAAGGGTATTGTCATTACAGAGAACATGAATCCGTCTGCTTCATCAGATTCTGAAGGTGACACCGACGTTGATGAATACTATGATACTAACTCAGAAGGTGAAACTGCTAATAACAAGGGTAACTCTGCACCTTATTCTTCTGCGTATGAGTCTTACGAGTCTGAGGTGGAATCTGATAAGTCGTACGATTACTTGAGCAATGGAGAGGACGAGGTTATTAACCTAAGAAAGATGCGACAAAATTGCAATAATCTTTCATCTGATGAGCAGAACGACCATGATGTGGACGAAGAAAACGAGGATGATGTCGATCAAACAGAACAAGATCATGTGCTTGGAGATGGCCCAACTGGTTTAGGACCGTTGGTTCGTGAACATGAAAAGTATATGGCACACTTGTTGAAGGACATTAAAGGCAAAGGTGCTGGAATAACCGACCCCTTTGCAGCTCTACAGAAGCCTAACAAGGATGACAAGTACCCAATTTACGATTCCGAGACACACTGGAGATTGAAAAAACCAACTGTATGTTTATGTTGCTTATACCTTTTCACTTTTACGTTTATCAAAGATTACCAGTTCAGTATGTTTATGTTGCTTATAAGTAATTATAATTTACGTTTGCAGCTTGGGCAACAATTTCCGGATGCTGATAGTTTCAAGGATCGCTTAACATACTACGCGATTGCTAATGGTTTCTCACTTTGGTTCGAGAGGAGCACGAAGACAAAGGTTATAGCAAAATGTGGACAACGAAAGGAGACTCTAAGGGATCCGTCGGTAGGAAAACAGATTCAGACAACAAGTACCCTTCGAGAAGGTGGGAATTGTATTTGCCGTGGAGGTGTTACGGCAAGATGCTCAAAACAGAGAAGACTTTTCAGGTGATATCTTTGGTAGATAATCACACTTGTGTTCGTAGCTTCCATTACGGTAGGTTGGTTAACTTTAAGTGGATAGGTAGGCAGTTTGGAGATAAGATTAGGATGAATCCTAATATTACAATCACTAACTTACAAGAACTGGTCTTAAGAAAATATAAGTGCCACGTTAGCCGTACCCAATGTCGTAATGCTAGGACATATGCTCTTAATGAGAGGGACGCAACTATCCAGGACCATTATGGTTTACTAAGATCATATGCTAAGGCTTTGGTGGACTCAAATGTAGGTAGTACGGTTAAGGTAGGAGTCACAGTAAATCCTGATGAAAAGACATACTTTGACCGGTTTTATGTGTGTTTTAGTGGGTTGAAAGAAGGGTGGAAAATAGGATGTAGAAGGATTTTGGCGTTAGATGGTTGTTTTTTAAAGAAACCAAACATAGGGGAGATTCTAACTGCGGTGGGTAGGGACGGTAATAACCACATATTCCCCGTTGCTTGGGCTGTCGTAACAGTAGAAAATAAAGACAACTGGAGCTGGTTTTTACAACTGTTGGGTGACGACTTGGACATTCAAAATGGTCAAGGGTTAACACTGATGTCGGACCAACATAAGGTGCGTGTTAGTTTTACTCATCCAGTTTCATCTTTTGTTATTTGCTGCCTGCATACTTATGAATGTTTAATAATAATTGGAGCAGGGGCTAATTGAAGCAGTGAAGGAGGTCATGCCACTTGCAGAGCATAGACAATGTGCCCGTCATATTTATGAAGGGTTCCGGAAAAAGTTTCCTGGTGTTGAGTATCGACAACTATTTTGGGCAGCCTCAAAAGCATCGTACCCAGCTTTACACAACAAGGTAATGGATAAGATAAAAAGAGCTAATCCAAGAGCCCATGATTACTTGATGAAAAAGAGCCAAGACATGGTCAAGGGCTTTTTCAAAGAAGGTGTATCTTTGTGAGGTCATCGAGAATGGGTTTAGCGAGTGCTTCAATGCTGTTTTGTAAGCATAAGACACAAACCGATTATAACTATGTTGGAGTCCATGAGAGTAATTGTTATGGAGAGGATGCATACCATGCGGCTGCTAATGGATAAATGGAATGGTGATATTTGCCCCAACATTCAGAGTATACTTGAACACTCAAAAGATCAACAAAGGTAAATAAATTGTTTAATAATACCTATAAACAAATGCTTAAATTTGGCAAGAAATTGAGACTATACTTGCCGTCAATGACATTTTGTAATTGTCGTAATGTTCACAGGTTCTGGCATGTAGTCTCTTGTGGGGGTAACATCTTTGAAGTGAGGAAAGGGTATGAAGCATTCAAGGTTGATGAGCCAAAACGAACTTGCTCTTGCAGAATGTGGCAGCTATCAGGTTTGCCCTGCTGCCACGCTATAGCATGTATATTTAAACTCCGTAGGATGGTAGAGGAGTATGTACCTGATTGTTTTAGGAAGGAAAAATACATATGTACCTATAGTCAGTATATGAAACCAGTTGGTGGGATAGACTTTTGGCCCGATGTTAGTAATCTTTCAAGGATTTTAGGCCCCATTCCTAAGACAATGCCTGGTAGGCCTAAGAGAAAGAGGGTTAGGGCTTCACATGAAAAAAAATCAACAACTAAGATTACGCGAGCAGGAATCGTAATGACCTGTCAGAACTGTGGTGAAATAGGGCATAATAGAAAGGGATGCTCAAATCCACCAAAACCACCTGTTACTAAGGAAAAGGGAAAGCCTGGTAGGCCATTTAAGGAAAAAAATGTTGAACCAGAGTTAGTAGATGACCATGACATTCCAAGGTTTGTTAACAATGACTTGAATGAGTATGAAATGGGAGGTTCAAACATTAGAGGGGTGTTAGGAGATGGTCGACATTTTTATTTAGGAAAACAAACAAAGAAAAGAGGAGGAAGTTCAAATAGGGGTCACTTGAAGATGAGAGGGGGGAAAACCCGGAGTGGAAGACTTATTCCAGCACAGAGAGTTGCAAGAATGGGAACCTGGTTGGCTGTCGATCCTGCAAGTTCTGATACGATTGAGGAAGAACAAAATATGAACTCGGGTATGCCTGGCAGAACTGAAGCAGCTAGTAATCAAGCTACCATACCAGGTACATTTGATGTAATTGACAAACATTTTACATTGTTTATAGTAATTTGCTTCTGCGTGACTGAAGTACAGTTAATCTGTATATGTTCATAGGTACACAAGAATCGCAAGTTGGAGGAGCTACTATAATTCCAAGACGTGTTTTGACACGAGCTAGGAGATTAGCTCAATCAGACATTGTGGAAACAAGAAGAATGACAGGAGGATGTAGGGGTCGAAGAGGATCAACGATTGCTAAAGGTGCTTGCTCGGAGGGTGGACGAACGACTAAGGATGTTGAAAGACAAACAAGATCTGCTGACGCAAACCAAATGGAACAACCACAAAAAAAAAAAAGCTGCAATGCTACCACCAAGGTTGCCAAGTCAAAGAATCTTGGGTAAAAAACTAGCTACACCAGCTACAGGACCAGGTTCAAGTGTGGACAATGAAATTGTCCTAGAGTAGAAGCTTCAAACTGCTACAAACAATCAATGTGTATGTATAATTAGCTAGCCCTATTTTGTTCACTCAAGGGCCTACTTTTATTAGCAATCGAAACTTATATAGTCTTTGCACTTATTGCCACTATAAACTTGTGTAAGATAGTTCATGTAGTGCTGCTGTTGATGCCACTACATAGCCCTATTTTGTGTCTTGAAGGGCATTGTAAAGAACTTTGCATGCAAGTGTTCTGGTTGTAACAATGTATGCTGCTGTTGCAGATACATTATCTTATGTTATGAAAGAACACCATTTATGCACATCCTTGTTTGTTCACATGAAAAAGGCCATTCGGTTTGTAAATGTTGTAAATAAACCATTAGGTGCAGTAAGTGGACACCAACGACATATCAGTGACAAAGATACAAGCATGATGCCCACAAACAGATAAGTAATAGCATATGCCGAAAGTCTGTAATTATCAAAGAAGCAACCATCAAGTCAAAATACATTTAACATTGAACAGACAATAACTAATAGCATATGGCGAATGTCAGTCATACAAAACCACTTAACGTTTGTTCACCATGACCATGACAATATTACAATAAGGCGATATTTGTCAAGAACGTGCAACAACACAACCTGGAAGCTAATTCCTAACGGACACAAGAACAATAACAACAACGAAGATGAAAAGAAGAACCATGAAACAAACACATCCAACCAAATACATGTCGTAAACTTTGGCCTTCAACTTGAGTTCCTTCAATTCTTGGTAAATAGCTTCCATTGGAAAGTCATGTTGACGGTCGTTTGAAACCACCTTTTCGGAATCATCTTGCGGTGTTAAAGCGTCAATGTTGGACTGAAGCTTCTTGTTGTCCATATGAAGATTGAACATGAGGTCTTTGTAGTACTCCGATGGCAACTCATCATCAAGGAATCCATATACCTCACATTTCTTGTCTTTATTCTTTAGAAAAACATAAACACTTGTAAATATACAGTCAATATACAATACTCATCAAAACAAAATGGATTTGTGTATTACAACTTACACGGGTGGGACAAGCTTTGAATCTTCTTCCGGGATTCTCAGGAGTCCATGAAACCTGCTCATAGATTGGGAACTTACAAATACAATGCGTCATACGACCAATTTCATCCTTGGAATATCTCCTTCGATTATAACGGGAGGACGAGGACGAGGCCGCCATTTACGTAAAATAAAAGGGATTACAAGTATGAGTATCTAATTTAAGCTCAATTGTCGTGCACCATTTTTAGGGTTCTTAAGGTTTTGCTTTGGGGAAGAAGATTTGGGTTTGGGAAGAACTTTTCGGTTTGGGGAAGAAATACATATGGGGTGTTTATGTATTACGTGGAAAGAGAAACAAACAAAAAAAAAAGAAAATGATGTGGAAACCGGTTGTGGCAAATAAACCGGTGATGTGGCACATACGGGTAAACAAAGGTAATTAATGCGTATAAAAGACAAAATTATCGGGTCAAATAGCCCAAAGAGGTATTTTTTTTGTTTGATACGTCGAACTGATTTTTGAGACAAGTATGATGCTTTATTAGGTTATTAACCCAATTATATATAACATCGACCAATTTATTTATCAGTCACCGAGTGCTAAACTTTTAGCACAGAGTTTATCGAACATTAATTCATGACGAAAAAGCACAAGCATCGATGACCAAGATACGAAATGCTTAGCAATACAAGCAAAATTAAGCCAGAAGACTATTAAAAGTCCATCAAGGCCTAGCTATGAAGAGCAAAAATCTTTGTCAAATTCATAGAGACTCGAAACATAGCGTACAGTGCTCCAAGCAGTCATATGGAAACCTTATAGAAGCATTGTGATAACGACTCATGAACCAGAGAGAATCATCTTCGTATATTATGACGCCAAGTTAATATCAGCACGATTATGACGTTGTGTTAATAATAGATTTTTAGAAGGAAAGATTTCTTGAGTAAGGCATATCAAAATTTCTTAGAATCTGATACCTATAGGCGAATTGTTTTAAGTTGCACAATGAGGCTGACTGTCTTGTAATCCTAATGGTATAAAATCCTATCAATCTCAGGTTTAATATCAGATTCAGAGATCCCTGTATGCACTCGTTTTATAGTTTTAAACTTGTTAAATTGAACCGGAATCTTCTTTACACTCATTGAATACATGATTTTTATCAAATCTTACTTGTTAAATTCAATTTCATTGAAATGGGTTTACGAATGTAAGGTATTGTTACTTTTTATAAGCCTTGGTAGATTGCTATGTTAACTTGCATTGTGTCTTAAGTAATTACTGCATGCTTCAAGATCACTATAAGGTATTGATCTCATATTTTTATTAATGTGTTGTATTAACTTATACTGATTATGTTGTCTCATTGTTATCGACGTTTATGTACTTGTGCTTATGATTATCCTCATTTAATCTTTTAACGCATATGCTGATAGTTATTGTTGCAATTTGTCTTATACGTTGTATGATACTCTTGGTTCTGTGAATGTACCTTGATGTAACTTTCTCATGTCTTGTTAGGACGATATTAGTTCTTTTTAGTTTGTTATGTTTAGCTGTCCCTTATTCTTCTGTTCTGCTTAGTTTGTACTTTTCTGTCTGTGTATAAGTTAGTATCTCAATTGCTCAATTTTGATTTGTTGTGCATATTCCTTTTGTAATTCTTCAGGTTGTATATTCTAGTACTTTTAATCTTTGTTAGTTTCATGTTCGGTATCACTATGATATTCTGTTGTGTATGTTCTTTGGTTCTGTTGTAATAATGCTTAATCATGATGTACTCCTTGTATTGTTGTTAATCTTAGGTATCCTAATTTTTTCTTGTTACAAGTTCGAGCTTCTAGTGTTGTTCCTTTTTAGAGTCGTTCAATAATGTAACTTAGATGTATTTGTAATCTTTGTATTATTTATTGAGTTGATCCGTAGATTTCTTCAATCTTGTTGTGTTGATTAATTGTTATCTTCATTCCTTGCTTGATCTATTTGAGCTTTAATAGATCATTATTTTTTCTTTCAATTCGTACTTAAATTAGTCAATGCTTGTATGCTTCATTATTTGTTCTTATTGTTGATTCACTTAGTTCCGTATCTATTGCTTTTCTGATCCTTTTCTAATCTTAGTCTTGTTAAATTCATTAATCTTCTTGTTTGAATCATTTATACCTGCTTCTAAGTCTTTTGATGTTTCATCTTTCCTAGTAATCTTGGTTAATCACTTCATGTCTTAATCTTTGCTGGTGATGCTTTCCTTGTATATTCATAATATCGCTTTCATTTCATAATCTTCTGGCTTATGTCTTGTTTGATCATATATGTGTCTGTCTAACTTTATTGTAATTTTAGAATCGTTATTTGTTGAATTTAGTATTTAATGCTTGGTCTTGGGTATTGTATTGTGTGTTATGATAATTGTATGTTCTATTACTTCATTTTGATAGTTGTCCATTTAGAATCTTGAGTTTCTTGTTGTGTCGTTTGATTTAGGTGTTGTATGATTAATGTTAGATGTTGTGTGTTCAATAGTAATTTTTATTGACATCTTTTAATTCTTTTATTGGATTCTTGTGTAGATTGAATTGTTAGTTTTTCTTGATTCATTGTTGATTTGTGTTTGATTATTTTCTATCTTATCAACTTGATCTTTAATTGCTTTTTGTTGAAAATAGTGTTTGATTTGTTCATCATATTTATGCTTATTATCTAATTCTTAAATGGCTGTTGTTAGCTTCTAGATTTTTTTGGATTCTTGTTACCATTTTCATAAGCATACATTTTGTGTTGTAACTGTCTTGTGAATGTATGAATTCCATTAATACTCATTTGTTTTTGTATAATGCTTGGTAGTTTTCTTTATAATGTTCATTTTCTTGTTTCATGTCATTTCAAAGTTTGAATTTTCTTAGATGAATTTGTTTAACTTCCTATTTATTTGTCTTATTCATGTTGATCTTTTTTTAGTCTGCTTTTTGTAGATTTGTAAATGAACCCATATCTGAATAGATGTGCTAGTCTATTATCTTTCTTGATCAAGTGTGTTTGTTAATCTCACATCAAATGGTGTTAGTTTCAATGTTAGGTATATGACATAATTTTGTTTAGTTATTGATTCTTGTATCTCTGGATGTCCTTATGGAAAACATGAGGTCCATGATGATGATCATAAGATGGCAGTTCTTCAAGATAATGGGGGTTCCGGATATGGTGGCGGTTCAGGAAGTGGAGGTGGTAAAGGTCATGGTTATGGTGGTGGTTCTGGCGGTGAAGGGGACACAGGAAAAGTGTTGGATGAAAAGCATCCGTGGCCACCAACTTGGTGTGACTGAGATATCGGGTCTCCATAAGAGATAGTTTGAAAATGAAGGGAAAAGAAAGAAGTTTGGTGATAAACACAAATAAATGCGTGTAATAATCATATGATTATTGGCTGTATCATGATCATGTGTGACTGATATTAATATAACTATTCATAATTATAAGTGAGTAATATAAATGTGATATATGATGATGATGACATACATCCATATTCAGATATTGAGTTACGCTTATTAACAAGAAGATTTCGGATCGCAAATCTAATCAAATCACTTGCGTTTATAAGATCCACTTCTATCAGTAATCCACAAGTAGTGATATACCTTGATTTCATCCATAAGCATGTCCTTTCATAGGGCCTTTAGATCAAAGCAAACCTGGTTTCTAAATTGCCATATATAGGATACATGTTGTTGTTTGGCCTACCACGTCGAAGCAAACTTTTGTTGGGTTGTTCAAGTTTAACGTATCACCCCAAGTACTTAGAGAAGCCAGCGAACTTGGATGATCACTAAACCGACCCCCAAAAAGCCGCAACCAAACCCCAAAGATTAGTAGCCATTAAGCATTCGAAAAATAATGTTGTGAAGTTTCAATAGCACCATCACAAGCATCAAGGTTGGACCTAGCTAATAGGAAGCCAATCTAAATGTATGTTGACCTTTATAGGAAGAGTACGGTATAACTACGATATTTACATACAAAAGGACCGTCTTGGTTTAGATTGAACCATCGCCAGACCATAACAAGTACTCTAGAGGGTAACTTTGTTGATCTTTGAATTTCTTGAGCCTCAACATTTGCTCCAACGACCTTCATGATTTCTAACATTTTCGTGTCTCAAGCAGTTGAAAATACCATCCCTTTCAATCACAAACCGCCTGGTGGTTATGGGGTCGGTATTTTCAACAATCCGTTTGTTGTTATGTTGTGCTGCAACAGGTTTATATGCATGCAAGGTGACAAAAGATTTGCGCTGCTATATGTTTCAGGATATCACAATGATTCCAGCCAACATAGAATTGGTTTTGACAACATATCATTTGTAAAACATCAATATCAAAGCAAAACATGTCAAGTGATATGATACAATACATGCTGGAAACAGAAAAACATGCCCCAAGAATCTGGCAGCGTCCAACAGAGTTGCTAAGGACGTATTACAAAGTCATGATGATATCATAATACTCCGTATAATGATCTGCTGCTGCGGATATTATTAACAGATAACAGTAGCATACCAGGGAAATACACTTTCAAAAAGCCTATCATTAAGCAGAATAAGCTTGCCAGCTTGCGTAAAATCAAAACGGAACAATTTAAAAGGCAATTGAACATTTATCAAAACCTAAACATAAATCCAAAATCTTAACTATGATAAGAAGGGCCATGTTTACTTATCAAAAGCTGAGCAATTTGCAAAACAAAATACTAAAAAAAATGAAACATGTTTAATGCCACAATGTTTCGATGATACAAATGAATGGAGGGGTACGGGGATAGCTACCTAGGACCAAATTGGTTCAATCCAAGTATGAGGGTAGGTGTTATAACGACTTATTCTGCTAAAATGTTCTTCACTGCCCATGGGATCGAATGTGTCATACTTGCATGTTTCGAGTGAATAGAAGACTATTATCCTCTTGTTCTTGGAATGCAATTCTGAAAAATAGATTTTGTTCTCCATATGTTGAGATTTGGCTTCAATGCAAGACATGTTGTACTGCAAATACAAATCATGTTCCTTCCTAAACTATCTAACTTCTCCCATTCTTTTGCATAATCGTTCAACTTGAATACCTACAGGCCTACAATTACTAGTGAAAAATGTTGATCACATTTCATAAGGAAATGTTGTTGTGCTCTCGAAGTGCAACAACTATATGGATCTCCGGCTATATAATCCTCGAAATGTTGGTGAATTCCTGATTGAAGTCTGATTGTGGCTATTGTAGCATGGATCAGTTTGAGAGTCATAGTTGGAGTCCTAGTCCAACTCGTCCAACTTTAAGTTATGTGCCAGGTTATGTTTTAATATGTAATCCTAGTTATAGTACAACACGTATAGGTTAGTCTATATATACCGTGAAGGGTAGGGATTCTCATTGTATCGTATTGGAGTTTTGAGTAAAGTTTCTTCAATATAAAGTCTTTGCGTGTTTGGCAATTATTGTTCTTCTCTTTTCCTATATTGTGTCTGTTGCGTGTACCTCTGTATACCTCAATTGGTATCAGAGCTTGGTGTGAATTGTGGAGGATTGTTGCCACGTCTAAAGGGTCTCAACCAGTGTTCCATAAGCTATTCATTCCAAGTCTGGGAGTCTGTGATTGGAGCATAGTTAGCAGATTTGATACTCTCAAAGAACTCAGTATTTCGAGCAACAAAAACTTTGTTCTCAGATGGAAGATAGAAAGAATATCCCATAGTTTCCTTAGGGTATCCTACGAAGATACACTTAATAGCTCTAGTTTCAAGTTTGTCAGGTTTGGTAAGTGTATCACGCTTAGCAAATGCCTCACAACCCCAGACTTTGAAGTAAGACAGCTTAGGGGCTTGCCCATACCATACTTCGTATGGTGTCTTATCAACCTTCTTAGTTGGAACCATGAAAATGCGTGCAGCAGACTCAAGGGCATAATCCCAAAAGGACTTTGGAAGAGTAGTTTGTTTCATCATAGAACGCACCATGTCAAGCAGGGTTCGATTTTTCTTCTCAGATACACCATTGTGTTGTGGAGTATAAGGAGGAGTTCGATGGGCAATAATCCCATGCTCCTTTAGATGATCCAAAAACTCTTGACTCATATATTCACCTCCACGATCAAAACGTAGTGATTTTATGGTCTTCCAGAGTTGATTTTCTACTTCCTTTTGAAACACTTTGAATGTTTCAAACACTTCATGTTTATGTTTCAGCAAGTAAACATAACCATACCGACTATAGTCGTCAGTGAAAGTCACGAAGTAATTTGCTCCTTGTCTTGAAGTGATTCTAAATGGGCCACATACATCTGAGTGTATAAGTCTAAGTAAATCTTTAGCCCTTTCCACTTGATGTGAATAAGGTTTTATAACCATCTTACCAGACATACAAGCAACACACTTTTTAAGAGACTTAATGTCAGATGAGTTGAGAAGTCCATCGTGTTGCAACTTCTCCATGCGTTTCTTGCTAATGTGTCCAAGAAGACCATGCCACAAGAGAGCAGAGTCCAAGTTAGTCTTGGCTCTTTTATTGCTTACAGCAAACATAGAACTTTTATTTGTATTCGAACAAGACATTTCAATTTCAAAAACACCATCTTACCGAGGAATAGCAGTAAAATAAACAACGTTATTCTTAGAAACTGAAATAGAATTATTTGATTCAAAAGGTTAATAAAACCATAGTCATACAAACGAGAAACTGAAATTAATCCTCCTAGTAATAGAGGGAGCATAATGATAATCTTTTAAAACAATAAATAATCCACTAGGGAGTGATAAATGATAACTTCCAATAGCTTCAACTTCGCGTTGACCATTGCCCACGTCATGCACTTAAAGCTCTTGGCTTCGACTTCCCATCGCTCCTTAGACCCCGAGTATTATTACGGATGTAGTACCACACCAAGATCATATACTAAGGATGATTTAGGAAGAGTATAGTTCTATAGTGAAAATACCTTAAGAACTAGCCGCAAGAGACTGCTTTCTTCTTTTTCATTAACTCGGCGAGATACTAGGGACAATTCCTTCTCCAATGTTCTGCCTCATCACACCGGTGACAGTAGCGCCCTTGCCGGATTATCCTTCTTGGTAGTGGAGGAATCTTGGTTTGGATTTATAGGAAGAAGCATCATAACCAAACTTGCTTTTTCCAATCCCACGATTCCCTTAGCGTGACTTTGAACGATTTGTTTTTCTTTTGGTTTTTCTCGGACCTTACCACCACGCACATAATGGAGTGCAGTGCAACATCTTTCTTTGGCAACGTCGCTCATGTTGCTTAAGCTTAGCATGCGCTTCATTTATAGTCTTCCCATGCCGCAGATATTAAAGTTCTGCACAAACGAGATGTACTCTTTAGAAAGACCAATTAAGATCAGACTAATGCCATAGTGCAGAGTAACTGGGTGACCAAGACATTCCAAACTGTCAATGTAGCTCTTCATCTTTAGAACATAGGAGCTAACCGATTGACCCTCTTCCTGCTTGAAAGCATGGAATTCATGTGCAATTTCTAGAAGCTCTTGTTCTGCTTGTGGGGAGAACATAGACTTCAACTCCTGAAGCATGTCATAAGCACCAAGATGAGTTAGATTTCGTTGGATCTCTAACTCCATGGTCATGAGCATGAAGGCAACTATGTCCTTTGAACCTTCGACCCAAGCGAGCGAGAGTGCAAGAGCCTCAGTAGGACAAAGTGGCCAAGAGTAGCAACAGTCTCAGCGGTATGGGAAGCTCAAGATAAGCTTCATTATCTTTAGCGATAGTATAATGCGGTCATGATACCAATCAATGAAATTAGGTCCAGTGAGATTTTGTTTCTCAAAGAAACTCCCAGTAAAATCGAACTGCTTCCGATTGAAGTAGTCATCTACAATTGAAAAGTTCAAATAATTAGTATTTTCGATAATTACATTCTTAAAAGAATTAACTACCCAATTAATTACTAATAAGACTAAGATCCAACTTGCAACCCCATTTAATTAACATAGGTCTGACCAATGTATAAAAAATGAGACAAGAGGTAAGCGACGAGCGTTAATTGCATAATGCAACTCTTAGATTTATGAGACTGTTTAAGGCATTAGTATCAAGTAATAATGTCAATAGCATGTTTAGTTCTCATCTTATGCCTCGGTCCGAGGTCCACCAGTTAACTCGATATAAGTCGACCAAGTATGAACGTAAAAATAACCGAGGTCCGACCGGTGAGAAATAATTACCATGGGTTGGAAAGGCCCTTAGGTCCGACGGAGAAGTCAATCCAAGTGCACGTGTCCATAGTTGGGTGGCATAGACTTAATATTAACAAATATGTATGCACACATAAATGTGGTAAAAGTCGTGTTCAAAGAAGCATGCAAAACAACTTTGTAACACTAATTTTAAAAACTTTTGGTAATGACACCGTAGTGATCATCATGGTTCACGGTAGCTCCAATCGAACGCATGTGGGAGGCAGAGGACCATGTAAGCGAAGCATAACCTTAGACATCCTTTCAGGTGAGACTGTGCTCACTTCTTTGAACCCCTTTGAGTTTGTTCTAGTGGGTGAGCCGTACATCCCAAGTGTCCATAGCGTCTATTTTTTAAATTCTTCAAAATGTGTTTCATATATTAGGTCACTTTATTTTACAAAAATAGTTTTCCACGAATCAAATAGCAGGTCACAATGAGCATGGTATTTAGGCGTGTAAATAAAGACCAATATTAATGTTATGGTTACGATATGTATTATTTCATATTGCATGCAATTAGGTGTCAAAGCAAGTAATAATGCACATATATGAATCACAAACATACAAGCATAAACATCAATATAAATAACCCCATATTGTTCCGAGTTCTCTTGCGAGTCTTCCCCAAACGGAGAACCATAAGACCGTCACTAGGATGTAATACCTAGATCGCCCTCACTTAGAAAAGCAATTGAGTGGGTCTTGTGGCCGGAAAACCACATAAAGCATGGCAATCTCAATTAACAAGTAATAACGCAATATATGTATTTAACCAATATGTAATTCTAATTATCATTATAATTCAAATTAACAATTAATAAGTACAAATTAACTTTTAATTCTAATTAGCAAGTAATTTTTAATTTAACATGTAATTCTCAATTAACAATTTAATTTTAATTAACTAAGTAAATATAATTCACATGTAAATTAAATTCAAATTAACAAGTAATTTACATTTAACAAATTAATTCTAGAGTAAACTACACGGTTCGTCCTTGTGGTATGCGTTGACCGACGAGTTTCGTCCTTTGACCGAAAAAAATGCACCATTCGTCCTTACATGCGAAACGTTATGTATCGTTAGTCCTTCACTTTAACGGGCTACACTAACGCTCGTTAAATGTCTACACATGATACTCACATGAGGGTATTTTGGTCTTTTTATCAAAAACTTCATCTTCTTCCTTTATTATCTCATCATCTTCATATGCTTTATCTTCCATCACCACCTATCATCTTCATATTCACCCACCACCACTACTGTACACTATTACTCTCACCACCTCCAACCACCTTCACAAACCTCAATCATCATATTCATTAGAATATAAAAATTATCACACTAATTTATAATCTTTCTACAACATAACAACAATAGTAAACAACACTATCCAAAAACACATACACGCACGATCTCAACCCTATTAAATTGCTCACTTACCCTCAACCGCCCATTAAAAAACCATAAAAAGCTTCAGATACTCGCTCTCTATTCACCAAGGTTAAAACTTTTTTACGCCACTTTTATTAACTCAAAAAACCAAAAAAAAAAAAAAAAACCCTTTAAGGATCTGACCCAAATGTCAAAAAATAGTTTAATTTTGGTTTTTATCTTTTTAATATGTATTTGGGGGTGGTGGTGAGTGAAAATGAAGATGAAGGTGGTTGGTGACGAGGGTGGTGGCGTGCCGTCGTGGCTGCCAAAATCTATCATAACTAGTTGATCATCACAATCACCTTCCACCTTCTTTAACCACTTTAAAACACACCCTAATCATCCTTATAATCACCTTACACCTCTTTCATACCTTATCGCACACCAACCACCTCCACAGATCTAATCAAACAACCGACCAACCAACCACCACTACATATCCGATCAAACCACCTGTCACCACCACTACCTGTTGTCGCCAAACCACCACCGGTGCTTGCTGCCGCCAAACTACCCACAAGAACCACCCAGCACCAGTTCTGGATGGCGACGGTGGTAGGATGGCTTGATTCTGGGTTTTAGATTGGTGTTAGTGCACGTTTTTGTGTTTATGTACAAGTGTTTATATTTGTGTGAGAGGTTGAACAGTGTGAATGACGTCTGGTGTAGTGGTGTTAGAGATTGTGTAAAACAAAAAGGTAGATTAGAGTCATAGAGATCCTCTCTTTTTTCATACAGGTCATATTATTCATTTTTTAGAGATTTGTTGTTTTTGAATTTTGGCTTAAAATAAATATTTTTTTCAAAAATAAATAAATTAAAATAATTATATGAATGGAGGTGAGGGCTATGGAATACATTACCAGATCTAATAAATTGTGGTATATGGTTTTAGATTTGGGTTTGATATGGAGTTGTTTGTGGTTTTAAAAGATGGTGAATGGAAGAAGATGGTAGTGGGTGGTGATGGTTCAAGATGAAAGTTGGAAGAAGATGTTAAGAAGAGGTTTAAAAAGACCAAAATACCCTCATGTAGATGTCACATGGGAGGATTTAACAGATGTTAGTTATTGCCGTTAGAGCGAAGGACTAACGCTAAATAACGTTTCACATTTAAGGACGAACGGTGCATTTTTTCGGTCAAAGGACGAAACTTGTCGGTCAACGCGAACCACAAGGACGAACGGTGTAGTTTACTCTTAGTTCTAATTATCAATATAATTTTAATTTGTGTGTGACTAGTTATTATTTATTAAAAATTGACAAGTATTGCATGTAATTATCAAAATTAAAATAAAACAAAATAACTAAACTAGGTTTCATGCAACCCTTTTAAAACATGTTTATTAATATCGAAACGTAACCCATAATCGCAAAAACGAGTTGACTCGTGATGCCACTGTTGGGATTTTAGATCATGTTAACCAGTAACCTCTACGAGTACGCAGCGGATATTGGATCTAGTTATTACAATTATGTTACCACGTAATTAATAAACACATAATTAATACAATATTAATTAATTAAAAGGGATTAAGAAAAGCTAATCTTGCTTGACAATTGATCTCTAGTAACGGAACAAGAAACCTTATGAAACGTAACTATAAAATCAAACAACCTCTTTGTTTCTTGAATTAACCCACGTACAGAAAGCTTCCAAGAACCAGTCCACCTTCTGTCCGAGATCACCCACAAAACTGCTAAACCAGCTTGCACTTAATACCCGATATCGGACACACCTTGTCCGATATATTCTGCCTTTTGTCCGAGATCAGAAATCACAAACAGAAGCAGATTTCTCCTTCCTTGTTGCTGCTGGTATGTGTCGACTAGGAGACTAGGAACCAAGGTCTATCCAACTTGTCTAAACACTTGTCAAGAATACAAGTTTAGAGCTTAACCAAAACTACAAATCCCTTAATCGATTTTTGGAGCAATCGATCAAGAGTAGGAGAAGCACGAAAACGATTTTAGTTTTAGGGATAAGAGAAGAATTATTATCGTGAGTTTTGAGGAGAGGTTGTGTTTGTATATATACAAACCAAACCGACTCCTTATTAGAGTACAATAGCTTGGTCGACAAGCTCAACCCAAGCCAAAGCCCACGTCTCTTTTCCAGCTTGTATTACCCGATCAGTTAAGCACTCAAGGCCCAAGGATTGTTGAATTCGTCCCATGTAAAAGTCCAAGACATCCCATGGTTTGAATTCGATCGGGTCAAATAACGGGTATGTATATTCAAGTATTAGTTTACGTTCAACACGTATACTCGTGTTTATCGCGTGTGCCCCCATCGGCTCATACACATTTAGTTGTTTTGTCGTGTTTTAAGACTCCCACAAACCAACAAAGAGGTCCTCTCTAAAGAAGACGAAGATGCTCTAGAAAGGTTCAAAGAAAACTTTGACAGCTTAGAATGAATTTTCAAGAATACATCTCCAGAATTCAAGAAAGAACTCTGCAAAAGGCTCAGCGAAGAAAGCCCAAGACACAAATGTAAATTTTGTGCCCAAACTCCAGAAGGCCATCAAGCCCATCAAGCAATGAACAATCAGAAGAAATTCTAGAAGACATGATGTAACTAGGGGTGTAATCGAGTCAAGCCGAGCTCGAGCTCGACAAGGCTTGAGCTTGGCTTGAAACAAAAATAGTAGGCTTGAGCTTGGCTTGATAGCTTATCAAGCTTTAATCATCCAGGCTTGAGCTTGGCTTGATAGGTTTCGAGCAAAGCTTGAGCTTGGCTTGAAAAGCTTGAATGTATACAAAAAAATTGTATTTAGTAGATAAAGTCATTAAAATATATATATTTATAAAGTAATACAAACTAAAACCACATTTGAAAACCAAATTAAATTAATTTAGCACTAATAAACCAACAATAACATTTTCGTACTACGTCCAACATTAGAATAAAACATAAGCCAAAGTACTAATTGATGTTGTCATCGATATACTAAGTATAAACAAAAGCTAAAATTATCTAATAGTAATATATATTAGGTCTATTATAATATTCACAATTCATAACTAGAAACTTGTATTCGCTTCTATATATAAAGCAAGTAAGCAACATCATTGGTATAAGATATCGCTGTTACAAATAATTACAACTTTATTTACCATATAAAAGTTCTTCAAGAATATATTAAATAATTGTTTATGAAGTAAATCCTTATAATTAGAATAATATTCAAATTAGGCCTTAGTTACTTATATGAATTTAATATAAAAATATATATATATACTAAGGCTTGATAAAAGCTTGATAAAAGTTCGAGCCAAGCTATCAAAAGCTTGAGCTTGGCTTGTTATAAGTTTCGAGCCAACTTATTGGGATTGAGCTTGGGCTTGAGCTTGATAAAAGCTTGGCTTGATCGAGTCAAGCTCAAGCTCGAGCTCGAGTTGCTTGATAAAAGCTTGGCTTGATTGTAACCCTAGATGTAAGCACTGACATTTTCTCCAACAGCACCATGTGAAACCTTTAATAAGGTTGCCTCGTTTCTTTTTTTAGTAGGGTAGGGAAAGGACAATAATGAAACTTTCTCTTTAATTTGTATCCACTACTTTAGAGTCGTAATAATTACGACGAGTCATCAAAGATGCCTTTCCTCTCACTATATAAGGAGGCATCCACCCATGTAACAGGCAGATTGTTTTGAAAATAAAGTGTGTGTTTATTAAAACATCTCTTTCGTGTTATTACCAAAGGAGTTGAATATCACACCGATTCTGAAGAGCAGCACCAATAAGCTGTTGAATTACCTATCCATCAAAATTCAGAATTTAAGGAAGCATAATCAGGTATAAAAATCCAACTAAAATCTATATCATTCTAAATGTCAAACAAAGAATCAGATCAAGAAATAGAAAATAATATAGTAACTAAAAGAGAAAATAGAAGCGGATATTTTCTTGATGCGCTGATTGATAGTAAGAAAATCAGAAATAGTTTCCATTAACATTATCTAGAAAGAAGCCAACAGTACTAATAACAGTTGCTCGATCTGACAGCTAAACAGTAATTAGGCTATCTGAAAAGATGCCAAAACGATTGTGTAAATACACATCAGGAACCTCTAAGGCTCCAGAAAGAAATGATCCAGTACATGAAAAGGAGGTCCTAGCGATCATAAGAACAGTATCCAAATGGAAAATGGAACTCTTACACACAAGGTGCATTTTAGCTAAATACTGAAAGGATCAAAGGAAGGCTGATAAATTGGCAAATAACCTTAAACCAGTACGAGCTATACATCAAATACATCAAGACAGAAGACAACAGCTTTGCAGATACATTAACAAGAGAATGGAAGCTATAATCAAGCAATTACAGAATCAGATCAAGAAGAAAGAAGTCAGCATCAGAAGCCTAGACGCACAAAGAGCAAAAGCAATAGAAGAAAAGAACGATTTAGAAGAATTAGTAAAATTTCAAATTAATCAGCAAAAGAGAAAAGGCAAATGGGTCGACCAAATGCAAGCAGAAGAATATAAAGAAAAAAAAAGACAAGCAAGAGAAGCCGGCAAAGCAAGCCAGAACCTAAGAATCGAAGAAAAGCAGCAAACATCAGAAGTCATCTCGAACCTGTACAACCAAATGATAGAAGTCTCAGAAATTGGTAAAAAGACAGAAGAAAAGGCAAGAGACGCAAACGCCTACCTCGATGAATTAGCAAGAAAAAGCAAGCAAAAGGAAAAATGGTATGCAGTGATGAACGGAAAATCTACAGGTGTCTATTCAAATTGGCACATCGTCAGCAAGTTAGTAACCGGTCAGAAAGGTGTCTTCTACAGAGCCTACAATACAAAAGAAGAAGCTCAAAAGGCGCTAGAAGAATCCTACAAGGAAGTAACAAAGAAGCCCAAAGAGCAGGTCTTACCAGAAGGAAGAAAAATGACAAACATAGAAAGAAACGTTTCTTTCGAAAAAAGAAAGCTAACATTTGGTGATTTCACCACCTGTTGGAATGAGTTAGTAAACTATAAAGAAAGGTACGCACTAAGGATGTTCTACCCCAAGAACAGAATGGCTATTGGCCCTAAAGCAACAGTCCAAACAAAAGCAAGAAAAGAAGACATTTGGAAATTCTTCGCATTAGGCTTCGTTGACACTCTCTATGTCAATGGAGAAACCCTAAGAGAAGTATCCATGTTTCCAGAAAAGATGCGGATAGCTATAGCAAACTACAAAGAAAAAATAGCAAGAGGAACAGAAATTTATTTAAAATGTTACTCAAGCTATGCAATATTTGATACAGCAGACAACATTGTTGTCCCAAGCATCTCAGTAATCCAGATGGGAGTCAGTAACAAACACTACTCACAGCCATACATGCCAGAAGGAGTCGGTTCCGGCAACCAGCACTATATATCAAGCATCCTAGGAGCTTATTACCACAGTACCAAGCTTGGAAAAGGAGAAGGACAGAATGCATACATTAAAATTAATTATGCAGCAAAACAAACAATAATCTACTCCAGAAGCAAAGAGGTCCTTTCTAAGGAAGACGAAGATGCTCTAGAAAGGTTCGAACAAAACTTTGACAGCTTAGAAGGAATTTTCAAGAATGCATCTCCAGAATTCAAGAAAGAACTCTGCAAAAGGCTCAGTGAAGAAAGCCCAAGACACAAATGCAAATTTTGTGCCCAAACTCCAGAAGGCCCATCAAGCCCAAACTCCAGAAGGCCCATCAAGCCCATCAAGCCATCAAGCAGTGAACAATCAGAAGAAATTCTAGAAGACGTGATGTAAGCACTGACGTTTTCTCCAACAGCACCATGTGAAACCTTTAATAAGGGGAGGGACATCCTCTCAAGTTGTAATCTCAACTTGACTCAAGTTAGGAAACTATGAGCCATTGGATTTGATCAAATGACTTAAATCAAAAAAACATTTTTTGATTTGAGCCACTGGATAAAATCTAATGGCTCATAATTGTCTAACTTGGTGAAGTCATATACAACTCGGAGATCTCTCTCCTTAATAAGGTTGCCTCGTTTCTTTTAGTAGGGTAGGAAAGGACAATAATGAAACTTTCTTTAATTTGTATCCACTACTTTAGAGTCGTAATAATTACGACGCGTCATCAAAGATGCCTTTCCTCACTATATAAGGAGGCATCCACCCATGTAACAGGCAGATTGTTTTGAAAATAAAGTGTGTGTTTATTAAAACATCTCTTTCGTGTTATTCTGGAATTGCTCCAAAGGAGTTGAATATCACACCGATTCTGAAGAGTAGCACCGGTTGTTGGCCTCAACGATTTATGGATCAATTTATACAAGTGAATGGGTACAAGTGAAAGGATGTGTCGGTTGGGAGTTAACTGCCATATGGCAGTTATGTTTGTAACTGCAAAATAGCAGTTACTTGTGTAATTGTCAAGGTTTACTTTATGTATTTGACCACTTGGGTTTGACCGGGTCGTATGGGTAAACGGGTAGATTGGGATTAACCCAATATTCTCCCCCTTAATCACAATCTCTTTGTTGTAGATCTTTGACTCCGATTAGTTGTCTCATTGTTAGGAATCTGATCTTCGGTAGTGCTTTTGTGAGCATGTCAGCCTTCTGAAATTCTTCGCTTATAAACTCGACTTGTAAATCTTCTCTTTCAACGCATTCTCGTATAAAGTGATATTTTATGTCAATGTGCTTACTCCTTCCGTGAAATACAGGATTCTTCATTAGTTCGATGGCAGACTTGTTGTCGACCATTATCGTAACCTTTTCTTCATGGGTATGTATAAGCTTGCTTAGTAATCTTTTTAACCATAATGCTTGTGTTGCTACTGTTGTTGCTGCAATGAATTCGGATTCACATGATGATAGAGCTACTGTGGCTTGTTTTTGTGTACTCTAGCTGATTGGTGATTCACCGTAGTAGAATATAATTCTAGTAGTGCCTTTGCCTTCTTGAGTGTTGACTCCGTAGCTACTGTCACTATAACCTTGTATTTGGTTTCCTCCATTGTGTTTGTAGGTGATTCCATAGTCTTTTGTTCCTTTTGTTCCTTTTACATAGCGTAGTACTTGCCTGATAGCTTTCATATGTTGTTCCTTTGGTTTTTGCATAAAACGACTAAGTAATCCAATGGAATAACTTAAGTCGGATCTTGTATGTAGCAGATATCGTAAGCATTCAATTAAGCTTTTGTATTCAGTTGAGTTGACCGTTGTTTCTTCAGTGTTCTTTGTTAGTATTGTTCCTGGATCCATAGGTATTAGAGTTTCGTTGCAGTCTAGCATTCCAACTTTCTTTAGGATCTTGTTTGCGTAGGCGGATTGCTTTATTAATATGTCACCTCCAGTTTGTGTAACTTCAATTCCTAAGTAGTAGGATAGTAATCCTAGGTCACTCATCTCGAATTTTTCTTCCATTTGAGCTTTGAATTTGTCTATCTCTTGTTTAGGTGTGCCAGTGATGATTAAATAATCTACGTAAACTCCAACTAGAAGTATTGAATCTTTTGATTTTTTTGTGTAGACAGCTTGTTCCAAAGCGCATTTCTTGAAATCTAAGGACTTCAAGGTGTTGTCTAATTTTATGTTCCAAGCACGTGGTGCTTGTCTTAAACCGTATAGAGCTTTTGTGAGTCTGTAGACTTTTCCATTATCTTCTTTCTTTATAAATCCTTCGGGTTGTGTAACATACACTTCTTCTTTCAAGTCTCCATGTAGAAATGCAGATTTGACGTCAAGGTGATGTACTTTCCATTTATTATTAGCAGCTATCGCTAATAGTAATCAGACTGTTTTCATTCTTTCTACAGGTGCAAATACTTCTTCGAAATCTATGTCATGCTCTTGTATGTAGCCTTTTGCTACTAGTCTTGCTTTATGCTTGACTATATTTTCATTAACATCTTTCTTGGTCTTGAATACCCACTTTAATCCAATGGCTTTATGTCCTTTTGGTAGGGTGGTTAGTTCCTATGTATTATTTCTGTTGATGGAATCTAATTCGACCTTCATTGCTTCAATCCATTTTAGATCGTTTGATGCTTCCTTGTAATTCTTAGGTTCATCTTAAGCTAGTAATAATTGCTCGGGTAATATTTCCTTGGTGTTATCGTATATATCAGTTAATGTTCTAAAACCTTGTAATGGTGTATGATCAAAGTCTGGATGTAAATTCCTGGTTGTATTTGAGTTACTTTGATTTGTTGAACGTGCTGAGGTAGTAGGTGTAATTTGAGCGTTTACTCGCGATGAAGTTGTAGATGGTGTGCGAAATACTTGTGAGGGTGAGTTTGTTGTTGATGTTGTATCATCATTTGTAGGGATATCATTGTCTTCTTCATTTGGTTGGATTTCTTGTTACTGATGATCATTTGTGGCTTCTAGGTTTTCGACTTCAAAGTCAAACCATTCAGGTTGATTGTTGGTGTGTTCATTCAAGTAATCCTTCCAATCCCATGCTTCATCCTCTTTCAACTTCACATCTCTACTAACACAAATTCTTTGTGTTGTTGGAACAAATAGTCGGTAGGCTTTTGATCCTTGTTCATTTCCTAAGTATACCATTTTGTTGCTTATGTCATCTAACTTTGTCAGATGTTGTGATGGTACCTTTGCATATGCTATGCAGCCGAAAACTTTTAGATTTTCTAGATTTGGCTTTCTTTGTTTAATCGCTTCATATAGAGTGATGTCTTCTAGGGCTTTTGTAGGAACGCTGTTTAGAATGTATATTGAATGTCTAACAGATTCAGCCCAAAAAGTTTGAGGCATGTTGGTTGCTTTCATCATGCATTTTGTTGTAGACATAATTGTCCTATTTTTTTCATTCAACTACTCCATTTTGTTGCGGTGAGTAAGGTGCGGTAAGTTGTCGTGCTATGCCATTTTTTTGCAGTATTGAGTGAATTTTTTAGAAGTGAATTCTCCTCCACGATCCTGAACATTTTTAATGTTGTCCTTAGCTCTTTCTCTATTGTATTCTTGTATTCCTTGAAAGTATCAAATGCTTGATCTTTCGTGTTTAGGAAATACGCCCACATATTTCTTGAATAGTCATCGACTAGTAAGAATATATATCTTTTTCCAGATGGTGTTGGTGGTGTAATTGGTCCACATAAATCTCCGTATACTAAATCTAAAGGTGAGGTTGATCTAGTTTTTGCTTTCTTGGGAAATGGTGCTCTGCTTTGTTTACCAACTAAACAAACATCACAAATTTGTGTTGTATGTTTAATGTTAGGTATTCCTTGAACTAACTCTCTTTGAGTCATTGATTTTGGTGATTCAAAGTTGAGATGTCCTAGTCTTGCGTGCCATAACCAAGTGTTGTCCTTCAAGTTTGCTAATAGGCAAACAGGTGTGCCTATCTTCAGATTTGCTTTGTATAAACGGTTTCTTTTTCTTGTGACTTTCATGAAGATTTTGTTGTCCATGTCATGAAGTCGTAATTCATCGTCTTTCATTACTACTTTACAACCGATTTCGGTGAATGGTCCAAGGCTCAATAAGTTGCTTTTTAGGATGGGAATGTAATATACGTGTGATATGATTCTTTGTTTTTCATCATCACATTCTATTGGGATTGAACCTTTTCGTTTGATCTCTATGTGAGATCCGTCTCCGAATCTTACTTTTCCACTAACGTTCTCATCTAGGTCTTTGAAGTGTTCTCTCATTCTAGTCATATGATTACTGGCTCCATTGTCTAAGTATCATAGACTATCTACATTTGTCTCTTTATATCCTACATCTTCTTCGTGTAGCGAGGCAGTTTGATCTTTAAGTTTTGTTACAGGTGGGTCTTCTAATATTGCCATTAGTAAGGTAGGCTCTAAGTCCTCCTCGACAAGATTAGATTGCATACTAGTGTTTGGTTTTGAATGACACTTATTTGCATAATGACCCATTTTATTGCATTTGTAACATTTTACTTGCTAAGATCAATATGTGATCTGTTGAAGTTGTTGTGAGAGTTTTGACCTTCTTTCTTTTCTTTTTTAAATTTTTCGTGGTTTTTGCCGTGTAAAAATTTATACTTCCCACGTCCACGTCCTCTAAAGTGTTTTCCTCTATTGTCATGCCGTGTGAACATCAATTTTTCTTGGTTGTCCACATGTCTTCCCTTTTTGAACTTAATCCTTTCTTCGTAGGTTTTAAGTCTTCCAATTTCTTCTTCCATAGTCATTTTACTTAGGTCGGAATATTGTTCTATAGATGCAACTATTTGCAGATACATATCAGGTACAACATTTAGTAGTTTTCGTACTAAGGTTTCATCTTCTATGGTGTGTCCAAGACTAGCGGCTTTGTTTATGAGAGTTGTAAGTTTTGTAGTGAAGGTGTCGATTGTCTCGTCTTCCTTCATGTATAACATCTCAAAATCGGATTTAAGTGTTTGAAGTCTTGCTTGTTGGACTCCTTTTTCGCCAACGTGTCTAGTTTTCAAAGCATTCCAAATGTCTTTGGCGGTTTTGTGCTTTGTTATTTGAAGTAATTGTTCTTCGGGTAAGGCTTGGTAAAGAAATGCAATAGTAGTTTTCTCTTTTTTCTTATTGGGTTGAGTCGACTTAGTCGGCTCTATTGTTTCCCATAAGCTATTTGCTTCGAGAATAATTTGCATGCAAATTGCCCATAATGACTAATTCACAGGGTTTATAATTGGGCATTGAAATTGGGGTGTACTATTTGTATTAGTACTGGGTTTCTTATTACCACTTTCTTTCGTCATATCTTAAAGATATTGACAATAAATCTCCAAGAAAATTTTAACACGATGTGTGTTGAAATTTCTTTTTTTTAATGAGCTTTAATGTTTTATTTTCCTTAAAGGTGTATAAAACCTTTATAGGACTAGTTTTGAAAAACTATCCTGGGAGATTAAAAATTCTTAAATGAAATATCCTAAGGTTAATTACTCCTTAAAAGTTATTTATAATATAATAAGCAGTGTAATCACTAGGTTATTATATTCTAAAAATTTGATGAAGTACTAAATTTGTAAATTAAAGTAACTTATCAAACAAAAATAATATATATCAAAATAAAAAATATATACTATATAAAAAATGAAAGAGTGTTGTTGTAAATTTTTTTGGAACCTGAATAAGTTGATGGTATACCCGATGCCTTAAATATAAAAAATCCTTGTGTAGCCCACTTAAATGGTGCGCCTCTTTTTAATATTTGTTTATCTCCTTTTGTGAGATAAAAATGCACTCCTTGCATATTTCTTATCTCTCTTATTTGAGATAAGTAAATAAAACGTCTCTTGTGTGTGAGACTGTATAACGTCTCTCTTCCTTTTCTAGGAATGATCCGTTCTTCTTCTCCTGATCTTTGTGGTCAAACGCCTGTGATAAGGCTTGAATGGCCTTCCTATCTTCTCCGGTGTGTGGTGTTCTTCGTGAGCATTTTCTCCCTTCAATCGAAATTTTTAGGGTTTCGGTGAATTGGGGGTTTTCAATCCGTGAGTGATATGGATGATTGGAGAGTTTAATTAAGTCGATTGGTGGCTTAATTAACTATCTGGGCTTGATTCTTGAATCGGAACAGGTGTGTTTGTTCTAATTTGAATCTTTTAATTCTGCCCTAATTGATGACTTCGTTTAGTTTTGTTTGAATCAGTATGTAAATGATTTAATTCGTTTCTAATCCTGTTAGGATTAATAATTCAGTTTCAATGAAAAAAAAATTGCGAATGATTTTCTGTTGCCGGGTATGAGTAATCACTTTGTGATTGTTCGCTTGATGCGACAAAACTAGGAACACAAAAATGATCTTTGATTTGTGTTCGGTTAATATTTGCAGAATTTTTTTTATATCGAGACTGTTATTTCTTTTTGATTATGGAACTAAACAAAAAATGGTAAATGATGATTTTTGGTTAGTGTGACCAAACCACTCTGTTACCAATTGTTGGCCTCAACGATTTATGGATCAATAATCTTACTAAGTCAAAATCAAAATATACCAAACAAGGAATTGAAACAAAGTTCTATAAATATGCTTTGTATTAAATCAAATATTTCATCATCCTAATCTATTACAATTGCTAATCTATTTATACAAGTGAATAGGTACAAGTGAAAGGATGTGTCAGTTTGGAGTTAACTGCCATATGGCAGTTATGTTTGTAACTACAAAATAGCAGTTACTTGTGTAACTGTCAAGGTTGACTTTCTGTATTTGACCACTTGGGTTTGACCGGGTCGTATGGGTAAACGGGTAGATTGGGATTAACCCAATACCGGTAAGACGTTGAATCACCTATCCAACAGAATTCAGAATTTAAGGAAGCATAATCAAGTATAAAAATCCAACTAAAATCTTTATCATTCTAAATGTCAAACAAAGAATCAGATCAAGAAATAGAAAATAGTATAGTAACTAAAAGAGAAAATAGAAGCGGATATTTTCTTGATGCGCTGATTGATAGTAAGAAAATCAGAAAAAGTAACCTAGATCTAGAAGAAACTCATAGTTTTAGTATTAGTAAAATAAAAAACCTATTTGATGGAAGTAATATTCTTTATTTCGGAATAGTTACAGGAGAAGAAAAAATCCCAATAGAAACTACAACATGAAATGTTAAAATACCATTAATTAATAAAGAACAATTAGAAGAAAGATTAAAAAAGATAAAATCAAGTAAAGCTAGTAAAATAGGATACATTCATGTATCTACAATACAACTAATATTAAAAAGTACTTTTGTAGAAAATATAGATTCGCCTATAGAAATGGAAATTAAGGATGATAGAATGAATAATGAAAAGGATGCATTAATAGCCAAAGGCTTTGGAAATTTAAAAGAAGGAAAAATAAAATTTTACATAAACATACAAGTAGGAATATCGTTGCTAGATAGAAACCTAGAAGATAGTATAACAATAAGATATAAGCTATTAAGAACTAATTTTATGAAAAAGGGAAATCACCCATTTACCATAACAAATATAATTAAATATGTTTTATCCAATAGTCATCATAGTATAACATTTAAAAATGATAGTAAAATAAAAATAGACGAACTATTTAAACCATTAATAAATCTAGAAAAAACTATAGATAGTATATTCGAAAGATCTACATCTAGAATAATGTTAGAAAACCACAAAGTGCAGAGAGAAGAAGGATTAGGGCACCACCAACGATGGAATGACCGGAATAACGAAATAGAAGAATTACACAAAACAGTAAGATCACTAAGTCAAAGAATATAATGAAAGCATCAATTCTTAAAAGAATAAACCTTCAACATATAGAAAAAATTAGAGAATTAGACGAAGGAATTAAGGAAGCAACAATAAGAATAGAATATTTAAAAGAAGAATTAAAATCAGCTACAAAGTTTTACGAAAAGAGAGTTATAAGTACAGCCATACATCTATTTCGTGTTATTTTGGAATTGCTCCAAAGGAGTTGGATATCACACCGATTCTGAAGAGCGGCTCCAGTAAGCTGTTGAATCACCTATCCATCAGAATTCAGAATTTAAGGAAGCATAATCAGGTATAAAGATTCAACTAAAATCTTTATCATTCTAAATGTCAAACAAAGAATCAGATCAAGAAATAGAAAATAGTATAGTAACTAAAAGAGAAAATAGAAGCGGATATTTTCTTGATGCGCTGATTGATAGTAAGAAAATCAGAAAAAGTAACCTAGATCTAGAAGAAACTCATAATTTTAGTATTAGTAAAATAAAAAACCTATTTGATAGAAGTAATATTCTTTATTTTGGAATAGTTACATGAGAAGAAAAAATATGAATAGAAACTACAACAAGAAATGTTAAAATACCATTAATTAATAAAGAACAATTAGAAGAAAGATTAAAAAAGATAAAATCAAGTAAAGCTAGTAAAATAGGATACATTCATGTATCTACAATACAACTAATATTAAAAAGTACTTTTGCAGAAAATATAGATTCGCCTATAGAAATGGAAATTAAGGATGATAGAATGAATAATAAAAAAGATGCATTAATAGCCAAATGATTTGGAAATTTAAAAGAAGGAAAAATAAAATTTGACATAAACATACAAGTAGGAATATCGTTGCTAGATAGAAACCTAGAAGATAGTATAACAATCAGATATAAGCTATTAAGAACTAATTTTATGAAAAAGGGAAATCACCCATTTACCATAACATATAGAATAAACTATGCTTTATCCAATAGTCATCATAGTATAACATTTAAAAATAATAGTAAAATAAAAATAGACGAACTATTTAAAACATTAACAAATCTAAAAAAACTACAGATAGTATATTCGGAAGATCTACATCTAGAATAATGTTAGAAGAACCACAAAGTGCAGAGAGAAGAAGGATTAGGGCACCACCAACGATGGAAAGCCCGGAACCTAGGAATAGAAATAATGAAATATAAGAATTACACAAAACAGTAAGATCGCTAAGTCAAAGAATATAATGGAAGCATCAATTCTTAAATGAATAAACCTTCAACATATAGAAAAAATTAGAGAATTAGACGAAGGAATTAACGAAGCAACAATAAGAATAGAATATTTAAAAGAATTAAAATCAACTACAAAGTTTTACAAAAGAGAGTTATAAGTACAACCATTTTAGGAAATAAAGAAGTATAAAAAATTATCAAAAAATAACGCTTAACGTTATTAAAAACCTAGTAATTATATAGTTAAATTCCGCATAAAATTTGAGACTAAAAATCTGGTATCAGAGCCAAGGAACAAGCCTAAAATGAACAAGAAATTAGAAGATTTAAGTCAAAGTATAATTACATATACAAGTGGTCTTAGCGACCTACCAGGAATCCCAATAGAAGGAAAATGTTTAAATATACCCAAAAATCTACTTCAAAGAACATCATATACATTAGGGTTAGTCCCAACAACAAGAATAATAAAACTAATGAATTGCATGTGGTTTAAGATTTAATATTCTCTGATTGTAAATTTTACCGTATATAGCATGTTTAAAAACCATAAAAAAAAAGTTAGAGTTATAACTGACTAAGCACGGTCATACTTTTTATCGAATATGTATCAAGAGTATCAAATTTCGTATGTCTAAGTATGAAAAATATCCTGCAAAATGGTAAGTATGACTTGAGGTTTAATAAATAAACAACGAATTCAAGCAAGAGACCGAACAAAACACTTACAATTAAAAGAGGCATAGTTAAAAGAATACAGATGAATAGATCAATTCTGAGGTATGTTTTATCACTATATGATATAATTAAAAAAAAAATTATGTTAATACAAATATCGTCATTAAACGTTATTTATATTTTTGATCTTTACCTAAGTTTTGTTAACGACAAAAGTAAATTTAATTTGTATAAAAGCTTAAAGCTTGTCAAGTTTAATAGATATTAAAACAAGCTTTTTCAAACAATATATTCATCATTCAAGCATTTACATTTATGATTAGTAACATCTTGATATGACTCTAATCATTATGTATGATAGTAGTTTTTAGAATGTGTTAGGTTCTTAAAACCAAACACTACTTAAGTACTTGCATATTTCTAAAAATAGAAATACAACATATGACATCATGTGATGCATCATAGGAATCATTGGAAGATTTCATTAGATATTTTGTGTGGATTTGTACTCTTCATATCTTGCACAATCTCACTTAGATAGAGTTGACTTTAGCAAAGATTTGATATCTTGGCTGTCAGACCGGCGGTACCAAATTGGTACACGGGCGGAACCCTTTAAGGGTTCCATGGTCCGTGACGCCTCATCCATTTGGCTATAAATAGCAATGCCAAGCCAAGTAGTTTTTCATCCCTTTCCATCATACTCTCTTACATATCTTCTCTCTAACCTTTCTAACTCAGTTTCATATCATATTAGTGATCTCTTTTGTAGCAAAGAAGATCAAGTCACATTCAAGCTTCAAACGAGAAGTTGGAAGTCTTGTTTGTTTAGTGTTGTATGATCTAGTGTTGATTCATACTTCATTGTTATATTAAACCATCTTGTGAGTGTGAGTGGTTAGTATTTTAGTCCTCAAAATACATTGTGTGTGGGAGTAGTTGTACCCTTGGAAAGAACTCGACATCTAGCTTAGTGTCGGAAATAGTGTAAGCGAAGTGTAAAGGTTTTCTCCGCCGGTGAAAGGAGCTTGTTGACTAGTGAAGTTAAACTCTCGAGTGTGAGACTCGAGGAGTGGAGTAGGGCAAGGAAAAGAGTCCTTGTAGACCGAACCACTATAAACAACTTGTTGTGGTTTGATCATTTCTTTCCTTATTTACTATTTACATATTGCTTGCATATTTCATTAACATATCTAAGATCAATTTCAATTGATCTTTTCAATAAGTTTCAAAACAAAGTTTTAATTGGTAAACTATTCAACCCCCCTTCTAGTTTTCTACAATTGGTACCAGAGCCTCGTTGCTCAAGAATTTCTAAAATAATCTGTATTTTATAAACTTGAAATGATCCATGGATTCTGAAAACTTTAAAGAAGGGCAATCTATGCAAAGACCACCACTCTTTGAAACCAATGGATTTATCTATTGGAAAAACCGTTTTGAAACATATGTAAAATCAAAAGATATATATCTTTGGTTTATTATTGTTAAAGGGGATTTTAGTTCTACAACAAAGGATATTTCTGTTGATGAACAAAAGAAATTAGTTGCTAAAAATAACGAAGCTAAAATGATGCTTTATAATGCTTTACCTAGAAAAGAATATGAAAGAATTTTTATGTGTGAAACCGCCAAAGATATTTGGGAATCTTTAATTGTTACACATCAAGGTAATTCACAAGTCAAGGATAACAAAATTGATCTTCTTGTTCAACAATATGAACAATTTGTTATCCCTGAAGATGAAACCATTGATTGTGGCTTTGCTTGCTTTAATACTATTATTACATCACTTAAAGCACTTGATGAATCTTTTCGTAGTAAGAACTTTGTCAGGAAATTTCTTAGAGCACTCCATCCCAAATGGAGAGCTAAAGTGACCGCCATTGAGGAATCAAAAGATCTCTCAATAATGTCACTAGACGAGTTGATCGGTAACCTCAAAGTACACGAAATGGTGATGGAGAAAGATTCAGAGATCATCAAAGGAAAAAGGGAGAAGATCAAATCCGTTGCTCTAAAAGCAAAAGCGGAATCAAGTGATGATGACGAATCTTGCTCCAGTAGTGAAGATGAGGAATATGCCATGGCCGTTAGAGATTTTAAGAAGTTCTTTAGAAGAAGAGGAAAGTTTGTAAGACAACCTCGAGAAGAAAAGAAGCCATTCCGAAAAGATCGGGATGACAAGAAGGGTAAAGGTGAAAGAAAATGTTTTAGATGTGGTGATGCAAGTCACCTCATAGGAGAATGTCCCAAGCCACCCAAAAGCAAAACTCAACGAGCTTTTGTAAGTGGTGCTTGGAGTGATAGTGAAGACGACGAAGAATCAAGCAAGGAAGAGATCGCTCTAATGGCACATGAGTCAAATGAGGTACTTTCCGACTCTTCTTATTCTTCTATTGATGATGACACTTTGCAAAAACAATACAATCAATTGTGTGAGCTAAGTCTAAAAATCATAACTAAAATAAATTTTAAAACCAAAAAGGAATTTTTAGAAAATGAAGTTTATGAGTTAAAAGAAAAAGCAAAACGACTTGAAAAAGGAAAAGCAAATGACGATGATTGTAAGTCATGTCAAGAGCTTAAACTTGAAATAGAAAAACTAAAGCTCACACAAGATGTTCTAATCGAAAATAATTCTAAGTTTAAAAGGTTTAACAAAAACATCGCTCTTGCCGATGAAATAGTTAAAATCCATAAAACACCTGGAGACATGAATGGGCTAGGTTTTAATGAAGTATTAATTCCAAAGAGTCAAAACAAAGCGGCCGAAAAGAAGAACATTCATCAAAATTGTCTTGAAAGATAAAGACGGACGAACGGAACCAAAATAAGGGTTCCGTCCATTGTGCAAAATGGTGCCGTGGGTACCTCAAATGAGAATGTTCGCAATACGGACCGTACTGAATTTGTTAAAGTAACAAAAAAACCAATGATAGTGTTAAACTAAAACCAGCTGTTACATCAGGAGTAGGACTTGTCAAAAATGAATTTAGATCAAAAACTACTCAACAACGGTATAAAACTCCTTTTGCCAAACGTCCCTTTCCTAAGAGCAACCACAACGTACAACCCAACTACCAACACAACGGTTGGAATCAAAACTTTCCTAGACCATATCAAACTCCAGATTACATGCCATGGAACTCTTACCCATCGTTTCCATACATGAATCAAATAAATGGTATGTTTAACCCAAACGGACCCATGAGATATTGGGGACCAAATGCTTGAGTTATTTGCTTCTTAGGTATGCTTGAAAGTTGGATTGGAACCTGATGAATGGATAAAAGATAGTGGATGCTCACGACACATGACGGGCAACAAAAGTCTCTTCTCATCATACCAAGAGTATGACGGAGGTAATGTCACCTTTGGTAGCAATCTCAAAAGCAAAATCATTGGCAAAGGTACGATTGCTCATAACTCCCTAACTATTGAAAATGTTGCTCATGTGGATAGGTTAGGATTTAATCTACTTAGTATTAGCCAATTATGTGATAAAAAGTATAAAGTACTATTTGATGAAAATGGTAGTAAAATACTAAAAGATGGTATCACCATAGCTAAAGGAGTTAGGAAAAATAACATATACGTCATGAAAATAGATAAAACATATAATGACAAACTTTACCTAACAACTTTAGACGATAGCTCTTCTCTTTGGCATAGACGCTTAGGTCACGCTAATATGAGACTTATACAAAACCTATCTTCAAAAGAGTTAGTTAGAAATTTACCAAAACTAAAATATGATCAACACTTTTGCGACGCTTGCAAAATTGGTAAACAAACCCATAGTAGTCACAAATCTAAAAATATGGTGTCCACATCTAAGTGTCTAGAATTATTACATATGGACTTGTTTGGACCATCCGCTATAAGAAGCTACGGAGGCAACTTATACACTTTGGTCATAGTAGATGATTACTCAAGGTTTACTTGGACATTGTTTTTGAAAACCAAAAATGAAGCTTTTGATAAATTTGAAATTCTTAGCAAGAAAATTCAAAATCTTCTAGGTGTCAAAATTGTGTCAATCCGAACGGATCATGGTCGTGAATTTGACAACGAAACTCAATTTGGAAACTTTTGTGATACAAATGGTATAACACATAACTTTTCGGCTCCACGAACACCTCAATCAAATGGAGTAGTAGAACGTAAAAATAGAACAATTCAAGAAATGAGTAGAACAATGCTTAATGAACAAAACATTCCTCAAAAGTTTTGGTGTAACGCCGTTGACACTTCTACATATATTTTGAATAGAGTTTTAATACGTCCTTTCTTAAACAAAACACCATATGAGCTTTATAAAGGTAAAAAGCCAACTCTAGGATATTTTAGAATCTTTGGTTGTAAATGTTTTATTCTTAATACTAAAGATTACCTCACCAAGTTTGACCCAAAGTCTTATGAAGGTGTATTTCTTGGTTATTCTCAAACTAGTAAAGCTTACATTGTCCTAAACAAAGAAACAATGATAGTCGAGGAATCGTTGAACATAACATTCGACGAAAGTCCACCTCCCTCTAAGACATCACCTTTGGTAGATGATGACTTAGTTGAAAGTCAAATGATAGAAGGTCAAGAAATAATTAATAATAACAAGGAAGATGAACCATTAAATAAAGAAATTATAAACATCAAAGAATCTAAGAGTCATCCGTTAGACAAGGTCATAGGACAACTAAATCAAAGAACCTTAAGATCACAAGCCCAAAATCAAAGTAATTATTTTTGTTTTGTATCCACCATTGAACCGAAAAACATAAATGAAGCAATAAAAGATGAATCATGGGTAATTGCCATGCAAGAAGAGTTAAACCAATTCGTTAGAAATGATGTTTGGAAATTAGTTCCAAAACCTAAAGATCAAACTATAATCGGAACGAAATGGGTTTTTTGAAATAAAATGGATGAAAATGGTATAGTATCTAGAAACAAAGCTAGGCTTGTAGCGCAAGGTTATAATCAACAAGAGGGGATTGATTATGATGAAACTTATGCACCGGTAGCTAGACTTGAGTCTATTAGAATATTGCTTGCTTATGCATGTGCCTATGATTTTAAAATATTTCAAATGGATGTTAAAAGTGCCTGTCTTAATGGGTTTATTAACGAAGAAGTGTATGTTGCACAACCTCCCGGTTTCACCGACATTGAGAAACCACATCATGTCTTCAAACTCAAGAAAGCATTGTATGGTCTTAAGCAATCACCAAAAGCTTGGTACGACCGACTTAAGACTTTTCTTATTGATAACAAATATACTATGGGATTGGTAAATAATACTCTTTTTACCAAGAAAAAGGAATCACATATTATCATTGTTCAAATATACGTTGATGACATTATATTCGGATCAACTTGTCAAGAATTATGTGATGATTTCTCTAAAATCATGCACGACGAGTTTGAAATGAGTATGATGGGTGAGTTAAATTTCTTTCTAGGACTTCAAATTAAACAACTAGAAGATGGCATATTTTTTAACCAATCTAAATATATAAAAGACATGCTTAAGAAATTTGGTCTTGAAGATTCCAAACCAACTAAGACACCCATGTCCTCGGACACTAAACTAACCAAGGATGAGGAAGGTGAATCCGTAGATAACACTAAATATAGAGGAATGATTGGTAGCCTACTCTATCTTACGGCTAGTAGACCCGACATTATGTTTAGTGTTTGTCTATGTGCTCGCTTTCAAGAAAACCCAAAGGCATCACACTTAGAAGCCTTAAAAAGGATTTTTAGATACATTAAGGGAACAACGTGTTTAGGATTATGGTATCCCAAAGGAACGGGTGTAGAAACCATAGTGTATGCCGACTCGGATCATGCCGGTGACTATGTTGATAGAAAAAGTACAAGTGGTATTTGCACTTTTGTTGGACATTGTCTTACCTCATGGTTTGCAAAGAAGCAAACGGCCTTGGCCATTTCAACCATCAAGCCGAGTGCGTCTCGGTAGGAAAAGCATGTCAACAAGCTCTTTGGATGAAGCAAGCTCTCGAGATTACGGAATTCATCTCAACGACATTGTGATACTTTGCGACAACAAAGGAGCCATCGATCTCAAAGAAGAATCCCGTTCAACATGCTCGTACAAAGCATATTGAAATCCGCCATCACTTTCTTCGCGACAATGTTCAAAAAGGAAACATTTCAATCGAGAAAGTATCCTCCGAAGACAACATTGCCGACATCTTAACTAAGCCTCTTAAACGAGAACCTTTTAATCTTCTTAGACTTGGTTTAGGGTTAATAGAACCAAACATGTAGGATAAACATAGCCCAAAACATTAGAATAGTCAAAACTAAACACTTTGTCTTGTACCTGCTATTGTAGCCACGACACCAAACGACAACACAGATGGAACCAAATATTTGGTGCCGTCCGTCCGTGGTGTCTCTGTACAAAACCGCTATATACAAATCATCCTCTTCCTCAAAACCCACTTTACCAAAACGTGTAAAACTTAAACCAAGCTCATTATTGTCACCTTCCCACTCACTAATCATCAAGATAACATCATTGTAAGTATCCTAACTCCATTTTATCTCTTAATTTTGAGTCTAGGATTCTTATTTGTGCACAAAACTATCACAAATCATTACATGGGGTTTTATGTATGCTTTTATACCAAATATGAATTCAATTGGCAAAATACATAACTAGTCATTGAAATTAGGTACTACATTTTCATATTGCATAAACAAATCATGCTTCCCACTAATTGATAGATAATGAATATAAGGCCTTGTTTAAACAACCAAACACCCCATGTCAAAAGTTTTGAAAAGCTTCTCACTTGTAGGAAAACAATTTTTTCATTGCTAATACAAATAGAAACGTTAAATTTTCATCACTTGCATGCTCTTGAATACTAAAGGTATTGCATAACTAATATGCATTCCCGGGTATATTCAAATGAAGCCACATTGAATTAGGAGCATTTGGGTTATCTCATGGTATTTGCCAAACACCCCTCTAAAACTATTTTGTGCATAAAATGAGTCGAGATAACCGCAACTCCAAATTGTTTCCATATAGGCACGCACTAGAACCAAAAAACGTTAAAACTTATTCTCATTTTTAACATATTAACTCTTGTCCTTAGGAATAACCATGGTAGCCGCAAGATTCTATGATCACAAAGACACCCTTAACTACATTCCCAAACACCACAAAACCAAAGGACTTACCAAGGAACAAGTAGAAATATTTAGGGGTCTAGAATCAAGGTATTTCCATGAGGGTAGAACCATTCACTCATCCTTCCTTAAAAATACCAACCTTCGTGAAGAACTAGCCGCCATTCAATTCGACTGTCTTCTTGACATCGATGAACCGATTTGTCCTAGGTTTGTGTTAGAATTCTATGCTAGTGTGACCGTCTTTAATGATGAAGACGATGATGAATTTTGTCTTAGGTTTAGAATCAATCAAAATGACTACACCATCACCTTAGGCAACTTTGCTCAAGTATTAGGAATTCCCAACCGAGGAACTTGTGTCTAAACGGATAAGTGGTCACTCACGGCTCTTGATGCAATCAATGACCGTTCTCCACCCTACCAAACCCGTTTGGCCGATAAGGATGTCATCCGTGAACACCTTTTTAACCCAAAAAGTGATACAACCCGAGTTACCCGAAAGGGAAAAGAAGTAAACCGAGATCCATATGGAATGGAGCTAAATGAACTTAAGCCCGAATTTAAGAAATGGGAGGAGCTACTTAGAGCCAACGTCATTAGCACCATAGGAAATAGGGATCACATTAACGCTTGCCTTTGTCATATGCTCTACAACTTGTCCACCCGTCAACCATTCAATTTAGCTTACTACATCGCTAGGAGAATGATTGATATTCCAACTCAAGGATCGGTTGCTCTTCCATACGGGATGCTCCTCACCCGTCTCTATAGAAACTTTGCACCAATTCAACCAAGTCCAAAAGGGATGCATCTACACTATGAGCTCATCCCTCACATCTTTGTACCTTTGAGTGATGCACGAGTTGCTAAGACAAAAGGCAAGAGAGCAAAACCTCCAACTCCATCATCATCATCAAATAGCTCCAAGGATGGTCTTCCAAGCTCTCGTCTTCCGCCTCATGAGTATTATGCGTCTCTTCCTGAAATAGAGAATGAATCAGCGGAGTTCAAGCAAACTAAGGGAATGTTCAAGTGCCTTGGTAGGATGATGAACAAGATTTACAAGAAGTTGGACAAATAAGGGTACTTTTAAGGAGTGTTTGGAACAATGCATTATCGTTAATGTTTGATACAATTTCGTTGTTTTTATTATGTAGGATGATAATATAACCTAAAACAATGGTGAATGCTAACAATCTTATGCAGGGGGATAGCGCAAGTATGCTATCAAATTTTACCCATTTTCACTATAATGTGAAAATCAAAAAGCCTTGCTCAAAATACATGCTCCACTATGTTTATATATGTGTTATCTGCTTTTCCTAACTACAAATGATTAGTATCACATGTTTTGAGAAGAATTTCAGGTTTCGGAAAAATCCCCGATACCTAAAAACGTACTCTAACCATTTTTCTGCACTTCACGGATCAGACGGCACCATAAATTTGGTACCGTCCGTTATGAAAATTGGTACCGCCGTACCTGTACAGGCGGACCAGACGGCACCCTTTTTAGGGTTCCGGCCGTGTATGATTTTGGTGCCGTGGATCATTCAGGTAACTTTCTGAATTTTGACTATTTCGTAATTCCAAATTACCATCCAATGCTTATAAGTCAATCCTAACTTGCTTATACTCTTATTAGAACTAGTATAATTCACTTAGGTATATAAGAAATCCATTTCCCACCAAAATTCAAAAATTTGAAAAATCCACCCAAGGAGCCCTTTTTCATAAAGGAAGGAACCAAATTTTTGGTACCTTCAAATCCGTGGGTGATCTGAATATTATGAAATTCCACTCATTAGAACACATTTATTGCAATTCTTTTCCTCTTCACTCCATCTCTCTTGAATGGCTTGACTTGGGTGATATGACTAGCATTCAACCCACTTCCAAATCATTAGGAACCTCATCTCTTCAATGGTTTAACATCAAATCAAACACATTTCTCCATAATTTTTCACTTCTATAAATTGAGAGGTTTTACCATGATCATCCTCACACCTTCTTCATTCTTAATATCATCTAGCAAAGAAAAACCAAAGTCAAAAATGACAAAATCATCTCCAAAACCTTGCAAGAAGACCGCTAGAATTAGTGTGAGGCCTTGTTGCTTCGTTACCCTTAGCTCCTCATCCGAGTCTTCTCCACTCACAATTTCATCTCCCATTCGAGATGATACAAGCCTTACCTTAGCCACACCTACTCAATCACACATTGTGATCACCACTCCACCACCAACAAAAACACCAACTTCACCTCCACCGGCACCCATCCAAACATCCAAAACACCCTCACCACCTTCACCAAGGTCTCCAACTCTCATTCCTATGGAGTTATTTTCCACTCCACCAACTTCCCCAAATCCTTTCTTGGAGGACTTGGATGACTTGCCTCCTAGGCCAAATCATCCACCACCATTGCCATCATTTGGCACAATTGAGCGGATGGCTCATGAGTCACCTCGGTCATCCTTTGACCCAAACGCCCCATTAGGGCCTAAACCTCTTCTCTTCCACCCCATTCACAAAGACATTCATGGTCCTTTGTATGGGAATCATTCACTCCCCACATCAATGTCTCCTCATCTTGAGGACATTGAGGAGTGTATGTGGGATGCCAATCCCACTAGAGAGGAGATTCAAACGGAACTCCACAACCTCCACCAATTCAAAGGCATGGTGGACTCTCATTTGAGTGAGACAATGCAAATGCAAAGTGCTTTGCTTGCTTCCATCATGACCACCCCAAACATTTCCACCAACACCCATACATCTACCATTCCACCACCACAACCTCCCCAAACATACTACCCCCTAGGCATGGTTGCTCAACTTGTGAGCAAACGACCCAAACCCTTGATAGGACACGGGTTATGGTCCTTGACTTTCAAGAAGAAATGAGGTTCATCCTCAATCATATCCTTGAGCGCCTCAACGCTCTTTCTCATCCACCATCAAATTAGGATGGTCATAGTTTAGCATTTTTAGTTTTCTCTTCTTAGGATAATTTTTTTTCTTTCTTTTCTCTTTTTCTTGTACTAAAACACATCATTGTGTTCCCATTTCATGATCTTTATTCATGAAAATTTTAACTAATGAAAAGTGTTTTTATTATAGTGTTGGTGCTTTTATATAGTGTTTGGAAATGCTTGTGAATGATCATTATTACTAACATTTTTTTTGTAGCTTTTATTTTCACAATCCATGTATCTTCCCATTAAGCACCCAATTTAGGGGGAGCTTTGATCAAGGGGGAGATAATGGCACGGGCTCATTACATTCCGATCGCCTCTTCTTTTGTTGAGACAAAAGGGGAGAAAATATAGAACTTGATTATATATTGACTTTTCGACAAAGTCAACCGACATTGACTTTCTCGAAAAGTCAAACAGATATTTCATTGGTAATACTTGACTTTTCTTAAAAGTCAACTTCATACTTTGACTTTCGAAAAAGTCAACATCATGCATCAACTAGTGAATACTTTGACTTTCATAAAAGTCAAACATCATACACTTGCATTATCATTCTCTTTCAAGTTCTAAAACTAATATTTTATAACTCTTGCACAAACTTTGTATCTTTTATAAAATAAAATTTATATTTTGTCCTCAACAAAAGGGAGATTGTTAATACAAATATCGTCATTAAACGTTATTTATATTTTGATCTTTACCTAAGTTTTGTTAACGACAAAAGTAAATTTAATTTATATAAAAGCTTAAAGCTTGTCAAGTTTAATAGATATTAAAACAAGCTTTTTCAAACAATATATTCATCATTCAAGCATTTACATTTATGATTAGTAACATCTTGATATGACTCTAATCATTATGTATGATAGTAGTTTTAGAATGTGTTAGGTTCTTAAAACCAAACAATACTTAAGTACTTGCATATTTCTAAAAATAGAAATACAACATATGACATCATGTGATGCATCATAGGAATCATTGGAAGATTTCATTAGATATTTTGTGTGGTTGTACTCTTCATATCTTGCACAATCTCTTTAGATAGAGTTGACTTTAGCAAAGATTTGATATCTTGGTCGCCGGACCGGCGGTACCAAATTGGTACAGGCGGAACCCTTTAAGGGTTCCGCGGTCGTGTCGCCTCGTCCATTTTGGCTATAAATAGCAATGCCAAGCCAAGTAGTTTTTCATCCCTTTCCATCATACTCTCTTACATATCTTCTCTCTAACCTTTCTAACTCAGTTTCATATCATATTAGTGATCTCTTTTGTAGCAAAGAAGATCAAGTCACATTCAAGCTTCAAACGAGAAGTTGGAAGTCTTGTTTATTTAGTGTTGTATGATCTAGTGTTGATTCATACTTCATTGTTATATTAAACCATCTTGTGAGTGTGAGTGGTTAGTATTTTAGTCCTCAAAATACATTGTGTGTGGGAGTAGTTGTACCCTTGGAAAGAACTCGACATCTAGCTTAGTGTCGGAAATAGTGTAAGCGAAGTGTAAAGGTTTTCTCCACCGGTGAAAGGAGCTTGTTGACTAGTGAAGTTAAACTCTCGAGTGTGAGACTCGAGGAGTGGAGTAGGGCAAGGAAAAAGAGTCCTTGTAGACCGAACCACTATAAACAACTTGTTGTGGTTTGATCATTTCTTTCCTTATTTACTATTTACATATTGCTTGCATATTTCATTAACATATCTAAGATCAATTTCAATTGATCTTTTCAATAAGTTTCAAAACAAAGTTTTAATTGGTAAACTATTCAACCCCCCTTCTAGTTTTCTACAAATTGTATCTAAAGCACTTATCCCTGCATCTAAAGCATGTTGCTCTCGGAAACGGAGATTGACTGTATTAACTTAATAGATTCGTTAATTCAATTAGACTTATCATTAATGAAACAACTAAATAGAAATATGTATAAGAAAATTGAAATTTATATTACTAATGAAACAAGATAGTTCAATAGAATAGTAAAAAGTAAATACAAGTAAAAAATATTTTATATTGATAAAAAAATCGAATAGTGAAAGAAAAATCCATAGAAAAAAATTTAATAAAATAAAAAGATATTAGAAGTAATATTAAGAAATCAGAAAGAATAACTAGTAAACATAGATATATAATAAAACTTTTGAAAATTCATTTGAGAAGAAAATATAAATCCTAATGTAAATAATTAAAATAAGAGCAATTAATGCAAGGTTAAATTAAAAGTAAATTTATAAAAAAAATTGTACTAGATAGGTAAAGAAGTATAAATGATACTAAGAATAATTGAAAAGAAATCCATTTAAAAAAATATAAAATCCTATACAATAAAAAATTTAAGATAAAATAACTATAAACATAATAATAGAAAACTAAATTAATCATCAAAATAATTAGAAAATAGAATCAAAAGGAAATACGAAGAAAAATACAAAAGAACAAAAAGAAATATAAGAAATCAATAAAAAACTTATAAGAAATAATTAAAGAATAAATCAAAATAAGAAAATTAAAAGAATAGTTTAGAAAAAAAAAGAAAGATTAGAAGAATTATATGAAAGTACGAAAAGATATGAAAGATACACATAGATTTAAGTCAAAGACATATAATCACATCAAAGAAGATAGATAAACCATAACGATAAAATAGAAGATTAAAGAATAAATCAAGAATAAAATTATAATAAAGAAAATATAAAAAAATACTTAAAATAATATAGATGAATAAAGAATGATAGAAATAAATTGAAATTAAAGATGATAAATAAGACTTGATTTAAAGAATGAAATAAATTGTGAATAAACATACAAGTATATTAATTTAAGAGAAGAATTAAAATAACTAAAATGTAAATCATTAATGTAATACAAAATCATAAAGAAATTATAAAATAATCACTAGTAACAAAGTAAAAAATAAAGATATTTACATAAAAGTAAAAAGAGAAAAAATGATTAGTAAATATATCTAGAATAAGTAATAACTATGAAATATTAAATTTATAAAGAATAGTTACATAACTAGAAAATAGTTTAATAGAAAATACAAATATTTAAATAATAATTAATAAAAAAATCAAAAATAACAATAAAAAAGTTACAGATAAATAATAAATAACAACAAAAGTAAAAGATTAAAAAGGAATAATAGAAAGCTATAAAATAGATTACAAAGTACAATAATAAATAAAAGAGATATCAATGTAAAAGAAGAAAAATAATTAGATGAAAAGTAAGGATTAAAGAAATAGAGAATTAGAAGAAAAATAAATATGAAAAAACTACAAAAGAGTACTAATAGAATTTAGAAATAGAATATAATTATAAATCGCTAACATATAAAATAGAGATTTTAGAAAAAGAAAATAATAATAACTATCAACAGAATTAAAATAATAAAGTTTTAAGTAGTAAATTAACAAAAAAGACCGAAAAATAGACATTAAATTACAAAATCCTAAAAATTACATAGTATAAAGAATATAAGAATAATTTAATGAAAAACTTAATTAAAAATTACGATGAATATTCAAGAGAACCTAAGAATAGAATAGAATTAAATAACAAAATTTACAATATTCTAAGACAATATGATGTTAAATAAAAATAAATAAAATACTATGACTTAGTTATAAATAAATTAATTTAAATTTGAAAATAAAACAAAAGAATAAGATAGTAAATAATCAAGAATATTTTATCAAAAGATTATAAAAGTATTAGATTAGAATAAAAGAATATAAAATGTAATAATTAAAAATATCAAAAACGAATTAATAGTTAAAATCCAATAAAGCAGTTAAAATAGATAATTCATGTTACAATCTAAATTTCAGATTAAAGTTATAAATACTGTATATTAACCAAATAAATTGGCATTAATAGAATTAGGGAACTTTACAATAAAATTAATAAGATATGCATTTACGATGCTACAAGAAAGTAAATTTTAAATATGAATTTAATAAATTTAAAAAAATTCAAATACAAACCTTACTATTATAGTAGCATGTTAAACCTAAGTAGTATAACGACTAAGCAGTAATTAACTTTTATGAAAGCATAAGTTCAAATTATACGATACAGATAAATAAAATTATATTGAAGTTTACATTACAGATTATAAAGTAAAACATTACATAAAAGATTTTAAAAGAATTTAAACTAATCAGTAATTTATCAAAATATTATATAAATTATCTTTGTCTCTAAATATGTTAAGACATATATTAGATTGATAACTGAACATTGCGAATGTTACTAATTGATTAGCAATATCAATACCAAATAAGCTTCTTTGATAATCAAAAATTTAATTTGAGGGAAGAAAATATTTTTAATATTTTTTGCACATTTTAACACGTTTTAGCATGTTTTCATCCGCTCACACGCTTTTGATCGCACGGATACACATTTTCATTCGCTTTACATGCTTACCGGTTTTGCACATTCGCCCATTTTTGCACGCCATCCGCTTTTGCATTTTTGCATCGTTACTTCGTTGTCATATCGCACGCTTTGAACGCTTTTGCCTACCTTTTGAATGTTTTCGTCCATTTCGCCTATTTTTGCATGTTTTCGCATTATTTTCGCATGTTTTCGCACGCTTTGAACGTTTTACGTTATCGTCCATTTTTGCACGCCGTCTGCTTTTGCTCATTTTCGCCGCTTTACACGCTGTTGTTCGCTTTACGCATTTTATTCATTTTACATTAGCCACTGCTTTTGCATTACGTTTGTCCGCTTGTGCAAAACGTATAAACGGGCAAATGGACGAAAACATGCAAAACAGACAAAAACGTAAAACGGACGAAACGTGCAAAAATAGATGAAACGTCCAAAACATAAACAAAAATAGACTAAAACCGACTAATATATGCAAAAAATAGCCGAAACGCAAAGACGGGCGAAAATGTGTAAAACAAGCGAAGCGGACAAAACGGCAAAATGAGTAAAACGCACGAAAACGCAAAATCGAAAAAGTGTGCAAACACAGTGAAAACATGTAAAACGAACAAAACGTAAGAACGGATGAAATCATGCAAAACGTGTGAAATGTGCAAAACGGATTAAAACGGCAAAAACGGATGAAACATGCAAAAGGGGCAAAACGCTCAAAAACATGCGAAAATAGACGAAACGTATGAAACGAACGAAACCGGGCAAAACGGATGAAACATGCAAAGGGGGCAAAACGCTCAAAACATGCGAAAACAGACGAAACGAACGAAAACGGCAAAACGGATGAAAACGTGTGATAACGCAAGAAACGCAAAACGGACAAAACGTGCAAAATGGGCAAAATTTTTTGGTGCCGGTTAAACAAGTTTCATGGGGTAGATTGGTACAAAAAAGTAAAGTTCATTACATTAAGTGGAAAAAAAATCGCTGCACTAGATCGGTACACTTGAAAAAGACGCCGCTATTGTACTGCCAAAACCCTAAATATATTATCTATAAGTTTTTCTTCAAAAACAATTATAATGTTTTACAATTATGAGAAAATATGTGCCCGTTAGTACATTTAACTTTTCAATATGCTAAATACGCTTATTTCATAAAAAGATGGGGCTAATGTGCCCAAATCTTTTACAAAATAGCCAAAATTAGCCAATTTTATTTTATTTTGGGCTAATCATATTCACGCTAATTTTAGTCACCATTAATCCCATCCTTGTTAGTTTTACGCAACAAGTAACGCAAGTGTTGTTAGTTTTATCCTATAACCGATGTAATGTTTACTTTCATTTTCATTAAATGATTTTATATGTTGTTTGATAGATGTTAAGAATTTTGTCTAGACTTTAATTATCGTGATAAGACAACCATTTGCAATTGATTTTCATCGGCTCACTTTCTATTTTAAACGCTACACAAAACACTCACCACAATATCATAAATCATTAATTATCTGACGCTAGAAACAGCTGCCGCTAGACACGGGTACTCGTCTAGTAGTATAGAATGCATTATTATATTTCTAAACAAACTAAATAATAAGTATACATACTAGTCTAAGAATCTCGCGTGCGGAGTTTTGACACGAAAACCTTTTAGTTTGTCACTTAACTTATACTCATCTTACCACCTCTCATATCATGCCATAATACAAAAAAAAAAGTAACTTGTACCAAAAATATTTAATCGCCTTTATATCGTCTGTTAAAATTAAAGCACGTTGCATGTTTATTTGATGCCTAACAGCCTAAGAGTTGCATATGTTAATAACTTTTGGCCAAAATGCATTTTAATGCCTTGAACTTTGTTAACTGAATTATTTAATATCCTAAACTTTGTAAGATGCAATTTGGTACCTTGACATTGACGAACAAGATCTACTACTTTAGACTAAACTAACACAAGACTAAATTATTTGTTTAATATTAAAAAGATAAATTTAATCAAGCATATCATACTGAAAGTTAATTTATGATACAAAAATATTTGTTAAGATTTGATGAGTTTTCATTTTCTTAAAATTACTAATAAATTATAATTAAAATTTGAGAATAAGTGTACAATTAATATAGCACTTTGCGAAAAATTGTAACTACGTATTACATATAAAACCTACCAAGCGTCTACGTTAAAATAACACTTCAGACTCTTATTTAAGAGCTAATAAAGAAATTGTCCATATTGCTTTCACGGATTGATACATTTCATTCATTTTTTGATAAGAGAGATTCTAAAATGACGAAATTTTCTTCACTTTATTTGCATGTGTAGCCACTTACTTAATTATGAAACATGTATGCTTTGATACAACTAGTGATCACCTAATGATGAAACATGTATGTTTTGATAACTACAGGAACTACCACCTTACTTAATTAATTAAAAATAAAAAGGACGATACGTATCATTATATGTAAACCAATTACCATTTTGTAATTAGGCTAATCGTAATCGTTGGGTCACTATTCGGTCTGTGCCCCACCCCCACCCCAAACCACCATGGAATGCGTCCCCCTTTAGAAAAAGAGGATCCTACCACCATGGAATGCGTCCCCCTTTAGAAAAAGCTTGGTTTGGTCGGGTGTTCAACCGAATGAATTGCCCACAAAACTAGTAGTTATTGGCTAGTCTTAACTCTCGTTCATGTTGCATATTTTTTTAGTTATATTTTCATATAAAAGGTTAGTTTTATTTATGATATAAACAATTTCTAGAAGGAATTGATGTTATTTGAACAATATCTTTTTGTCCTTTTGTGAAATGGAATAATTTACATAAATAGTCCGTTTGGTTTACCTAGCATTACGAAAAAAAGGTCTCTAGAGACTATAGCATCAACGCATGTAATTATTCTTTAAAATTTAAATAAGGATATTTGAAAAAAAAAATCAAAAGTAATTACGTGTTATTAAACACGCATAATGCCTAAAATATAATATTAATAATTAAATTTAATCAAAATCAGCATCAACATCATGCATGTCAATCAAAATATTGTGTAAAAACTCGCGCCTACAAAAGTATTGTAACCATATAATTATAAACGATTGATATAATCTTATGTAAAACCTATTAATTTAATAGCCATGTGTGTACGATTTATATAATCTTATATAAAACCTATTAATATAATCTACATCATCATTTATGCTAGCATCTTCATGACCACCCACAATAGCATTTACATTACCACCCATGCTAAAAGTCTCAATTTCAAATTTCATTAAAGGGGTTAATTCTATGTTACAAACCAAACTAGGATCCACTTGTGGCACAATTACATCCATATGCTCCACATTTTCATCTAAATGATCAGTTTCAACGACATATGGCTCTTGTGGACTTTGTTGCACATCCTTCTCCACAATATCAGTTTTAGTAACGAATGGCTCTTGTTCGGTGAACACACGAATCAATTTATGTTGGCTCACATATTTTGACAAAGTACGTATATCTAAATCATTTCCTGTAGGTTGAAGATCATTAGTCATATCACAACCAAGTATAAAAAACTAGGAAGATAGTATTGTTTTAACATCCTTGTAACCTAGCCATAGCTGAATCCAAATGATGAGCACAAAACTCATCTATATCTATCATATCAACGTAGTCTTCGGAACTATTCACATATCTTCTAGGTGAATCCTTAAATATTCCACCATGGTGTAGCTTAATTGATCGAAAACAGAGTATGACTACCTCTTGGAACATTAAGGATAAATTTTCCATCAATTTAATGTTTTAAACATATATTGTTTACAATATATCTATACATTATATATAAGAGGAGGCATGCCACATAAAATGCCACTTGGCATCCCATAATGCCATGTCATATTTCCATGTCATCATTGTGTTTATGTGGCATTTTTTTTTAATTTTTAAATGACATGTGTTTATGTGGCATTTTTTTTTAATTTTTAAATGACATGTATGCTTTTAATTAATATATGTACAATTTTTTTAATAAATTTTAAAATTCATTTTTTTTTGTTATTTTTTAATTTTAAATTTTTTTTTTTTATTAAAAAGAAGACATTTGTTGGAGTTGAACTTGGGTCATTCATGTTTTTTGTAAACAACTTACCACTAGAGTAAATTGTTTTTTGATTTATATGTTCCAAATCAATACAAATAAGGACATGCTAAAAAATTCTGGAATTTGTAATTTAGGAATGTATATTATGAAGATAACAATTTAAAAAAAAGATGATATATATTACCTATTATATATTTTTAACCTATTTTTTGTGCCTTCTTCGTAATCATTCTAATCCCTAACAGGTTTTATCCACTTTTAAGTTTAACAGGTTTATCGACTTTTAAGTTTTACTGTGTTATCAGATATCGGATACAAAGATGGAGTCACAAAGAGAATAAATATCACAATAGTTTTATTTTGCTTCTTTAATGCTTTATTCTATTCATAATTGTTGATGATTTTCCGTTGATCCATGAGCAGTATATCGGTGAAAAGAGGGCTTTTACTCCGGACTCAGGTTATGGGGATGGTAAGATATGTAAGTTGGTGTACACAGACATACAGTAGCGATCTTTATTCTGCCTCCCATGCTAAACCCTATTGTGATATTTATTTGTCTTCATTACTGTATAATACAATCTTCAAATCTTTGTGATCATAATACAATTATTGATTTTTGCTGGTTTCATGTTTTATGTATCCAATCTTGAAAGTCAAGATGATTTTCGTGTTCATGATTATGATATATGGTACTTCTCTTATATTTATATGTTTACAGGTTTATGTAAATTTTTCTATGTTTTTCTTTTCTTTCTTTTTTGTGTGCCAAATTTTCAGTTTGAGGGATGGAGCAGAAAATTGCATTCAACAAGTTTTACCTAAATCAATTCAATTATGTAAGTTTAATTCTCAACTTGAGGTTTTTTTAGGGCTTCAATTTTTTGGACACATTTATGTTTATATTTGATTTTCATATTGTTGTTGATAAAAAGTTTAGAAATTTTCTGGTGTTAATGGACTTTCTCTTCAAGTAATTGAAAACACCAGTTTGTTTGGTTATATTGAATCAAACCCGCCTCAACTTTATTATCGTAATTTGGTACCTGACTCAAATACAAGTATACATAAGGGTTATGTCAGGTTTTTAAATGGGAGTTTGTTTTTATTTATTCATTCTTCTGAGTCAAGTGATCCTAATGGTGTGATGTCTATACCTCAAGCGTCATCAGCTCAGTATATGAAACTCATGGCAGATGGCATTTGCAAGTGTTTGAATGGAAAACGGGATGGATAGAGGTCGTTGATCTGTTAAGCCGTGATATTGGAGAGTTTGGTTATCCTTTGGTAAGTAAATCAGGGTTTAAAGTTCTAATTAGTTCGTACCTCAAATAAATTGTTCTATATTTCTTCCCTATATTTAAAGGGAACAAGATCAGGCTCAAGACTGAAATTTTTTATCTGGATCATGTTTTGTTAAGCGATTCAGTTCTAGAGCGTTTTAAAACCATGTACCCATGTCACGTATACTCTTTTACTTTCAGCCTGTGTTTCAGTCTTCGTGAGTTTCAGTATTCCTAACACTTTTACCACTTACGTCTTTATAGTTCGTAAGGCACAGCCAGGAGAATGAATAGTATATGCAATGTTTCGGGATCAAATAACGCTATACAAGAAACTTTACACTGCAGCAAGCAGGTAATTTGTTACCTTTGAGTTGTAAAGTATACGTCTTTATAATTCCTAAGACATAGCCATTAGAACGAATAGTATATGCAATGTTTCGGGCTCAAATAACGCTATACAAGAAACTTACGCTGCAAGCAAGCATGTAATTTGTTACCTTTGAGTTGTGAAACTCCTATTTGTAGTTTAAAAACTTATTCATGGAAAACGATTTACGTGAATGATCACCTTTACTTTAGTGAGTATCCGGTTTCAGTAAATAATTATGTGTATTGGCTATGTATTGAAGATGATGGTCTTGGCGTCGTCAATCATTCCATTTGAGACAAGGATTGCAATATGTCATCACTTTAATTTGTCTGGCACTAAGATCTTTAACGAGCTGTTTCCATCCTTGACAGCATGTTTCATCCACTTCCCAGTTCCACCAAAGTAGTGATCCAATTACCGTCTTCCTCCCCCCATCTAATCCTACCACACGCAAAATATGTGTTTACATTATCATAAATAGACTATAGTATTTTTGTTATGTCCCTTTCCTCTTCTTCCAGAACATGCCTTCCTATGATGTTCAAAATGGGGTTGGAAACTATTTTTGTTATTGGGTTTGGAGCGGAAGGTCACTCCCTGCCTGGAATCCGCCCATTGTTGTTGCTACTCTTTAGGGGTGTTTGGACATGTGTATTAGAAGTGATTATGTGATAGTGAAAACTCAAAATTAAATATTCCTTTATTAGAATGAAAAAGATGGAGTTTGGATTTGCTTTTGCTGCTTCAAGTTGTTATAATCACTTTTACTGGTGTTAAGTGGTTAGCAAAGTGCTAATATATGAAAAAGTAATACTAACTATCATAGCTAAACAAGTATACATGAGTAATTTTGTCTCAACCTTTTAATACTCAGTTTTATTGTAGCTATTATCCGATCGATCATTTAACTCAAAGATAATCATATGCGTAAATTGGTTACTCAAACACTAGAAATTGATTTTGAAATGGACTTTCTGTGGTTTTAGGACACATGAATATTACCTGCAACCAAAATGCTGAAATTGGAACGTCATGAGCCACCAATTCATCCCAAACATGGCGGACTTTATTTGTTCCGCCTTGCATTCCAACAACAGCACTAGATATGATCCAATCAGGAAGTGGGGGTGGTCTGCCTATGGACTCGGTGAATTGTTCAATTAGCTCAGAAGGTGAGTTCCTATACAAAATCCTAACTTCAATACTATCTCCATGTATCTGCAATGTAATAATTTAGTTACTTTTCAAGACAATCAGTGACTACATTCAAGTTCATAACAAGAGCGTATGTAGAAAATCATGATGTTTAAATTATAGCAAAATGTGGCTCAGATGTTAGTCTGAAAACCAGTTGATTTGATCTTTATGAAATGTATTTCCAGATTTGAAGAAGTAACATAACAGCTGGAATGGAAACTTCACCTGTATCTGGACTCTATCATCCTGTGTTAAATCAAAGACGGAATAGTCGTAACCTTCGAGGTAAAGAGATTTCATCTCTGATGTCATATAAAATGGTGAAGGTGCATATGTTGTACTCCTCTTGCTCTTGCTAATGAGTAATAACAACCTGGGGATCTTCTTAAAAGAGGATAGTGTGAGCTGTGATATCCAGACTTGATATGCAAAGCATCCAGTTTACAAGCCCCAAATCGTTGTTTTCTAAAAGCCCAAACGTTGGCTTGGCTATACTTATATGTCTATGTGGTATGGAATCCTACACCTTATGGTTAATTACAGCCAGCTGATGCGCTCTGAAAACCATATAATTTACTCGAGAATAGAAGAGCTTATATGGTAATATTTTACTTCACCTTGATCTTTGTCTATCTTTTGCTATTTGGTCATTTTTTATGCGCCGTTATATGGCTTCATTAATATTTTCATTCTACATGTCTTGATTTCTAATGTGCCTGTACCTCTCCAAATTATAAGTAATCATTCCAAAAAAAACTGAAAGTCTGTCTTTTTATTTGTGCATAAAATTTGTTAATAGAAAATATTGGTTATCTTATAACATACCACATAAATTATTGATATTGTGGTTAAGTCTGTCTTTTTACTTTTGAGCTGTTTTTATGTGGAAGAACATGTGAAAAACTAACTAGCCATGAAAAAGCGAAGAAAAGAACAAGTGAATGAAGAAAGAACTTCGTTGTTCATGGTTCATATGTTTCGTGAGGGTAGTTTTTGAACTAAATTTTCAGACTTTACACTTCAGTATAAATGGTTCAGTATTTAGCCTTTAGATGTTCGGACTTGGTATAAGATTTTAAACCATGACACTTGCAAAAAGCAAACACGCTTATAAATAGTTGTTTGTGTTGAATCAGCAATGAACCGATTGGGTGGTGAAGTATTGACAATGAAAAATGCACGAGAGTTTTCTTCAGCTGCAAAAGGAGAGACACTTGAAGGTAAATGGTCAAATTGGGTCTGGGTTAAAAGTTAAACTATGTCATTATTAATTATGGGTCGAAACGGGTCAGTTGGGTTCCCAGATATTACTAAATGGGTTGAAGTTTTCTATCTGAATCATTTTCATTTGTTACTGTTTTACAGATACTATAAGGACAGTTGAAGGGTATTTAGACATAATTGGAATGAGACATTTTGAAAGTGGTGGTGCGCGAAGAGCAGCCATGACCGCTAACATTCCGGTTATTAATGCTGGGGATGGACCAGGACAGCATCTTACTCAGGTATTCCACTTCTCACTTTGTATATAATAATATTAGAATAATCTAATACAAAAGTAAGTAAGCCGATGAAAGTTCAAGTTGCAATCATGTGATATTAATCGCACATGGAGTTAGAGATTACTTTGAAATTTCTTCAACAGCTTGCATGATTTTTTCAGAATTAGTTTCCTTAACTTGACCTGTGAGAATCATTTTTTTTTAAGATTGTACGTAGCTGGACAAAAGAATTGTGATTAGTCCAGTACAATCCTTATCACATGCTATTTAATAGATGGGGTAGTTTTGACCCATTTATCTATACAATGGGTTGATTAAGGTAATGTTTCATCTCAAACGGGTCATTAAAGTAAATAATGTGAAAAAGATAATGGATCAAACAGGGGTAAAAAAAACCTTAACGTATGGATAAAGAAATTATGTGTGTACCTTGTGATAGTAAGCAAAAGGCTTTAACATTACATATTTATAAATGAAGCAATTTTGCTACCTAAAGATTTAAACACTCATAGCATTTTCAAACGTTTTCCACCCATTAATATTAGTGTCATTTGTATAGGCCATGACCATTAAATTGATCGATCACACGTATCTTAGACACAAACAATGAGTACCATGAGCATGACTGTGTTGGTAAATGTTGAATATTTTGGATGGCAATTGAAGTCGATAGCCATGGTTCAGGTTATTTGTGATGTTCACTTAAAGGTGTTCGGATGAGTGTGGGTGTGTGATCTATTGTATTCAAGAAAGGTGAATTTTTAACTCAAATTAGCATAATAAAATATGAGTTAAGTATACCAATACTGACTTGCATTTATGACGTAAAATATGAGTTAAGTATATAGATGGTCACCGACGGTGAAGGTTCGTTGTGTGGCTAAACTCGTTATGGTTTGACCATTCGTCTTTGGTCAAGTTGCTCTTGCTTCATCTAATCCTTCTGATCCTTATCAGGTTACTTCTACTTTATATATTTTGGTTTATTTCTTTATACTTTCTATCAATCGTGATTTATTTTGGCATTGGGAGATTATGAAAAAATCATTAGTGATATACAAAATTGGGATCATACTCTCGATTTAAAGAAACGAATACTTGTCTGGTTAAGCTTTCGCCAAGCACCTGTACGATAAATTGAAAATAAAAAGTTCAGCTTTAGGTTTTAATAATATGAACTCTAGCTCTAGCTCCAAACACACCCTAAGAGAATCAATTATTGTTTAGAATACACTGATATGTACAACTTAGAAGATGTTCTGCTTAAGCTTATTTTCGGTCTTATGTTTATTTTGCTCAACTTATTTTACACATTTTGAGTTTATTTTCCATTTTAAGTCATGAATGTTTAGTTTGTACTCGAAAACTTGAAACTGATTGATCGAGACTTCTAAACACGTAATCAGATGATCAATTACACAATGCATTGCCAAACATGCCCTTTAGTGTTGAGCTAAGTATTGCACCAAGTTGCTGACTTTTTGTGTTTTGATTTTGTAAAAACATTGGATTAAAGATTTCAAATTTTAAATAGTTAAAAAAGTTATTATACTTATTGAAACTCATGAGTTATACCTTTGGAAATATTACAGTTCCCCAAACTTTGTGCCATGACTGGTACTCCCAACCGAGAGTTCGAGAGTTTGAGAGTATTTACAAGCTCAAAGTTACAATTGTCCCAAAACAAACCTATGTTGCGAAAGGTTCATTCTACAAGCATTAACTTTTGAATATTCTACACGGTCTCTTTGCCTTAAATAAAGATTGAAAATGAATGACATGGCAACCACAGGATGAGTCGGGCGTGGTAAGTTTCTGCTATCAGCTTACGGTAATTGACTTTGCATACAAGTGCCTCTTCTTCTTGCAATTTAAGACGTGCAGTCAGTCAACGGCAAAATATAGTTTTGGTCTAAAATATAGTTTTAAAATATAGTTTTGGTCTTTAGTGTTATGGTCCAGTGCCATGTCTTTTTTTTTAACCGTACTACATTCAGGTGTATTCTAGGGGCTTCATACTTACCGGGAACAACGATCTTCTTTTCGGACGCACACAACTTACCATACAGAGAATGAGTATGCAAGGTTAATTGACGTTAATGTTCAAGGTGAATAATTTTGAGCCGAGGAGCATAGTTAATTAGTACCAGTTCAAATTTATTAAACTTATCCCCTCTATTATGTAGCGGTGATAAATTTTTGGATCTTGGATTGTGCTTTCTTTTTCTCATCTAGGTCGTCTAGATCACCAATATTGTCATTATATTCCTATACAATTACTCAAATTCAAGAATAATTATTGGTGGATTGAAAAAGCTCATAGGAACTCCTAAACATGACTGAAAACCATACACCATATCCAAGTTGAAGAGCATTTGGAAAATATACCTATAATACATTGTTAATGTCCTTTTTAGTTAGCTTTTGCTACTTTAGTAATAGCTCTATTCTTGCCCTTATCCCTGGATGGTTGTAACATTATCGTTATAAATCATCAATGGTTGAGATATAGACATGTAGTTCAGTAACCAAGGTCAGGCCCCGAGTAGGTAATCACAATAGTTGAGATGTAGTTCAGTAACAAGCCAAACACCCCTTAATCTATCTGGCATAACTTAAAAAGAATTGACATGGAGAACTTAAAATATTTCTACTCATCTTACATATTTGCAGTATCTATTAGTTTACAAGTAAGGCGATTCTATCAGCTTTTAGTGTTCTCACATTTCATCAACTTATCAGGTCCCTAGGAAAAGGGCTCATCGAAGATTATGTTCAAAGCAATGAGTAGATCTATCAACGTGAACACAGAAGGTTCATGAGGTGGTAACTTATTATCAATAAAGTGACGAAAAATAACTACTTAACAGGTGTGTTTCGTTCATAGGCATATATAGACAAAATAAACATAGAAATGAGTGTTTCGCTTCTTATGGCCTGTAATTTAGTCCTTTGACACCCTCCTTTGATGTTGCAATTGAGGGTTGTGAATGTGTTTTCCATACACCTTTTCCCTTTTACCATAAGTCAGTGATCCAAAACCTTCCTTATTAAACATGTTGGTTTTTATGTTTTTGGTTATTTTTGTATTTTTTTTGGTGTTTGGATATATGTGGAATGACACGTGGTGGTATGTGATTAAGTGAGTGAGATAGTGGTAATTAGGATTAAGCAACGTCATTAGGCTTTCAACTATTGTGCTTGTCATTTAAACTAAGCATCCCTATACCTGCTTATTAGAATGCGCGTTTTTAATCTCAAAATAACAAGTTTGGATAATACAAAATGCTTAAAATAGTGGAAAAATAAGCAATCCCAAACACTCGTTAAGTGACTCAGAATCGATTGTTATTTCTTATTTATCTTGCTTGCCAATGTTTAGTTTGATGGTGTTTGAATCTGATGCCATTGATGATGTTTAAAGCTATGGCGAGTAGTAAGCAGGGTGGAATTGCAAAATAGGACGTGTGCAGTTTTGGCGTGATTATATTGGAACTCCTAACCATGCAACTTCCATGGAATGGGCTTGGGGCTGCTCAGGTTTGTTCAAGCAAAAACCTGTTATTTATTTATTTTTATTTATTTTTTTTTTTTTTATATATAAACATGAAACACAAAAATCTTATTGGATGAATTGCTATCCACTTCAGCAGGCCAACTGGTTCGTTTTATTGACTTCCAATTTTATTTTATTTTTAATTACTGATCTCAAATGAATCATAATTTCAGGTGGTTGGAGCTGTGGCATTCTAGAATAGGTCTCTCCCATTTGAAGTCGACAAGGGGAAGAAGTACCTTTTAAGAATTCCAAACGCAGCCCTGAACGATATTTGTTTCGATGGTGCAGGGGGAGTATATGAAGAATGTTGGGATTAGATTTTTCAGAAATTGCTAACAACTGATGCAAACGAATAATAGGTGAACCAACCAACTTCATATTACTAAAATTTCTATGTTTTATATTTTTCTTATTAGTTGTCATACTAATATTGACATTTTTTAATGTAGGAAAGTAGCGAAACTTTATCCAGATGGTGCATGCGAGGTAGGAACACGAGTAGCGCTTTGAAAAATGGTGGGGTGAAGCAACGCAGGTCAGGGAACCCAAATAGAGCCTCCTGAGCATGTTGACTGTTACCATCCTTGCACCTAACCGACAAAATCACTTGACCATTATCTGCAGGAAATGGTATGCGTATTTACCTACCCAACTGATGCATATTTCTTTTTGTTAATGCTTAAGGTTAAACATTGTTATTGTTAATGATTTAAAGCATGCAATGAATGTCGAGATTCATGATAGTAAAATTTTGCTTCAACAAATATATTAATTTTCTGTTGCTTTATTTGTTATGATTCGATTACTTAATTTGTATTTTATTTATTTTTTTGTCATTAAAGGGGCTTCAACAAGTTCAGCCAAACTAATTATATTCAGTGGAATTCTGAGAACCCCATCATGCCTGATGGTGTGCCAAGGTAATTCTTTCTCATTTTCAGGAAACATAGGATGTTTCTGTTGTGAGTTTGACTGTTCTGTCCATGTTTAGTATAACGTATCGTAAATGCCAAGTTAATTTATTCTCATTTTCAAGCAACGCAGGAAGTTTGTGAATATGACTCTTCTGTGCATGTTTAATAGCCTATCACTTAGTACCTAGCTAATTTGTATAGTTTAAATAGCCAGATGTGGGAAGGTGAATTGATAAATGTTTAATTGTGAACTATGTAGTAAACTGACAATATTTAAACCTCATATTTAACATAGACTATATATCATGACTTGCACAAGCCGGTGGTGGATGATTTATATTTTTTATTTTTATAAAAGAAAAGAGAAAAAATAACTTATGTTTTTTATGTCTCTAGAAACACTGGATTCCACTAAAACTTACTAGCAAAAAATCTTTTCACATTCTAAGCTACAAGTGCAGCCACTGTAAGTCTTACAATACTCGAAGGATTGGATCAACCAATGAATCATTGGAGAGACATATTTAAACCCCAAGACATACTTCCATAATAGCTAGATAGGTTGATCAATAGATTTATTCCCGCTAGATGGCACAGTTTACTCGATAGCATCCTTTTTACCAAAAAAATTTACATTTGTGTGATTCGGTTCAATTTCTTAAAGTAGCACGTTATCTACGGACCAAGAGACTAGGTATCAGCATGTATAACCCAATCGCTTAATTTTAACTATTATTAAATATGATCATATATATATATATATGATATTTTTTTATTAGTCGAGGTTGCGATGTTCACATAGTTGATAAAAACTTATAATAATGGATGTTTGCAACTCAATTAACTTTTACAGCAGTATTGTATCTACCATTTCATTGTACAGCCATGTCCTGTTTTCTCTGTTTGATTGTTCAGTTTGGCCTGGCCCAGCCTCTTCCTGTCTGGTCTTTAAATGCACGCTGAAATATTATATTGAGTATCTGAAAGTATACTAAATAAGATATAGATTAGAAGATAATCGAACTCAATGTGCTAGGCCTGGAAGTTCCTTGTAACCACAATTGGGAGAAGTGTGTCACAAAATAAACTGTCATTAATTGAAAGCAAATAGTTTATATGTTAATGTATTAGGTGATATACTGATGTGAAAACTTGAAAAGCTCAGAAAATGTGTAGAGGTCCCAACCAAAGGGTAAATGCAGAAATAGCGAGGAAGATGGCATAGCTGTGGCTTAACCTATTTCTCTACTCTTGATATTTCCACTTTGCTCTTAACATTTCATTCAAAGTCATCCAATGGTCACATAAACATAAACATATCTCGCCATTTTTACACATATGCTACTTCATGTCCTTATCTGTGTTGTCATTAAAAAAATCCTCCCATTTTAGAATTGTCGTTCATCATGCTAGATTGACATCAATATTCATTTCAAAATCAAAATAATAAAATAATCTTGGAGAAATCGCCGTTTCTATTGGTTGCTAAAAAAATAGTAAAGGTAATTTGGAATATTAGTTACCTACTTTTTGACGTTTTATGGAATATGATAACATCAATTATACTTATTAACCGTTTAATTTAACTTTTAATAACTTTTAACTATATATTTGTTCTACTAAATCCTAAAAATAAAACCACAAATCAAAGTACTTACCTACTTTTAGTCGTTTACTGGATTATGGTAACATCAATTATAGATCTTAACCATTTCATTTAACTTTTAATTAATTTTTAGTATATATTTGATCCATCAATCATAAAAATAAAACCACAGTCATACCCGCCCATCGGACGGGTTTTGACATTAGTATATATATATATATATATATATATATATATATATATATATATATATATATATATATATATATATATATATATATATATATATATATATATATATATATTGTTGGGATTTTAGAACCGCTTAACCATTAACCTCTATGAGTAATGGGCGGATAAGGATCTAGTAATCGCAATTAGGTTAACCACATAATTAATAAACAATTAATTAATAAACACTTAATTAATAATAGGGATAAAAGAAAACCTAACCTTTCGTGGCTATTTGAACGCAAGTTTAACGAACAATAAAACCAATACGAAACTAAGCACCTAAAATAGATGCCTCAATGAGTATCAAACACAAACACTTAAACCAAGTACGTTCGATTAGACGCTAGTCGAGAACGTTTAACAATCAACACCTTGAATTACTTGAATACCACGAACTAGAAAAACCCCAAGAACCTTTCTTCTATTCTGTTCAATAAACTAATTATGTCCGATATCCTCCCTGCCTTGTCCGAGGTATATAACGAACAAAACTACTCAACTTGTTGCTAATCTAGTTCAACTAGTAACCTTATAACAAGTATACCAAACCAATAAATCATTGATTACTCTTGGATCTAGGTATGATGCAAGTATATTGATTTATATAAACCAAACTTAAAACCGAATTGGGTATTATGAATATCCAAACGTTTTAGAGATCAGTGGGGATCATTGTATGTATTTTACTGATTTAGGTATATCGTCAATCGCATGAATGAATTGCATGTATGGTTTTGTTTATATAAGTCACAAAACGTTTCATGACTTGGGCTTGATACTTGCGTATCAAGTTGCAAACCAAACACTCCCCCCGGTCGTTTATGGCAGTCTAGGCCCAAGGCTCACCATTCGACCCACTTTGAACTATGACAAGTCCAATGGGTCATTAATCGAATCGGGTACGCATGCATGCAATGAACGGGTCAATATATTCAAGTAATTATAACGATCTTCACGTACTCTCATATTTAACGTGTGTGCCACCGTCGGCTCACACACTTCTAGTCATTTTGTCGTGTTTATAACTCCCACAAACCAACATATATATATATCTATACATTATATATAAGAGGAGGCATGCCACATAAAATGCCACTTGGCATCCCATAATGCCATGTCATATTTCCATGTCATCACAATTAAATTCTTTGGATGTGCTAAAATTCGGTTTTAATTAATTTGGACTATTAATTCGGATTTAATTAGTCTAAAATTAAGTGTGTGCTTGGATTCGAACCTAGGATCTGCTGATACATTAATAACAATTTTTACCACTAGATCAACTTAATTTTTTATTTATATTCTGCAAAATAATTAATATAATGATCAATAGAATATTAATACCATTTTTAAATAAACACAGAAAACTGGATTAAATTTGGTTTGTATTTTTTTTTGGAAATTATATAAGAAGATATACATAATGCATAGAAGATGATTATCTTTGTGAGAGAGTTTGTTAAAAGCCTATTGATGATATATATGATACTCATAATAAATTCAGATGGTGGTCGATCTTGCCAAACGGGCTGCAATTGAGAAGAAACGTAGGAAGATCCAGGTTTGATATATTTTTCTTATATATAAATTTGTTAGAATATATATGCTCTATGATTTTAGCTTTTTATCATCTATATTCGGCATTCAATATTAATCTCATAACAGAAACTATGCAGTTTTTTACCTCTCCACAAAACCCTAAATCTACCCAACTCAAAGAGGTGTCAACAAAAAGGTTACTTTGATTATTATTTGCTGCTTATTTGATATCGTTTGAGATTGCTTGATTGGTTATGTGAATATGTAATAGGATTGTTTGTGATCATGAATCATGAGTTTCGAGCATACCCATTATGTATCAGGTATGCATTCTTTGTTTTTGACCTTATAAAAAAAAATATACATATTAACAATGGTGAATGGTGAGTGTATATTCATGCATGCATAATGTTATATTATTCACTTTTTTAAGATTGGTTGGTTTTTGTGTTTAGGTTGATTGTTATAGCTCATATTTACCACGATATCATTAGTACTCACTGCTTCTAAGGTATGTATACAAGGGCTTACTGTAAACAAAATCAAAACTAAACCTGTCCAACCTCAAGTTCAAAAAGCTGCGGTTGAATGGGTAGATTGTTATTATTTTCTTTTACATATTTTAGAGAAAATACTTATATGACTATTTATATTTCTCAGGTAGGTGAAGGAATGCCAAATCTGCCCTCTACTCGTGAAGTGCCTGATAGTAGTGCAACAGATACTGAGATGAAGGATGCATCTGATCCCAATGATGGTGAGAAAGGTGTTGCGCATGATGAAAACCTTGATGGTGCTTCGGTTGATGCGAGATGGGAAACACTCCGTGGCAACTCATGAATTGCGCCCACTTTTGCGTATGCTTGCTGGATCCTCTGCTTATGAGTTTGATATCTTGAAAATTCTTGATGAGCGGAAAGAGTCGCAAAAGGATAATGATCTCCGATCTCATTAGCAGCCCGGCGTCAAGCATATAAAGATAGCTTACAAAAAGGAATTGTTGATCCCGATACCATTGAAGTCACGTTTAATGATTTTCCATATTATCTAAGGTATGACAACTGACTCACTTTCTATCTATCTTGTGCTGATCTTCCTGTATAATTCATATTATTCTTTTAATACCCCTCATATATGTCTAAACAATTACATTTTGGTCATACTATTGCCATCTGGTCAATTTGGTTAGTTATATTTGTTGATCCTTTACTAAAACTTGGTTCTTTGTATATCTTTATAAAATGAGCCTTGCCCTTCATATTTATGCACATAAGCTCTATAGCCACCCTGGTCTTAAATGTGCTGAACTATAGGCTAAAAATCACAATTAACGTCTTTTAACATAATAGCTAAACATAGTTTAGTAGTCAGTACTTGGTACCTATTATTTCTATTTAAAAAGTGAGTACAATGTTTAAATTGATATTGCTAATAACGATATTCAGCCATTTGAATAGTTATGAGAAAAAATAAGCAAACAAATGTAAATTTAAAGATAAGGCTTGTTTGGCGTTTTTTTGAGTAAAATCACATTTTTTCTTGTGTAATAATTAAAGATTAAGTAATCTGGTTATATCAAAGACTCGTGGTTTTGTCTGAAGTCCTTTTTTCTTGTGTTTCTCTGTATCACTATATATTCCGTTAACAATTTGACTTACCTTGCTATTTTTTCCGAATTCAGTGAAACCACAAAGAATGTACCGATTACATCCACCTATAAACATCTGAAACATAATTAGTTTGTGAAGTATGCATCGGATCTGCCTACTTTGTGCCCCAGGATACTCTTATCTGGTCCAGCAGGTATGCCCTTCAACATGCTTACGTAACTCTTTTAATTTTATTTTTTGTTTTTAGTTTCTAACATTGGATCATGACACAGGCTCAGAAATATACCAGGAAACATTGACAAAGGCTCTAGCAAAACATTTCGGTGCTCAACTGCTTGTAGTTGACTCTCTTCTGTTACCTGGTGTAAGTCTTCTGTTTCTACCAAACTGTTCACAGTTTTTCGCTGAAAATAACTAGAGGTGGCAGTTTTGATCCGTTTACTCATAAAGGCGTCAATGTGGGACGTATCATGGAATCTAATAAAATACTTACTAATGATGAGGATAAAGGAATCTTGTTCTACAAGAATAGGATTTGTTTTCCGGGTCAAAACAGACTGAGTGGCAGGTTAAAACCACTGACCCATCAACACTTATTTTTAAAATTCATAGTTCAATAATATACGGAACTTAGATTTGCAAAAAAGCTATTTTTAAAGATAACGTTCATTTATTGCTAAAGGAAATGTAGTCTCTTTGTCCATAGTTGTATTCATGTTGGTAATGCTTTGGTGTTGAATGATGTACAACTGTTAGTACGTTTGAAGCTTATATATAAAAATATAGTCATTACAAGTTATCATCTGTGAAATCACTCAAATTGACATGTATTCATGTTGGTATGCCTTTCTTTGTAAGCTGCCTTTAGCCAAGCATGTGAGGTTTGGAGTATGCTGCATCTTAGTTTATTGGTCTGCTTGCAATGCTAAAGGAAATGTAGTCTTACTGTTGTAAACTGTTATGCTAACGCTTATGCTTTTAACAATAATATACAAGTCAAGTGACCCATTTTCACCTGAATGGGTTGTAACTATTACTGTTTTCCTGCATTTTTCTTAGACGATGAATGAAAAGGATGCTATGGAGATGAAAGCTGCTTTAGAGTCCAAAGGGGAGGTGCAATTTGAAGTTAGCACGCTTAAGAAGACTGTTACAATAAAGAAAAGCATGGTATCGATATCAAAGGAAACACAAAAAGTGCACCACAGGACTTTTAAATCTTCTGTGATTGAATCTTCATTTGTAATGGAGCGAATCATATATTGTCTCTTTGAACATTCTTTCTACACAAGACCAAGAGGAGCTGGAGAAGAAGAGATATATGTATTTGGCTTCAACCCTCTTGTGGCACCCACACGATGTCCCATCTTCTCATTGTTTCAGGATCAGCAATATGTGGAAGTTGCTAAACAAATTAACGATTCACTAACTGCAGCTGGAATTTCAAATGTGTTCTATCCTTGGGGTATGTCTTTGATATATTTTTTTCTTTTCATTTTCAGAGGTGTAAAATTTGACCCATTCACTTGTGAATGGGTCAGTTTGGGCTACAATTGGATTCTAGATCTTCTTTTACAGTTTTTCAAGGTGTGTAACATCTTGCTATGGTATTAGTTTACGTTTGTAAGATTTTAGTATTTCACATGGGGGTACGGGAAAAATTCATACTTTGAAGTTTCATGCTTGGCTGGAATCTATACCACTTTGTTGGCGAAGGTATTTTTTCAATTTTCTTGATAGGGAAAAAAGCATGTCATTTACACATAAAACATTTACCCACAAATATGCATTCACATATACTAACTTACCTACACCGACACATAATGCATGGGCCATGCCCTTAGTTAACTAATTGAATCATGAACCCATTCATACGATATAAGAACAATTATATATCTGTCTTTTTACTGATTGTTAACAAACCGTTCATACCATAGCTGTATAATTTGTGTGAACAATTCTGGTAAATAACCATGAAACCCGATTCTTTATTACCTTCCAATATATGTTTGGGAGGGCTATAGGTTCATCTTTTCTGAATTGCATAGTTTAATGTGACTGGAATTAGATAGTTTAAATTTCTGTTTTGTGTACTTAGAGGAAAGCCGATACTTCGGTGATCCTAAATCTGACCAGTTGTGATGATATTAGGTTATTTAGAATGTGATGACTTTACATTGTTTGCATCATTGCTAAGTATTTTTTTACCAGGTATATTAATATTGTAGGCGACAATATGTATTCAAGGTTGCTGTGAAATTTGATGCGACACAAGATATTGATCATCATCGTCAGTTTTTAAGTGGTAGACAGCGTCATAATCCTCAAGAAACTATCAAACTCTTGATATAGTCCTTACACAAGCGGCTTCGCACGATTATGTTACTATTTGGCATATTCAGCCGTTTCTAAGTGTATGAGGTTTTAGCGCTTATTATTTCCTCTTCATGGAAAGTATTCGGTTTAACCAGGACTAATTCAGTAGGTAATTAAATCCAGGTTTTCAGGGCCTAAAACTACTTTTTAAAGAAGGTGCTGATAACTATGAAGTTGTAATTCGCACTGTATAACAAGCATGCCCGACATCTCCTTAGTTGCTCGTGAAACCACGTATTGTTCCTTGCAATTCATGCTATTTCATGTACTTTATCTCTTTAGTTAAGAATTCGTTGATTTTATATGAGCTTCTATTAGCTTGTCTATTATCTTTTATATGTAATATTAAAAAGTAGACATACCATCTACATTGTATACATTGATCTATATGCGTATATCAAATCAGGCCTGCTTGAAGAGTTCAAAGGATTGCCTTCTGTCGTCATTCAATCAACTCCGACTACTTCATCTAGGACACAACAATGTAGTGAAGTTGCTGATGAAATCTCAGAATGCAGTCAAGCTTCAACTTTCATAAGATGCTCACAGTCTAATAATGACATGGGGGAAGAGGCTATGGTAGCATACACTAGAGATGAAGAAGATCAACTGGCTGACATGTCAGAAGCATTTGTTGCAGATGATGATAAGACCCAGCCAGCAGAGGACTTGCAAATTGTAGATTTTGATTATCAGAAGCAGGTGGGTACAGATCGTTCAAACGTTGGTTTTGATATGGCAGTACAAACGTTAACATCTGAAAACGATTGTCCAGATGTGACTCCACCAACTGATGGGTCATCAGATCCATTATTATATCACCAATCATATTATTCAGACTTGGTGCCTTCACAACTTCCTTTTGATACATTCAATAGTGAATCCAATGAGTTCAACAACCATCTTTTTGATGGACTTCCCCATATTTACACCAATGATTCTCAGTTCTTAACTAATCAAGAAGATAATATAGGAGCACAAGATCAAATGGATCCAGTTACAGATCCTTTGGACTTCAATAATCAAGAAGATAATGTAGGAGCACAAGATCAAGCAGGTCCCAGTTTGGATCCTTTGGTGCTCGCATCTTCTGATGGTTTTAGTTCAGGACAAGTAAATGGTACTCTACAACTTGATCAGGAAAACCAAACTCAAAGGGAATTCCAATCTCAACAGCAGGAGACGCTACCTCTGTCATATGAACCTCCCGTTTTCCCAAGCACAGGCATCCAATTTCTAAGCTGTGATCTTATACAGTCTGGTGGTGATTTGCTGCTAGAATATAGTCCTCTTGGTATCCGTCAGCTATTGAGGACAGCATCTGTCAACTGTTTCAGTACAACAGTTAATGTAAGTCTTAAACATTGGCTTGTAAACTAAAAACTTGCTGATGTTTTTAGTTACAGTACAAGTAAGCTGCTTTATGTTATTTTCTTTAACTTGTGCATAAGGGATTGTTTGCTGGTATCATGATCCCTTAAATAGAAATAGCAAATGAAGTTCATTGCCTTATTCAGGTCTTACTTGTGCGCTAAAAAGTTACTCCATAGCATGCGATTACTGAGGCTGGTTCTGTAACATGGTTTATTTAATAGAAATGGAAATAAAGATAGTCCCTTGCGTGTGGTTTCTGAAAATATGAGGCTTATGGGCACTGGTCAGACTTTGCTAAAATTTACGACACCTGATCCTACTGAAACCTCTCAAGTTTATCTTCACTCCTTTACTTGAAATACACTGTAAACTTGAGACACCGTTCTGATGATTTGTTTATTTGTGGTTACTTTTCATGGTTTGTTACATTGTTTTTTCCCTTCTTTCTTGTCAGGTGCACCAGCCACATGGAGTCCTTGTTGAACATGCTTCAGTTGAAAACTCTGGAATGTATGATATGTTTAGAGCTATTATTATATTCTGAACCAATGATAAGATGTTTTAAAAGTTATTTCACTGATCGTTGTTATTTTTGTAGATTTGGGGAAACTCCCTTGAAGAACAGTTTGGAGTCACCTACTGCATGGAAGTCCCCTTGGTCCACTTTTATTCCTGGCCCTCTTGATACAGATATAACACTTGCGGTAATAAGTAGTTTTTGTAGATCAAATTCTCTTAATTTAGAGGTGGCAAAATGATGAGGTGAGTTGAAACTGATTACTTTTTCTTTGAAAAGCTTTCAAATTATGTGTAAAAGCTGATTACTGAAGTATTTTATTAGAATAATAGTCTTGGTTGTACAATTTAGTCGGTTGATTTACCCATTTGATGGTTTAGAGACAACATATTCGGAATCGACCCATCTGTAAATAATTGGGTCAAAGTTGGACCCTCCTCTACTTTGATTTATGTCCTTTTTTGTTGAATATTGTGTGGTGTTTGTAGGATGTGGAGGGTTACTTTCCAATTCCCGGTGAAAGAAGTTATGATGCTCTTGGGCTAATGAAAGAACTATGTGAACAAACCGCACCAAAGATATGTCAATGCTCGGAAGTATTGGGAGATGAAACCCTGATTTACTAAAGAAAAGACTCCTACAAAAAGTGAATCGAGTCGGCAAGATTCAAATATCTTGATATGTTCCACTATTTGTTGCTCTCTATCACTCCATGTTCTCATGTTTGGGGAGAAAAAGATGGGGAAAAGGATTTACCAAAATTTCTTCTTTACGGAAGCCTATAGAGACATAAGAAAAGATTTATTAAAGCTTTTATTTTTTGTGCAAACTACATATCAACATGTTATTGTTATTTGTAATAACCAAATCAAATGAAGCAAGCCTTTTTTCATGCTACTGAATTTGATTAAGGAATGCTGCAAGGCTTTGGTATGGTAATTTTTTGCATTTTATTTTTCCTTTTTTGTCCGGGTGGTTGACATGAAACCAACTGATGTAGTGAAATCTAATGCTTCTAATGGAGATGATAGTCTTCTAGGTAAAGAAAACAGACCAGCTACTGATTCGAATAGTAAGATTACAAATCCTCCTGAAAGGGTAGCCAATGAAGTGCAAATTTCAGTTAAGAGATCTTTAGTCAAGTTTGAAGTTTCAGAAAAATGAATTCCTCCCAGACCAAAGGTGCAATTTACGTTATAATTTTATTATAATTTACGTTATAATGAAGTATAAATTTCAGTTAAGAGATCTTTAGTCAAGTTTGAAGTTTCAGAAAAATGAATTCCTCCCAGACCAAAGGTGCAATTTACCTTATAATTTTATTATAATTTATGTTATAATGAAGTATAAATTTCAGTTAAGAGATCTTTAGTCAAGTTTGAAGTTTCAGAAAAATGAATTCCTCCCAGACCAAAGGTGCAATTTACGTTATAATTTTATTGTAATTATCAGCCGTAGCAACCGAGGGTCTTCCGAATCCACTAATGGTGGTAAAAGCTATCTATTTATATCTTACCGAAGTTCATATGTCAGCTAATCCACATCTTATTTTCGTGGGGTAAATTAAGTTTTGAAGTATCTTGGTAATCAAAACTTGTTAGACCATCTCTAATGTATGCGCCAAAACTCCAAATTTGTATATTGTTAGCTTATCAAATTTCCCATCCTAAATTTATATCGTGAGTCTATCTCTAATAAATCAAATTTTCCATCCTAAATTTATCTACAACTTAATGTATGAGATAGGCTCAGTTAATAGCGATATATGCCTAGAAACAAACACAATGGGCAATTATATGCATCATTTAGTTGGAAAGAGTTCAAAGGAGATGGCAACTAAAATGACTAGAGCAGAGATCTAGCATTTATACACGAATAAGAAGTTAGGGTACGTTCTATTTGACGTTTTTGTAATTATATATATTAGATGTTCGAATAAAGAAGTTAGCGTGCGTTCGGTTCATGCCCAAGTAATCACTGTGATATTGTCTTACATTTGTTTAACGTTTATGTATTAATTGTCCATAATGACTAATGAGGAATCCCATGATCAACAAGAAAAAGAAAAACATGTTCGTAATCAAAGTACTTACCTGCTTTTAGCCGTTTTATGGATTATGGTAACATCAATTATAGATCTTAACCATTTCATTTAACTTTTAATTACTTTTAGTATATAATTGTTTTATTAAATCCTAATAATAAAAACTAAAAATTAAAATACTTACTTGGTTTTAGCCATTTTATGAATTATGGTAACATAAATTATAGATCTTAACCGTTTCATTTAACTTTGAATTACTTTTTAGTATATATTTGTTCGCTAAATCCTAAAAATAAAAACACAGTCTAAGTCATACCCGTAAATCGACATATTTATATATATATATATATATATATATATATATATATATATATATATATATATATATATATATATATATATATATATATATATATATATATATATATATATATATATATATATATATAGTCATATTCGTGAAAGAATAAAAGATTTTTTTCAAAAGTTCACGAAAAATTCTCAAAAATCCCACAAGATCGGATGTTGGATACGCTTTTTTAAACACAAAAAACTGCAAAAAATTTTGATGCACAAAATTTTAACTTGTTTTAGTTTGATAATGTTATATATATATATATATATATATATATATATATATATATATATATATATATATATATATATATATATATATATATATATATATATATATATATATATATATCATTAAATTAATGAAACAAAATTAATGAAACAAAATTCAATAACTTACCATACATTGATTAAAGATCACTGGACTTGCCACTTTTTCAAATACAGTACATTGCAAACGGCGCATGTAACTTAGAGTTTGTGTTCTCCGTCAAAATTTTAGGTTATATAATTTTTGGTTGGTTAGGGTTAGAATTGTGGGAAACGCATTTAGAAACGAGAGGGAAGAAGTTGATCATATTTGTGTGTATTTTTAACTTCAAGCATGAGTGATTATACAAATGGGTGGAAAAAATGTGAAATGATCGTATCCTCATGTGCAAGGCACGCAAGGGTCACTAGAAGCAAAATTGAATAGTTTTTTTTTTCACAGTAACTAGTTGTGCAAGTAGTTTCAAAAATAGGTATGAGTGGTGTAATAAAAACCGAATGGGGACTATCGGTGAAATTTCAGTAAAACCATAGTGACCAATTAAGTAAAGAAATTTAAATGTTGATCAGTAAATAAATGCATACACGCATCACGTTGTGTTATTTATTTATTAATAATTCGATATCGTCACTCAAGACCTTTGGTATAGTGGTATGTGAGTTGCCATTAACCTAGAGGTTGTGGGTTCAAGTCTCGTTAGAGACATTATGAGGTATTATGTGTGAAATAGGTGGGATAGAAGTATATAAGTTGCCATTTAAAAAATATAATTGACTATCATCTCACGTCCTTATATAAATGGACTTTAGCGGAACACACAAGTTTGGTCCTCCCAAAATAGACGATATAGCATTTGGGCCTCTCAATATAATCTTATTCAACTACCGTTTATGCATCCTTTTGTGACCCAAACTTCCTTTCTGTACTCACAAGTAACACAAGTAATCCCTAATCCTGGTGTATCTATATCTATACTACACAAAATACAAAAATGGTCAACAAGTCAAAAATTGGAAAAGTGGAATGTGAAAAGTGCAAAACGTGGTTTGCATGGTAACTTTTAAAAATATTCATGGTTTGCAAAGAAAACTGTCACTCATGAATGTCAAACTTGATTTCTATTACTTTGCATGGTAACTTTAGAAAGTATTGATTGTTTGCGAAAAAACCAGTCATACCATATACTCTCATACCATTTTTGAATGTCAAACCATGTTAAAATTTTTTGTTAGAGTTGGATTATCGGATGTTACAATCATTCGCAATTACATTTTTATCTTTTCACGTTTTATTTTGAATGTTAAAAGAAACACTTGCCATAATATCGCATATCGTTAATTGTCTACCGCTAAGAACCGCTGCCATTAGACGACGGTACTCGCCTAGTATTAAAATATTGCTACAACCACACAATTTTCGCACAATGAGTTGCATTTTAATTTCTACACTTACATAGAAGAAAGAGAATGTAAATGAGCGCATCTTTTATTTTATTATTATTATTATTTGGCAAACAAATGAGAAGTAAAATTAAAATGAGAAGGATGAGAAGAAACCACAGCCGCACATTTCAAATGTACATAAAGAAATAGATGCATCTCCTCTTAAATTTCTCCTTTTCATTTGAAATGTGAAATTTGTTCTCATTCTTCTTATTTCAATATTCTCACTAGATCTCTTCCCTATAACTTTATGTTAACTCATTACGTGAAACTTTTAAAATTTTTTAGCGTGAACTACACAGTTCGTCCTTGTGATTTGCGTTGATCGACGAGTTTCGTCCTTTGACTGAAAAAAATGCACCATCCATCTTTAAATGAAAAACATTATGTATCGTTCGTCCTTCACTTTAACGTGTTACACTAAAGCTTGTTAGCTCAACTCACGTTAGGGTATTTTCGTCTTTTTATGTTTGTAGATAGGGGTAAAGAAGTCATTTTACCCTTTAAATTCATCATCTTTCTTTACCATCTTACTACCAAAATTAATCACCACCGCCATCTTCATAAACAGGTCAAAATATCTTAGAAATCCAAACTTTTCTTCTCTTTTTCTACTTATTCTATATTATTATAGATTTACCATTATCATCTCACTCCAATATCCACTCTAAAATTTCAAGAGCATTTCTTTTTCCATCTACACACCATCTTCCTCAAGAATTTACCACGACCGCCATTTAGCAACAGATCTGGTCAAAAACACCATCTAGAAAGCATAAATACCAAATCCTAAAAAGTAGGAAACCCACATAAATAATTGTGCATTTGCTACAACTGAGATTCAAAATCAAGAACACAAAAAGTTAAAATAAATTATCCGACTAAACACACTCAACTTCGTGAAACAAATCAAGAACATCGAACAACAATGTCATCATGTTCTTAAGAAAACCGAAACCTAAAACTTCACATCCTCCACACCTTTAAAAAAACTATTTAAAAATTTAATCAAAGAATAAAAAAGGCTTAAATGACCACCCCATCATCTCCACCATTCGCCACCATTATTTCTACCGGAAACCACCACCACCAGGTCCACCACCATCACAACCACCACGTCAGCCGCCTGAAAATATCCCTCAAGTTTCACAGTCAGCCATGGTATATCACCCTTACAAGTGAAACCTAAGCACCGACCTTTGTAAAAATGATGGTCAATATTACATTTCAAGCATTTCCTGATGATACCCTTTTGAGGATTTTGTCTAAAATGATGAAAAGGTGAAAGTGGTTCGAATTTGCTAGCGTCAAAAAAATTGGCCGATTTTAGGAGTTTTGCACAAGTTTCAAGCCCATCCAATTGTGTTGCATAATGTGTTTGTAGTGAACCATGATTCTGTGTTTTGTGAGAGACAAATTGTACAAAAGGAATGAAACAGAAAACTGGGACAATGTATGTAAAACTAAGGTTTTATTGATATTGAATGTTATGTGTTTGCATACAACATAATACATATTTATACTTAAATTTTTTTTGGGGGGCCCAAAAATTTTTTTTTTCCCCTTTAAAAAAAAAAAAAAAATTAAAAAAAAAAAAAAAACCTTTTTAAAAAAAGGGTTTTTTAAAAAAAGGGGGAAAAAAAGGAAAAAATTTAACCCCCGGGGGGGCCCCCCAGAATTTAAAAAAACCCAAAAAAAAAAAAAAGCCCAAAAACCAAAAAAAAAAAAAAAAAAAAAAAATTTTTTGGGGGAAAAAAAAGGAAAAATTTTTTAAAAAAAAAAATAAAGGCCCCAAAAAAAAATTTTTTAAAAAAAAAAAAACCCAAATTTCCAAGAAAAACCCCTTAAAAGGGGCCCAAAAAAACCCCCTTTTTTTTTGGGGGCCCCAAAAAAGGAAAAAAAAAAAAATTTTTTTTTTTAAAAAAAAAACCGAAAAAAATTTGGTTCCAAAAAGGGTTTTTTAAAAAAAAACAAATTTCCCAAAAAAAAAGGGGCCCCCCCGGAAAGAAAAAAAAAAAAGGGGTTTTTTTTAAAAAAAAAAAAAAAAAATTTTTTTGGGGCCCAAAAAAAGGGAAATTAAAAAAAAACAAAAATTTTGGCCCAAACCAAAAAAAAGGAAAACCAAAAATTCAAAAATTTTAAAAAAAAAGGGTTAAAAAAAAAAAAAAAAAAAAATTTTTTTCCCGGTTTTAAAAAACAAAAGGAAAATTAAAAAAAAAGGGGGAAAAAAAATTTCCCGGGGGGGGGTTTTTTTTTTTAAAAAAATTTAAAAAAAGGGCCCGGGGAAAATTTTAAAAGGGAAAAAGGGAAAAGGGAAAAAAAAAATTCCCCAAATAAAAAATTTTTTAAAAAATTTAAATTTTTTTAAAACCCCTTTTTTTTTTAAAAAAAAACAAATTTCCCCCAAAAAAATTGGAAACCCCAAACCCAAAAAAAAGGTTTTTTTTTTGGGGCCCCTTTTGGGGAAAACCCAAAATTTTTTCCCCAAAAAAGGGGGGAAAACCTTTTAAAAACCAAATTTTTTTCCCTTTTTTTTGGGTTTAAAAATTTTGGAAACCCTTAATTTGGGGTTTTGGCCAAAAAAATTTTAAAAAAACCCCCCCTTTTTTTTTAAAACCCTTTTGGGTTTTAAAAAAAGAAAAAAAAATTTTTTTTTTAAAAAAATTTAAACCCAAACCCAAAACCCTTGGGGGGAAAAAAGGTTTTAAAATTTTTGGGGAATTTCCCAAAAAGGAATTTTAAAAAAAAAAAAAGGGGGGGGAAAAAAAAGGCCCAAAACCCAAAAAAAAAAAAAATCCCCCCAAAACCCCCCAAAAAATTTCCCCTTTTTTTTTTTCCTTGGGAAAAAAAATTTTAAAATTTTGGGTTTTCCCTTCCCCAAAATTTTTCCTTTTTTTTTTTTTTTTTTTAAAAAAAAATAAAAATTTCCCTTTAATTTTTCCCCAAAATTTTTTTATTTTTTTGCCCTTTTTTTAAAAAAACCCCCCAAAAAATTTTTAAATTTAAATTTTTTTTAAAAACCCCTTTTTTTTTTTGGGAAAAAGGAAATTTTTTTTTTTTTGGGTTTTTAAACCCAAAAAAATTTTAAAAAAATTTTCCTTTTCCTTTTTTTTTTTTTTAAAAAATTTCCCCCTTTTTTTTTTTAAAAAAATTTAAAAAGGGAAAGGATTTTTTTTTCCCCTTTTTGTTTTAAAAATTTTTTTTGGGCCCAAAATTTTTTCCCCGGGGGCCCTTTTTTTTTCCCCCCTTTATTTTTTAATTTTTTTTTCCCCCGGTTTGGAAATTTTTTTTAAAGGCCTTTTTTTTTAAAAACCCCTTTTTTTTTAAATTTTTAAAAATTTTTTTTAATTTTTTTTAAAACCCTTTTTTTTTTTAAATTTTTTTTTAAACCTTTTTTTTGGGGTTTTCCTTTTTTGTTTTTGTTTAATTTTAAAATTTTTTTTAAAAAAATTTTTTTGGTTTTTTGGGGTTTTTTTTTAAAAAAAATTTTTTTTTTTTTTTGAAATTTTTTTTTTTTCCTTTTTTGGGTAATTTTTTTTTTTTTTTAAATTTGTTTTAATTTCTTTTTTTTTTTTTTTTTTTAAAAATTTTCCTTTTTCCCAAAAAAAGGGGGGGTTTTTTTTTTTCAAGGTTTTTTTTTTTTTTTTTCCCCCCTTTTTAATTTTTTTAAAAAATTTTTTTAATCTTTTAACCGGGTTTTTTTTATCCCCCTTTTCCCTTTAAAAATTTTTTTCCCCTTTTTTTTTTTGGTTTAATTTTTTTTAAAAAAAATTTATTTTTTTTTTTTTAAAATTTTTTTTTTCCTTTCCCCTTTTTTTTTAAGGAAAATTTTTTTTTGCCCCTTTTTTAAAATTTGGGAATTTTTTTTTTTTTTTCCTTTTTTTTTTTTTCCCTTTTTTTTGGGCCCAAATTTAAAAAATTTTTTTTTTAATTTTTTAAAAAATTTTTTTTTTGGGTTTGAAAATTTTTTTTTTTTTTTTTTTTTTTTTTTTTTTTTTTTTTTGGTTTTTAAAAATTTTTAAAATTTTTATTTTTTGGTTTAGAAAACCCCAAATTTTTCTTGAAAAAAATTTTTTTTTTTTTTTGGAAATTTTTTTTGGGGTTTTTTTTTTTTTTTTAAATCAAAGGGTTTTCCTAAAATTTTTTTTTAAAGGGGGTTTTTTTCCTTTTTAAAAAATTTTTTTTTTTAAATGGGAAATTTCCTTTTTTAAATTTTTAATTTTTTGTTTTTTTAAATTTTTAATTTTTTTTTTTCCCCAAACCTTTTTTTTTTTTTTAAAAAAATTTGTTTTTCTTTTTTTTAAACCTTTTTTCCCTTTTAAATTTCCATTTTTTTTTTTTTTTTTTTTGGTTTTTTTTAATTTTTTAAAATTTTTTTTTAAAAATTTAAGGTTTTAAGTTTTTTTTTTTAAATTTCCTTTTTGTTTTTGTTTTAAAATTCCGGGAACCTTTTTTTTTTTTTTATTTTCCCAAAAATTTTTCAAAAATTTTTTTGGGTTGTTTTTTTTTTTGGGTTTTTTTTTTAAAAATTTTTCCGGGGGGTTTTTTTTTTTAATTTTTTGTTGTTTTTTTTTTTCCCTTTTTTAATTTTCCAAATTTTTTTTAATTCCTTTTCCAAAAATTAAAAATTTGTTTTTTTAAAAAACTTTTTTTTAAAAACCCTTTTTTTTTTTTTTTTTTTTCTTTTAAAAAAAATTTGTTTTTTTTTTTTTCCTTTTTTAAAATTTTTTTTTTTTTTTTTTAAAATTTTTAAATTTTTTTTTCATTGTTTTTTTCAAATTTAAAAAAAAAAACCAATTTTTTCCCCAAAAAAAAAACAAATTTCCTTTTAAAACCCCTTTTTAATAATTTTTTTGGTTTCCATTTTTGGGTTTTTTAAAAAAAGGAATTTTTTTCATTTTATTTTCCCCAAAAAATTTTTTAAAAAACTTTTTCCAAAAATATAAGGTTTTTTTTTATTAAATTTTTAAATTTAAACCCCTTTTTAATCCCCCCCCTTTTTTCCCAAAATTTCTTTTAAAGGGGTTATTTTAGTCTCCTATTAGATCTTCTTACAACAGTGTCGCATCATCATTTTCAAAAATAGACTGAGTTGTTATGTTTTCAGTGTTTTGTTCAGGAATGGGACTACCCTCAGACCATTATTGGTCACCAACTTGGGTTGCAGAATGCTCACCTTCATGATGCAAATGAGTAGTATCTGAGTCTACTGCATCATAAGAAGATGGCAAACTACCATCCTCAACTGGTGCATCTTCCCCTTCATCATTGGGACTTTGAGACTTAAGACTATCAAAAAACTTCAAGTGATCTACTTCATTTGCATTTTCTTCAGTGAAATCACATGTTTTCATTTTAAGTGGAAAAATATTTTCATAAAACTTTACATCTTTTGCAAAAAACACATTTCTGGTATCCAAACTTAAAAGTTTGTAAGCCTTTTTAGTAGTAGAAAAACCCAAAAGAACACATTTTTCAGACCTATAAGACATTTTATCATGATTGTTTAAAATAGTAGCAAAACAAAGACAGCCAAAAGACCTTAAATGGGAAAGATTGGGTTTCTTTTATATAACAACTCATAGGGACATTTACCATGTAAGATGATGATGGCACTGCTTATAAGATATACATGAGTTAGAACACAAGCAGACCAAAACTTTAAAGGAATCCCCCGTTGAAACATAAGACTCCTTGCAACATTGAGCAAGTGTCTATTTTTCCTCTCAGCAATCCCATTTTGCTGAGGTGTATGTGCACATGAAGTTTGGTGAATAATACCAAGATCAGAAAACATATCATTCATTTTCTTATTAACAAATTCAGATCCATTATCAGATCTTACAATTTTAATTTTCAGATCAAACTAATTTAAAATCAAGTGAATGAAATTACAGAAAACACCAAACACTTCATCCTTAGTTTTGACTAAGTACACCCACACAGCTCTAGAACAATCATCAACAATGGTCAGAAAATATTTGTATCCTTCTTTGCTTGTAACTCTGTAAGGACCCCATAAGTCAAGATGAACAAGGTCACCAATATTCTTTGACTTATGATCAGACAAGGGAAAAGTTTCCCTAGTCTGTTTGGCCGTATGACATATTTCACAAATATAAATAGTAGAATTCTTGGAAATACCAAGATCCTTTTGAAGAACAGATAGGACAGGATCAGCAGGGTGACCCAATCTATTATGCCAAGTAAGTTTAGACACATTATAAGATATAACCATATTGAACTGACCTAAAGACAGATTAGGCTGCATGTCAAACAAATAGGGACCATCAGATTGACTACTAGTCCCCAGAACATTCTCCCTTTTCAAATCCTGAATGGAACATTTATCTTCATCAAAACCAACAAATAATTTGCTATCTCTGATAAGCTTATTGACAGTTAAAAGACTCACACAATATCCAGGAACAACCAATACATCATAAAGAGTAACATTATTGGTCAACTTCAAATTTCCAACATGACTAATAGTGGCAAGAGTCCCATTAGGATGGCCAACAGTAATTTTAAGACTAGTGATATCTACAACATTAGTCATACCAATGGTGGAAACAGTCAGGTGCTGATTGGCACCTGAGTCAATAATCCAACCCAAAGAGATAGTGCTAACAGGCAGACCAAAATTAGCATAAAAATATCTAGAGAAGTTAACATTGAACCAAACATTCCCATTAAAGAAAGAAGCTCTACCTGCCATATTAGCATGTATACTTCCAGAAGGAGTTTCACTGATAAAGGACAACAACTTCTTCATCTGTTTAGAGGTAAAACCAGAAGAATTGCTAGCAGATGAAGAAGAATTCTTATTCTCATTCTGTTTAACATCAGTATTAGCAGTATAGTTTTGTTTAAAACCATTTTGCTTATTAACAATGTTAATACAAATAAGCCGTAAAAACGTTTATTTATATTTTACGATCTTCTAATGTTTTGTCGATAACAAACGTAAAATCATTTTAACGAAACAAATAAAATACGTAATTATTTTGAGCCAATAGTTTTCCTAACACACTTACGTTTTCACATAAAACACTAAAACAAGTATAAGTGATTTTATGATTTAGTATTACATATGTACAACAACTAGTGTTTACATATTTGGGTAAAATATACACATAACTAGTATGTAGTATATTGGGTAATATAAATGGGTAGAAACTTAAGTATCATAACCCATTGACCAAATACATTGAATATAGTTGGGTACAACCCAAAGTCCATGACCCATATCCATGGAGCTTGACCCATAACCCATTGCATTACATCATGCTTATATCATATATGGATAATATCCATATCCCATGGTATTGACCCATACCCATGTGACTAGATGCATTGCACTTATAAGATACATTGTATCTAGTAAAAGACCCATGGATCAACCCATAACCCATGACCCATGACCCACAACCAAAATACCCATGGGTAAAGAGGAGCGTCCCACGGATCCCTAGCTTTACGCTAGACGGATCCCTTGTGAGAGGGATCCGTGGGATCCGGAGAACAGTAGAATTTTTCCTCTATAAATAGTGAGCCATTTCTTCATTGTTTCTCACCCCTTTCTAACATACTTTGCCTTTGAGTTAAAAACTCTTTAACCTTAGATCCAAGAGATCTATGTTTGTAGTTTTGTTTTTGTGTAATTCTCTAGGTTCCTCTTAAAGGCGAGATCACCACCTTTGAAGTCAAGCAAGCTCAAGTCCATGAGTTTCCATGCTTCCTCATCATCAAGACTACTGAACTCCTCTTGTTGATGGTTCTTTTCTTTCTACTAAGTAGTGTAGTGTTGAAGACATTAGTGAAAGATGTCTCAAGTGTCAAGACAAAGACATTAGTGAAGGGTGTCGATCGTCCATATTGTAGGCATTAGTGAAGGGTGCCTAGAAGTCAAGTCACAAGACATTAGTAAAGGGTGTCTTGAAGATCTAGTCAAAGGCATTAGTGAAAGGTTCCTATGATGTACATTCGATATGGTGTGATTCAATGTACAAGATAGATTAGTATTGGGTCAAAGGATATTGTTATCCTTGTTGATATTATAAGGAGTAGATCTCCTTTGGGGTTAGGTGTTGTGTAGTGTTGGGTAGTAGTTCCTCCATTGTAATGGAACTCGGTACTTAGCCTAGTACCGGATAAAGGGTAGGCGACGTTGTGGTAGGTGTGGTTCACCTTGGTGTAAAGAACCCGGTGGTTAGCCTAGTACCGGAAAAAGAGTAGGCGACGTTGTGAAGGCTTCTCCACCATAAGGAGTTGGTGTCTTGTAGTGTTTACGAACTCTCGAGTAGGTTACTCGGGGAGTGGAGTAGGGCAAGGAAGGTGTCCTTGTTAGATCGATGTACTCTAACCAAACTAACTTAAATAGCTTGTTTAAGGTTTAATAACCTCGGATAAATTCTAAGTTACTAACAATGAAACACTGAGTAATCTTTATTAAGTATGCGGAATTTACTTAACAAATCTAAGAAGAACAACTTTATTAATAAAATCTGCTTATTATGCAGATACTTCAACAACTCTAAGAATATCGAACTTCTCTAAAACTCTAAGACTCTAAACTTGTGAACTCGTACCTCTAATGCCAATCTAGGGGTCCTTTTATAGGCTCAAGGATAACCCTAGTCGGTTTACAATGTATCCTTGTACGACAAGTAATCTAATATAGAATTTTCTAGAATTACAAGACTTTCCATAAACGAATAAAACAATTCTTTTAATCTTGCAGTACTTTGACTTCGTGTGCAGTACTTTGACTTTATCTTTAGCAGTACTTTGACTCTTTGACTTTTTCCAGCTTTTGTCGCTTACGCATTGACTTTGACTTTCAAAGATTTTGTCGGCCTTCAAGACTTTCATATCCCAACAGTCCTTGTAGCCAAACCACTATAAATACTCGTGTCGTGGTTTTGTGCTTCTTACTCTTTATCTTTGCATTATTTACTTACATACTTATCTATCAACATCCAACATACACATTCAATAGATTGACATAAGTCTATCTAAATAGTTTAAAACCATGTTTTAATCAGTAAAACTATTCAACCCCCTTTCTAGTTTTCCACAAACAGGATTATTGTTTTTAACAAAATCAAGAGGAAATCCAATTATTTCATAGCATCTGTCAATAGTGTGTCCAATTTTACCATAGTTTTTACAATTCAGATTAGGATTAGGACCTCTATTAGTAGTATTAGGATTAGAATTGGTACCTCTAGTGTTATTATTATTGTTAAACATTCTTTATTGTTATAAAAAGACTTAGCAGCAAAAGAAGAAGCATTAAGTTTAGATTCAGAAACACTAGAGGTCTTAGGAATCCCTTTGTGGGACTCCTCCCTAGACACAACAGCATAAGCATCCTTGACCTCAGGAAGAGGATCTCTAGTTAATAATGTAGTTCTCACAGTCGATAATGACCATCAAGACCATGAAGAAATTGCATCGCCATCAACTATCGATGCAAAACTAACTTAATCTCGGCCTCACAAGTACACTTATGCTCACAAGTACATTTAGGCAATTTTGTTAGAGAATCAAATTCTCTCCATAAGGAATTAAGCCTATGATAATAATCAGCAACAGAACTACCACCTTGTTTAACAGAGTTAATCTTTTGCAACAGATTGTATATCACAGAACCATCAACTTTATCATATGTTTCTTTTAATTCTTGCCAAACAGAATCATCATTTTCAGAATAAACCAATCCCATATAAACATCATGAGAAACATAATTCATAATCCAAGTCAAGACTATAGCATTACGTTTATCCCATTGAGCAGATAATACATCACTAGTAGAAAATGATTCCTTAAGACAAGTACCATCAACAAGGATGTATTTATTCCTAGCTTGCAAAGCCAATTTCATAGCACCAAACCAGATTCTATAATTTTCAGTTCCATGTAATTTAAATGGAATAAGAGCAGTACCACTATTATCATTAGTTTGAATATGAAGAGGATTACCAGCATCAAGATTACTAATTAACACTTCAGAATTACTACCACCAGGATCACTACCAATAGCCATAATAACAACCAGATAAACAAATAACAAAAACAAATATAAACAATCACAAGAAACAATAACAACAAGACCAACAAACAATTAGAACTAAACAGATCAACAAACTTCCAAACCGCCCAAATCCTATCCTCTTTCGACTTAGACTCAACAAGAAACTAAATAACAAAGATAACATAATATAGTAAACACAACTCACACCCAAGAACAACAAAAAACCAGCTAGAAGACTAGGGACAGCCAGAGCAGGTGTTCGTACCAATCAAGTTGGCAGATCAAGATGTTAACTGTCCCATTTGCACCTTCTTAACCAAGTTAGTGTTGTCTTAAAGAAAAGATGATACTTACAGTTCTGTATTGAACGCAAGAACCAAACACAACCACACTAGATTCACTTAGTCTAGTGTAATTGTAACCAAGAATGGGCCCAAGAACACCAGGGAACAAAAATCCCCAAAACTAGAAATTAGGGTTTCAAGAAACCCTAATCAAGAATCTCACAAGAATTACCAGATCTAGCCTGATTAGACTAAATCAACAATGGTCGTTAAGAAAACAGCCTCAATTAACCAATACCACCGTCAATTGCAAAAAACCCCAAATATCCTTCGAAACCCTAGAATCTCAAAACCACCAAATCAGAATCTGGCTCTGATACCATGTAAAATGGTAACAAACACACAACAAACTTCTTTACACTCAGCCAACCACCCCTTGGTGTATCTTTTTATTATAACAATTCAAGAAGATAAGTCTCCAAACGGATGCTTACCAAACAATACAAAGACAAGATTGATCTCTACAAGGTAGACACCAATCAACCTCACTACAATATCACTCAAACCACTCAAAACTACAAAGATCAAATAAAGAGATTGATCTTTATACTGATACAAGACAACCTGATATCAAAGTGATATCAATAACAAGAGACACTAATACTGTGTGTGAAATGAGAGAGAATGAAAACAGATATGAAGACAAGTTATAAAACCCTAAATCTGACTTAGAGTATATATAGGCTGAAGTTACATAACAGCCCTCCAACTTCTCAGCTTAACTCAAACGGCTTCTAAACTTGAGCTCATAGTAATAGAAGTCTCCAACTTGTCATATTTAGTCCTTGTACTTCCAACATGTCTGAATGAAGAACCATCTCAACGCCCGAATATATATAAGATTGTTACAAGACTTGAGAACGCATTGAAACTTCAACTGGAATGTCAAAAATGGTACTTTTTCTTTTTCATCTTTTTATCATTTCGACTACTCTATATTTATTAATCTAGATTAATAATAATTACTTATAGTTTATTTATAATAATGATGTTAAAGGAACACTCCATAGCTGCAACAGAAGTTGAAGGTACATCATCCAGTCATGACAAAGTAATTATTTTCTTTTAACTCTTGTTGTAAGTCACTAAAATTTTATATACAGACGTCACCAGGAGTACGTTTGGAACAAACATTTTACCAAGTAGGAGAACATATCTTTTATATTCTTTTTGATAAATGTTAAAATTGCGTAACTAAACTCATCAAGTCTTTCACCCGTGAATCTGCATAATATGGCAATTTTTTCTTGTTTGATACATATAGGATCAAGTGAACTTCGATCCACGCGTGTAGTATCGTGGAAAAGACAATGTCTTCCCGCATCTTTCTCACTTAAAACTCAAGATGCAAGATATGTCATCCACAATCAAAGGATATACTCCCGAAAATATCATCGAGAGTCTAGTAGTAGAATAATTTACAAAGGCCATCTCTTGCATTCGAACAATTTGATATTATTACGAAGGTTCTCCAATCCAGTGTCAGAAAAGATGAGAGCAAAACGTTTTGGAAGGAGATTTGATGCTTTCTAGTTTAAAACATAAGAATCTTGTGTCTCTTGTTGGGTTTTATGATGAGGAGGGCATGAAGGTTATTATATACAAGAGGGAGGCCAATGAAAGTCTTTCAAAACATCTAAGTGACCCGACCCTCACATGGATGCAAAGGTTAACGATTTGCGTTGGTGTTGCGAAGGCATTGAGTTACATTCATTATGATGATAGGCGCAATTTTAGTGTCATACATTGCAACATCAAGAGCTCGAAAATTTTACTAGATGACAAATGGGAACCCAAGTTATCTCGTTTTGAAATTTCGTTGACAAATACAGTAGATCGGAGGCATCGTCTCCTTCTTACTCATGATATTATTAACAATGTATACATGGACCCAAAATATAAAATGACTGGTGGTGTGACCCACAAGTCAGATGTGTATTCATTCGGTGTTGTATTATTCGAAGTCTTGTGTAGTATGAGTGCAGTTCTTCGAGATGAAGACGAGTTGGGAGAAGGGTTATTAAGTCAACTGACAAAATCTCAATTGGATGATATGATCTATCCGCATTTAAAAGATCAGATGGGCAGAATTGTTAAAAATCTTCTTAGATACGGCATATTGGTGCATCAAAGAGTATAGAGCAGATCGTCCATATATAGATCAGGTTGTCAATAGACTTGAGAAAGCGTCGAAACTTCAATCAATATATGAAAATCGGGTAAGAATATTAACTTAATTGCTTATCAACTCAATGTAGTAATACTGTAATACGGAGTACCTGTTGGTATATTATTAACTCGTTTCCTATTCTTTTGCAAATATTATTTTTAGGATGTTCCAAGAAATGCAATTGAAGGTGCATAATCCAGTCACTCGAAGGTAATTCATGATTTCATAAACTCTTAGTTTGAGGCCATTTGTTCTAATTAATAAAACAAAAGAGTAAATTACACAAGGCATGTCTGATGTCTCATATTCATAACCCTAGCATTCTAAAATGATACTGTTAACAAGTTTGTTTAATATGTTAATCAAGTTTGTTTAATATATTGAGATGCTTTTATCCAGTGGTTAAATTTATTGAGATGACCATCCAAAAATCAGAAACGATTAAAACAAGTAAACAACATCCGTGCTAAACCTTCGTCCATCAATTCTTTATTAGTTTTAGGAGTGTCAGAATAAAATCGAAAGGAAAACTTTCGTTTTGATTTTAGAAACCATTCGGTTGGTTTGTGTCGGTTTGGTTTTTCGGTTGTCGGTTTTTTTCGGTTTGGTTTTTCGTTTTTGGTTTCTATACAATTTATCGAGCTTTGCTTTTCAAAGTAGAAAAGAACTTATCGTATAACGGTACTGGTAAAGAACCGTAAATTCAAGTTCAAAATCCAAGGATTGTTAGAGCGAAAGTACATCAAACAATGAAGGGTGTTTTAATGACATTTGTGTACCCATTTTTTTTACCGTAACACATTTGTGTTATATGTTATTAAATAAAATATTAGCGAGTTATCACACATTTGAAAAGATCATTGACAATGATTATTTATGTTATCGGGTCAAGATAAAGTACTAAGAACCCAAGATATATTATTTTGCTTTAAATATCGTTCGGTTTTATAGTTTTTAGTCGATCCATTTATGTCATAGTAAAGCTAAACCTTCACAACTGAGTCCATCAATTCTTTATTAGTTTAATAGTTTTCCACTCGGACTTAAATGTTATACACCTGCATATGTTGATTACTTGATCGGTCAAAAATGAACATGTAATAGCTCTGTTCACAGAACCCCAACCAAAAAAGAATATTACATGTATATCTTCATATTATAATTTTTTTTTTGAAAAAACTTGTAATGCATAATGACATAATTTTTTATTGGTTTCTTGTTTTAAATATAAAACAGTAAAACATACACTTTTCGTTGTTTGATTTTACCATATCTTACTGCCAAAAAAGAATCATGCAATAATACTCCTACTTACTGGTACTTCTTTTAGTTTGTGTGAGGCATTTTTGCATCAACACTTATTAATCCTTTTTTATGTTAGTAATCCTCTTTACGGGTGGATTATGGTAACCCGACATACCCGAATCACCCGACCCGACAACAACCCGAACCCGATAACTCGATTCCTAATCGGGTCGGGTTGCGGGTCACTTTTTAAAAATTCAAAACTCGATTCAACCCAACCAAATAAACCCGATAACACCCCTAGTGCCAACTATCATGGACCTGCACACTGATCACACTCGCAAATCGCAAATCACAAATCATTTTTAAGCTTAGAACCTAACTGATATCTAAGCTTATGGAATCAATTGGCTGAAAATAAATAATTGGGGATTTCGAGTTTGTTTTATTACTTTGTACGTTCTATTAACATCATAATTAGTACAGGATTTTGAAACTTTTCTAATTCAATTTCATTACGTTGTCCACATTATTGCAGTGGAAGAACTTGGAACACTTGAAGATTGCACTTGATGAGATCGTGTTGGCAACCGAGAATTTTGCCGATACATATTACATTGGGGAAGGCGGATATGGTATGGTATACAAGGCACAACTCGAACATTTTGATAGCAGAAATTCATCATCTATCGACGGGGAAAATAAATGTGGTATTCCCAAGAAAGAAAGCATTGTAGCCATAAAACGCATCAAGAGTCCAGAAGGAGAAAAAGGGTTCAATGTAGAAATTGAAATGTTGACGAGTTGTGAACATAAAAATATAATCTCTCTTCTTGGTTTTTGTTATCAAGGTTCTGATCACATGATCCTTGTCTACGAGTATGCCTCTAAAGGAAGTCTCGAAGGTTATAAAGGAAATAGTGACAAAATGACCAATCTTACTTGGATGAGACGTTTGAAAATATGTCTTGGAATCGCACATGGCTTAAATTACATTCACACCAACACAGATCATGAAAAACAAAAGATAATACACCGTGACATCAAGCGCGCGATCATTCTATTGGGCGATAATTGGGTGGCGAAGATGCTCTAGAAAGGTTCGAAGAAAACTTCGACAGCTTAGAAGGAAGTTTCAAGAATGCATCAATCTCCAGAATTCAAGAAAGAACTCTGCAAAAGGCTCAGCGAAGAAAGCCCAAGACACAAATGCAAATTTTGTGCCTAAACTCCAGAAATTGTCTATGACGACGAGTAAACATAAGCAATGAACAATCAGAAGAAATTCTAGAAGACTTGATGTAAGCACCAACGTCTTCTCCAACAGCACCATGTGAAACCTTCTTTTTTTTAGTAGGGTAGGGAAAGGACAATAATGAAACTTTCTCTTTAATTTGTATCCACTACTTTAGAGTAATAATTACGACGCGTCATCAAAGATGCCTTTCCTCACTATATAAGGAGGCATCCACCCATGCAACAGGCAGATTGTTTTGAAAATAAAGTGTGTGTTTATTAAAACATCTCTTTCTCGTGTTATTCTAGAATTGCTCCAAAGGAGTTGAATATCACATCAATTCTGAAGAGCAGCACCAATAAGCTGTTGAATCACCTATCCATCAGAATTTAAGGAAGCATAATCAGGTATAAAAATCCAACTAAAATCTTTATCATTCTAAATGTCAAACAAAGAATCAGATCAAGAAATACAAAATAGTATAGTAACTAAAAGAGAAAGTAGAAGCTGATATTTTCTTGATGCGCTGATTGATAGTAAGAAAATCAGAAAAAGTTTCCATTAACATTATCTAGAAAGAAGCCAACAGTACTAATAACAGTTGCTCTGACAGCCAAACAGTAATTAGGCTATCTGAAAAGATGCCAAAACGATTGTGTAAATACACATCAGGAACCTTTAAGGCTCAAGAAAGAAATTATCCACTACATGAAAGGGAGGTCCTAGTGATCATAAGAACAGTATCCAAATGGAAAATGGATACACACAAGGTTTGAGCTCAGAACAGACTATGCAGCATGTTAGCTAAATACTGAAAGGATCAAAGGAAGGCTGATAAATTGGCAAATAACCTTAAACCAGTACGAGCCATACATCAAATACATCAAGACAGAAGACAACAGCTTTGCAGATACATTAACAAGAGAATGGAGGCAATGATCAAGCAGTTGGAGAATCAGATCAAGAAGAAAGAAGTCAGCATCAGAAGCCTCGACGCACAAAGAGCAAAAGCAATAGAAGAAAAGAACGATTTAGAAGAATTAGTAAAATTTCAAATTAATCAGCAAAAGAGAAAAGGCAAATGGGTCGACCAAATGCAAGCAGAAGAATATAAAGAAAAAAAAAGACAAGCAAGAGAAGCCGGTAAAGCAAGCCAAAACCTAAGAATCGAAGAAAAGCAGCAAACATCAGAAGTCATCTCGAACCTGTACAACCAAAAGATAGTAGTCTCAGAAATTGGTAAAAAGACAGAAGAAAAGGCAAGAGACGCAAACACCTACCTCGATGAATTAGTAAGAAAAAGCAAGCAAAAGGAAAAATGGTATGCAGTGATGAACGGAAAATCTACAGGTGTCTATTCAAATTGGCACATCGTCAGCAAGTTAGTAACCGGTCAGAAAGGTGTCTTCTACAGAGCCTACAATACAAAAGAAGAAGCTCAAAAGGCGCTAGAAGAATCCTACAAAGAAGTAACAAAGAAGCCCAAAGAGCAGGTCTTACCAGTAGGAAGAAAAATGACGACATAGAAAGAAACATTTCTTTCGAAAAAAGAAAGCTAACATTTGGTGATTTCACCACCTGTTGGAATGAGTTAGTAAACTATGAAGAAAGGTACGCACTAAGGATGTTCAACCCCAAGAACAGAATGGCTATTGGCCCTAAAGCAATAGTCCAAACAGAAGCAAGAAAAGAAGACATTTGGAAATTCTTCGCATTAGGCTTCGTTGACACTCTCTATGTCAATGGAGAAACCCTAAGAGAAGTATCCATGTTTCCAGTAAAGATGCAGAAAGCTATAGCAAACTACAAAGAAAAAATAGCAAGAGGAACAGAAATTTATTTAAAATGTTACTCAAGCTATGCAATATTTGATACAGCAGACAACATTGTTGTCCCAAGCATCTCAGTAATCCAGATGGGAGTCAGAAGCAAACGCTACCCACAGCCAGATTACATGCTAGAAGAAGTCGGTTCCGGCAACCAGCACTATATATCAAGCATCCTAGGAGCTTATTACCACAGTACCAAGCTTGGAAAAGGAGAAGGACAGAAAGCATACATTAAAATTAATTATGCAGCAAAACAAACAATAATCTACTCCAGAAGCAAAGAGGTCCTCTCTAAAGGAGACGAAGATGCTCTAGAAAGGTTCGAAGAAAACTTTGACAGCTTAGAAGGAATTTTCAAGAATGCATCTCCAGAATTCAAGAAAGAACTCTGCAAAAGGCTCAGCGAAGAAAGCCCAAGACACAAATGCAAATTTTGTGCCCAAACTCCAGAAGGCCCATCAAGCCCGATCTCCAGAAGGCCCATCAAGCCCATCAAGCCCAATCTCCAGAAGGCCCATCAAGCCCATCAAGCAATGAACAATCTCCAGAAGGCCCATCAAGCCCAATCTCCAGAAGGCCCATCAAGCAATGAACAATCAGAAGAAATTCTAGAAGACGTGATGTAAGCACTGACGTTCTCTCCAACAGCACCATGTGAAACCTTTAATAAGGTTGCGTCGTTTCTTTTTTTAGTAAGGTAGGGAAAGGACAATAATGAAACTTTCTCTTTAATTTGTATCCACTACTTTAGAGTCGTAATAATTATGACGCGTCATCAAAAATGCATTTCCTCATTATATAAGGAGGCATCCACCCATGTAACAGGCAGATTGTTTTGAAAATAAAGTGTGTGTTTATTAAAACATCTCTTTCGTGTTATTCTGGAATTGCTCCAAAGGAGTTGAATATCACACCGATTCTGAAGAGCAGCACTGGTTGTTGGCCTCAACGATTTATGGATCGATTTTACCAAGTCAAAATCAAAATATACCAAATAAGGAATTGAAACAAAGTTATGTAAATATGCTTTGTATTAAATCAAATATGTCATGATCCTAATCTGTTACAATTGCTAATCTATTTATACAAGTGAATGGGTACAAGTGAAAGGATGTGTCGGTGGGGAGTTAACTGCCATATGGCAGTTATGTTTGTAACTGCAAAATAGCCTTTACTTGTGTAACTGTCAAGGTTGCCTTTCTGTATTTGACCACTTGGGTTTGACCGGGTCGTATGGGTAAACGGGTAGATTGAGATTAACCCAATATTCTCCCCCTTAATCACTATCGCTTTGTTGTAGATCTTTGACTCCGATTAGTTGTCTCATTGTTAGGAATCTGATCTTCGGTAGTGCTTTTGTGAATATGTCAGCCTTCTGAAATTCTCCGCTTATAAACTCGACTTGTAAATCTTCTCTTTCAACGCATTCTCGTATAAAGTGATATTTTATGTCAATGTGCTTACTCCTTCCGTGAAATACAGGATTCTTCACTAGTTCGATGGCACACTTGTTTTCAACCATTATCGTAACCTTTTCTTCTTGGGTATGTGTAAGCTTGCTTACTAATCTCTTTAACCATAATGCTTGTGTTGTTGCTGCAGTTGCTGCAATGAATTCGGATTCACATGATGATAGAGCTACTGTGGCTTGTTTTTGTGTACTCCAGTTGATTGGTGATTCACCGTAGTAGAATATAATTCCAGTAGTGCCTTTGCCTTCTTGAGTGTTGACTCTGTAGCTACTGTCACAATAACCTTGTCTTTGGTTTCCTCCATTGTGTTTGTAGGTGATTCCGTAGTCTTTTGTTCCTTTTACATAGCGTAGTACTTTCCTGATAGCTTTCATATGTTGTTCCTTTGGTTCTTGCATAAAACGACTAAGTAATCCAATGGAATAACATAAGTCAGGTCTTGTATGTAGCATATATCGTAAGCATCCAATTAAGCTTCGGTATTCAGTTGAGTTGATCGTTGTTTCTTCGGTGTTCTTTGTTAGTCTTGTTCCTGGATCCATAGGTATTAGAGTTTCGTTGCAGTCTAGCATTCCAACTTCCTTTAGGATCTTGTTTGCGTAGGCGGATTGCTTAATTGATATGTCACCTCCAGTTTGTGTGGCTTCAATTCCTAAGTAGTAGGATAGTAATCCTAGGTCACTCATCTCGAATTTTTCTTCCATTTGAGCTTTGAATTTGTCTATCTCTTCGTTCGGTGTGCCAGTGATGATTAAATCATCTACGTAGACTCCAACTAGAAGTATTGAATCATTTGATTTCTTTGTGTAGACAACTTGTTCCAAAGCGCATTTCTTGAAATCTAAGGACTTCAAGGTGTTGTCTAATTTTATGTTCCAAGCACGTAGTGCTTGTCTTAAACCGTATAAGCTTTTGTGAGTCTGTAGACTTTTCCGTTATCTTCTTTCTTTATAAATCCTTTGGGTTGTGTAACATACACTTCTTCTTTCAAGTCTCCATGTAGAAATGCAAATTTGACATCAAGGTGATGTACTTCCCATTTATTATTAGCAGCTATGGCTAATAGTAATCGGACTGTTTCCATTCTTGCTACAGGTGCAAAGACTTCTTCGAAATTTATGCCATGCTCTTGTATGTAGCCTTTTGCTACTATTCTTGCTTTATGCTTGACTATATTTTCATTAGCATCTTTCTTGGTCTTGAATATTCACTTTAATCCAATGGCTTTATGTCCTTTTGGTAGAGTGGTTAGTTCCCATGTATTGTTTCTGTTGATGGAATCTAATTCGACCTTCATTGCTTCAATTCATTTTAGATCGTTTGATGCTTCCTTGTAATTCTTAGGTTCATCTTCAGCCAGTAATAATTGCTCGGGTAATACTTCCTTGGTGTTATCGTATATATCAGTTAATGTTCTAAAACCTTGTAATGGTGTATACTCAAAGTCTGGATGTAAATTCCTGGTTGTATTTGAGTTACTTTGATTTGTTGAACTTGCTGAGGTAGTAGGTGTAATTTGAGCATTTACTCGTGATGAAGTTGTAGATGGTGTGCGATATACTTGTAAGGGTGAGTTTGTTGTTGATACTGTATCATCATTTGTAGGGATATCATTGTCTTCTTCATTTGGTTTGATTTCTTGTTCCTGATGATCATTTGTTGCTTCTAGGTTTTCGACTTCGAAGTCAAACCATTCAGGTTGATTGTTGGTGTGTTCATTCAAGTAATCCTTCAATTCCATGCTTCATCCTCTTTAAACTTCACATCTCTACTAACACAAATTCTTTGTGTTGTTGGATCAAATAATCGGTAGGCTTTTGATCCTTGTTCATTTCCTAAGTATACCATTTTATTGCTTCTGTCATCTAACTTTGACAGATGTTGTGATGGTACCTTTGCATATGCTATGCAGCCGAAAACTTTTAGGTTTTCTAGGTTTGGCTTTCTTTGTTTAATCGCTTCATATGGAGTGATGTCTTCTAGGGCTTTTGTAGGAACGCTGTTTAGAATGTATATTGAATGTCTAACAGCTTCAGCCCAAAAATTTTGAGGCATGTTGGTTGCTTTCATCATGCATCTTGTTGTAGATATAATTGTCCTATTTCTTCGTTCAACTACTACATTTTGTTGCGGTGAGTAAGGTGCGGTAAGTTGTCGTGCTATGCCATTTTCTTTGCAGTATTGAGTGAATTTGTTAGAAGTGAATTCTCCTCCAAGATCAGTTCTGAACATTTTTAATGTTGTCCTTAGCTCCTTTTCTATTGTGTTCTTGTATTCTTTAAAAGTATAAAATGCTTGATCTTTCGTGTTTAGAAAATACGCCCACATATATCTTGAATAGTCATCGACTAGTAAGAATATGTATCTTTTTCCAGATGGTGTTGGTGGTGTAATTGGTCCACATAAATCTCCGTATACTAAATCTAAAGGTGAGTTTGACCTAGTTTTTGCTTTCTTGGGAAATGGTGCTCTGCTTTGTTTACAAACTAAACAAACATCACAAATTTGTGTTGTATGTTTAATGGTAGGTATTCTTTGAACTAACTCTTTTTGAGTCATTGATTTTAGTGATTCAAAGTTGAGATGTCCTAATCTTGCTTGCCATAACCAAGTGTTGTCCTTCAAGTTTGTTAATAGGGAAACAGGTGTACCTATCTTCAGACTTGCTTTGTATAGACGGTTTCTTTGTCTTGTGACTTTCATGAAGATTTTGTTGTCCATGTCATAAAGTCGTAATTCATCGTCTTTCATTACTACTTTACAACCGATTTCGGTGAATTATCCAAGGCTCAATAAGTTGCTTTTTAGGCTGGGAATGTAATATACGTGTGGTATGATTCTTTGTTTTCATCATCACATTCTATTAGGATTGAACCTTTTCCTTTGATCTCTATGTGATATCCGTCTCCGAATCTTACTTTTCCACTAACGTTCTTATCTAGGTCTTTGAAGTGTTCTCTCATTCCAGTCATATGATTGCTGGCTCCATTGTCTAAGTATCACAGACTATCTACATTTGTCTCTTTCTATCCTACATCTTCTTCGTGTAGCGAGGCAGTTTGATCTTTAAGTTTTGTTACAGGTGGGTCTTCTAATATTGCCATTAGTAAGGTAGGCTCTAAGTCCTCTGCGACAAGATTAGATTGCATACTAGTGTTTGGTTTTGAATGATACTTAGTTGCATAATGACCCATTTTAATGCATTTGTAACATTTTACTTTGCTAAGATCAATATGTGATTTGTTGAAGTTGTTGTGAGAGTTTTGACCTTCTTTCTTATCTTTTTAAAATTTTTCATGGTTTTGTTTTTTTTGGAAGGATTTTTAAAAAAATTAAAAAAAATTTAATTTTAAAAATTTTTAAAATTTTAAAGTTTTCCGGGCCAAAAAAAAATAAAAAAATTTTTTTTTTTTAAAATTTAAAAAAAAAAAAGGGGGGTTAAAATCATTGGTTTTTCGGAAAAAATTTTTTTTAAAAAATTTTAAACCGGAAAAATAAAAATATTAACAAAAATTATAAATTAATTTTTAAAAGGAAATTTAAATAATTTTGGGTTTTTTAAAAAAATTTTTAAAAAAATTTTTTTTAAATTTTTTAAAAAAACCCGGTTAAATTTAAAATTAAATTTTATTTAAAAATATTTTAAAATTAATTGTGAAAATTTTTTTTTTTAAAATTTTTAAAGGAAAATTTTAAAAAAAAGGGTTTAAGGAAAAAAAAATTAAGGTTTTAAAGTTTTTTTTAAAATTTTTTAAGGTTTCATTCCTTTTTTAAAAAAAAGGGTTGTTTTTTTTTAAAAAATTTAAAATTTTTTTTTCCCAAAAATTTTAAGGGGAATTTGGGTTTTTTCCCTTGGTTTTTTTTTTTAAAAACCCCCCCAAAAAAAAAAATTTGGTTTTGGTAAATTTTTTTTTAAAAAATTTTTTTTAAAAAGAAAAATTTAAAATTTGGAAAAATTTTTAATTTCCTTTTTTTTTTTTTTTTCCCAAAAAAAAAAAAATTTTAAAAAGGGTTTTGGGGAAAATTAATTTTCCCAAAGGGTAAAATTTTTGGGGAAATTTAAAAAATTTTTTCGAAAAAGGAAAAAAATTTTTTCCCCTTTTTCCCCCCCCTTTTTTAAAAAAAAAGGAAAATTTTTTCCTTCTTTTTCCCCGAATTTTTTTTTTTTTTTTTTTCCCCCTTTTTTAAATTTTAAAACCCCTTTCCCCCCCCCAAAATTTGGGGTTCCCGCATCACCCTTTTTTTCCCGGGGGAAAAATTTTAAAAAAATTAAACCAAAATTTTTTGGGGAAAACCCATTTCCTTTTTTTTTTTTCCCCCAAAAGGTTTGGTTCCCTTTTGGTTTTTTTTTTTTTGGCCCCTTTTCCTAATTTTAAGGTTTTAAAAACCCCCCCGGGGGGGTTTTTTTTCCCTTAAAATTTGGAATAACCCTTTTTTGGCCAACCCCCAAAAAAAAGGAGGAAAAATTTTTTTCCCCAAAAGGGTTTGTTAAATTTTTAAAAAAAATTAAAATTCCCCAAAACCAAATTTTTGGGATTCCCCAATTTCAAAAATTTAAAAAATTTTTTTTTTTAAATTTTTTTAAAAAATTTGGAAAAAAAAAATTTTTTTTGGGAAAAAAAAAAAAAAAAAAAAAAAGGGGGTTTTAAAAAAATTTTTGGGTTTGGGAAAAAATTTTTTTGGGTTTTAAAAAATTTTTTTTTTTTTTAAAAAAATTTTAAAAAGGGGAAAAAAAATTTTTTAAAATTTTGTTTGGTTTAAAAATTTTTTTGGGTTTTTTGGGTTTTCCCCCTTTGTTTTTTTAATTAAGGTTTAAAAAAATTTTTTAAAATTAAAGAAAAATGGGCCGGGTTGGAAAATTTTATGGGTTTGAAAATGACCGGAAGGGGAATTGGAATTCCCCTGGAAAAGGGGGTTAAATTAAAAAAGGGGGGAACCAAAAAAAAAACCCCAAAAACTTTTAAAACCCAAAGGGGTTTTAATTTAAATTTCCCCTTTATTAATTTTTTAAAAATTAACCCAAATTTGAACGGGGCCCTTTAAAAATTTTTTAAGGAAAGGAAAAAACCCCTTTTTCCAATTTTTAAAAAAAAAATTTTAAAAAAAATTTTTTAAAAATTTTTAAAATTTTCCCGGTAAATTTTTAAAAAAAAAAATTTTTTTAAAAAAAAAAAATTTAAATTTGGAAACCTTTTAATAAGCCGGAAGGGGAAAAAAAGGAAAAACCAAAAAAAGGGCGGGTAAAAAGGAAATTTTGGGAATTAAACCCGTTTGTTTTAAAAAAAAAAGGAAAATTTAAAATTTAAAATTTTTTTTTTTCCCCCCCCCCAATTCCCCCTTTCCCTTTGGTTTTCCCAAGGGAAAAAACCCAAAAAAAACCCCCTTTTTTTTTAAAATTTTAAAAATTCGGGGCCCAATTTCCAAATTTTTGGGCCCCCCAAAAATTTTTGGGGGAAAAAGGGCTTGGGTTTTTCCCCCTAAATTTTTTTCCAAAATTTTGGGCCCCTTTTCCCAAAACCCTCCGGCCCCGGGGATTTTTTCCCAAATTGGGAACCCCTTTTTTCCCAAAAATTTTTGGGCCGTTAAAACCCCAAGGTTTTTGGGTTTAAATTCCCCAATTTAAAATTTAAAATTTTAAAAATTTAAAAAAACCCCCAAAAAAACCCCAAAAAAAAAAAATTTTTTTTTTTCCTTTATTAAAAAAAAAAAAGGGGTTTTCCCCTTTTTTTAAAAAAAGGGGGAAAAATTCCCAAAAATTTTTAAATTTTTTTACCCAAAGGGGTTTTTTTTCCAAAAAAAAAAAAAACCTTTTTCCCAAAAAATTTTTTTAATTTTCCCAAATTTTTAAAACCAAAAGGTAATTTTTAAAAAAAAAATTTTGGTTTAATTTTTTCCTTTCCTTTTAATGTTTTTTTTGGGGAAAAAACGGTTTTAAAAATTTTGGGAAAACCCCCAAAAAGGGTTTTAAGGTTTTGGGGTTTTTTTTTCCTCAAATTTTTGGGTTTTTCCTCCAAAGGGCCAAAAAGGGGAAAAAAATTTAAAATTTTGGGGGGGTTTTTTTTTTAAATTTTTCAACAACCCCCAAAAAAAAGGGAAAAAGGGGGAAAAAAAGGAAAACCTTTTTAAAAAAAAAAAACCCGACCCCCAAAACCCTTTTTAAAAAAAAAAAAATTTTAAATTTCCCTTTTTTTGGTTTTTTTCCTTTTTTTTAAAATTTTTTTTTTAAAACCCTTTTTGCCGGGAAAAAATTTTTTTAAAAAAAAAATTTTTTTTTTAAAATTTATTCCAAAAATTTTTTCCCCCCCTTTTTTAATTTTTTCCCATAAACCCTTTAATAAACCCAAAAAAAAAAAAAAAAATTTTTAAAAACCCCAAAATATTTTTTTTGGTTTTTTTCCAAATTAAAAAATTTTTAAAAAAATTTTTTCCGCCAAAAAAACCCCAAAAAAAGGTTTAAAAAACCCCAAAAAATTTTAGGGGTAAAAAATTTTTTAAAAAAAAAAAAAAAGGGAAAAATTTTTTTAAAAATTTTAAAAAAAAAAAAAAACCCCCAAGGCCCCATTTTCCCAAAAATGGGCCAAAAAAAAAAAAAAAAAATTTTAAAAAAGGGGGGTTTAAAAAAAATTTTTAAAACCGGGTTTTTAAAAAACCAAATTTTTTTTTTTTTCTTTAAAAAATTCCTTTTTTTTTGGGGGGGAAAAAAAAAGGGTTTTTTCCCAAAAAAAGGGGGGTTTTAAAGTTAATTTAAAAAAAATTTAAATTTGGTTTTAAAAAATTTTTTTTTTTTGGGGTTTAGGAAAAAAAAATTCTTTTTTAAATTAAAAACATAAATTGAAAAAATTTGGTTTAAAATTTTAAATTTGGTCAAAAAAAAGGAAGGTTAATTTAAAATTAAATTTTAAATAAAAAAAAATTAAGTAAAAAAAAAATTTTTTTAAAAAAAAAAAAATTTTTTTTTTTTAACCCAAAATTTTATAAAAAAATTTTAAAAAAAATTTAAAAAGGGAAAAAAAATTTTTTAAAATTTTTTTTAAAAAAATTTTTAAAAAAAATTTTTTTTTAAAAAAAATTTTCCAAATTTAATTTAAAAAAAAATTTTTTTTAAAAAAAAATTTTAAATTTTTGAAAAAAAAATTTAAAAAAAATTAAAAGGTTTTTTTTCCCCCCCTTGGAAAATTAAAATTTTGGGGAAAAAAAAAATTTTTTTTTTTTTTTAAATTAATTTAAGGTATGGGGGTTTTTCCCTTTTTTTTTAAATTTTTAAAAATTTTACCCAATTAAACCCCCCAAAAGGGGTTTTTTTGGAAAAATTTTGGGTTTTGTTTTTTAAAATTTTTAAAAAGGGAAAAAAAAGGGAAAAATTTTTTTTTTAAAATTTTTAAAAAATTTAAATTTTTAAAAAAAAAAAAAAATTTTTAATTAAATTTTCGTTAAAGGTGGGAAATTTTTTCCCCGGGGGGAAAAAAAATTAATTAATTTTAAATAAAAAATTTAAAATTTTTTTTACCAAAGGGGGTTTTTTAAAAAAAATTTTTTCCCCGGGGAAAAAAAAATTTTGGGTTTTTTTGGGGTTTGGGGGTTTTCTTTTAAAGGTTTTTTTAAACCCAAAAATTTTTTAACTTCCCTTTTCCAAATTTTTTTTCCCCCCCTTTTAAACTTTTTGGGTTTTTTAAAACCCCTTCCCTTCCCAAAAAATTTTAAACCAAAATTTTGGGGTTTTTTCCGGAAACCCCAAAAATTTTTTAAAAAATTTTTTTTTTTTTTTTTTTTTTAAAATTTTTTTTCCTTTTTTAAAAAAAAAAAAAAAAAATTTTGGGTTTGAATTTTAAAAATTTTTTGGGTTTAAACCCAAAATTTTTAATCAATTTTGGGTTTAAAAAAAAAAATTTTTGGTTTAAAAAAAAATTTTTTTTTCCCCTTTCGGGGGTTTTTTTTGGAAAAAATTTTTTCTTTTTTTTTTAAATTTTAAAGTTAAAATTTAAACCCTTTTTTTGGTTTTTCCCAAAATTTTGAAATTTTTTAAAAACCAAAATTTTTTGGAAAATTTTTTTTAAAGTTTTAAATTTAAAAAGGTTCAATTAAAACAAAAAAAATTTTTTTTAAAAAAAAGTTTTTTTTGGACCAAATTTAAATTAAACCCCTTTTTTAAAAAATTTTTGGAAATTTTGGGGAAAAATTTTCCCTTTAAAAAATTTTTTTTTATTTTTTTTTTTTTGGGGCCCCCTTTTTTTTTAAAAAATTTGGGAAAAAAAATTGGAAAAGGGGGGGGGTAATTGTTTAAAAAATTTTTAGGGAAACGGGTTTTTTAAAAAAAATTTTAAAAGGGAAAAGGGAAAAAAAAGGGGGGAAAAAATTTTGGAAAAACCCAAATTAAATTGGTGACCCCCCTTTTTTAAATTTTACCTTTTTAAATTGGTTCTTTAAAAAATTTTTTTTCCTTTAAAATTTAATTTTAAAAATTTTTAATGGGTGGGAAATTTTTTTTAAAAAAATTTGGTTTTAGTGGGTTTTTTTTTTTTTTTTAAAATTTCCTTTTTTTTTCTTGGGGGGTTTTTCCCAAGGTTTAAAAAAATTAAAATTCCCGGTTTTTTTTAAAAATTTAAAAAATTTTTTTTTTAAAAATTAATTAAATTTTTTTTTTTTTTATTAAAACCTTTTTTTCCCATTGGAAATTTCTTTAAAAATTTAAAAGCAATTAAATAAGAAAAAGGGGGGGGGAAAAAAAATTGGGTGGAAAAATTTTTTAGTAAAAAAACCCCCCAAAAAAATTTTAAATTTAAAAAAACCCCAAAAAAATTTTAAAAGGGGTTAAATTTCCCAAAAATTCCCTTGTTTTTTTTAAAAATTTATAAAATTTAAAACAAGTATTTTATTAAATTTTTTCCTATTTAAAATTTGGGGTTTTAAAAAATTTTTTGGTTTTTAAAATTTTTTTTTTTTAAAAATTTTTTTTTAAAGGGTTTTTTTTAAAGTTTTTTCCCCTTAAATTAAAAAAAGGGGAAATTTTTTTAAAAAAAAAATTTTTTAATTTTTAAAAAAACTTTTTTTTTAAAAAAGGGAAAAAATTTATAAATTAAAAATAAAAAAAAAATAAAAATTAAAAAAATTTTTAAAAATTAAAAGTTTTTAAAAATTTAAAAAAGGGGTTAATTTAAACCAAAAAAAAACCCCAAAAAAAATTTTTAATTTTTTTTTTTTAAAAAAAATTTTTAATTTTTTTAATTTAAAAAAAAAAATTTTTTGGGAAAAAATTTTTTTTGGGGTTTTTTTTTTTTTAAAAAAATTTTAAAAAAACCCCAAATTTTTTTTTTTTTTTTTTTCCCCCGGTTTTTTTTTTTGGGGTTTTTTGGGGAAATTGGGAAATTTAAATTTTTTAAAATTTGGGTTTAAAAAAATTTTTTTTTGGAAAAATTTTGTTTAAAATTTGAATTTAAAAAAAATTTAATTTTAGGGCCTTTAAAAAAAATTTTTTTTTTTCCTTTAGGGTTTAAATTTAAAAAAAAATTTAAATTTTGGGGAAAATTTTTGGGTTTTTTGGGAAAAAATTTAAACAAAAACCGGGTTTGGTTTTTAAAATTTTTTTAATTTAATTTAAAAATTTTTTTTAAAAAACCAAAAAAAAATTTTTTCCCCCCGGGGAAAATTTTTTAAAAATTTATTAATTTTTTAAAAAAACCAAAATTTTTAAAAAGGGTTTTAAAAAATTCCGTTTTTTTTTAAAAAATTTTTAAATTTCCCTTTTTTTTAAAATTTAAAATTTAATTTGGGGAAAATTTTTTTGGGAAAAAATTTTTTTAAAATTTTTAAAAAATTTTTTAAAAAAAGGGGAAATTTTCCCTTTCCCTTTAATGGTTAAAGGGTAATTTATTTAAAAATAAAATTTTAACAAAAAAATTTTTTTTTTTTCCCAAAATAAGGAAAAACCTTTAAAACTTTTAAAAATTTTTAAAAAAATTTCAAAAAAAAAAATTTGGAAAAAAAAAAACCCTTTTTTGGGGGGAAAAAAAAAAATTAAAAATTAACCGGAAAAAAATTTTTTAATTTTAAAAAAAAAAATTTGGAAAAAAAATTAAATTTTTCCAAAAAAAAATCCCAATAAAAAAAAAAAAATTTAAAAAAAATTTTTAAAAAAATTTGGAAGGAAAAAAAAAAACCAATAAAAGGGAAAAAAAACCCCAAAAAAAAAAATTTAAAAAATTTTTTGAAAATTAAGATTCCCTTTTTTGGGGGGGGAAAAAAAAAAAAGGAAAAATTTCCCCTTTTTAAATTTTTGGGGAAAAAAATTTTAAAAAAAAATAAAAAAGGGTAAAAATTTTTAAAAATTTTGGTTAAAATTTAAAAAAAAATTAAAAGGTTTTTAATTTAAAAACAAATTAAAACAAATTTTTCCAATTAAATCATTTAAAAATTTTAAAAATAAAAATTTAAAAAAGAAAAAAAAAAATAAAATTAAAAAAGAAATAAAAAAAAAATTTTTTAAAAATTTTAAAAAAAAATTTTGGGGAAAAAAAAAAAAACCCAAAATTTAAATTAAAAAAAAAAAAAAAAAAAAAAATTTTAAAAAAATATAAAAAATTAATTTTAAAAAATTTTTAAATTAAAAAAAAAAATTTTAAAAAATTTTAAAAAAAAAAATTTAAAAAAAAAAAATTAAAAAAAAATTTTAAAAAAGGAGTTTAAAAAACCTTTTTTTTTTCCGAATTGGTAAAAAAAAAAAACCCCGAAAAAAAAATTTTTTTTCGTTTAAAAGGGAAAAAAAAAGGCCCCTTTTTTTTTAAAAAAACCGGGAATTTTTAAAAAAAAAATATGGGAAAAAAAAAAAAATTTTTTTTTTGTTTTAAGGCCCCCCAAAAAAAAACCCAAATTTTAAAAAAAAAAATTTTTTAAAAAATTTTTTTTTAAATTTTAAAAAAAAAAAAAAAAAAAAAAAAAATACCTTTTAAAAAAAAAAGGAAAAATTAAAAAAAAAAAAACCTTAAAAAAGGAAAAAATTAAAATTTTTCCCAAAAATTAAACCCTTTTGGGGTTTTCCCCCAAAAAGGGGTTTGGGGGAAAATAAAAAGGGGTTTTTTTTTGGGGGTTTAAAAAAATTTTTTTGGGTTTTTTTGGGGGGGATTAAAACCTTAAAATTTTAAAACCCTTTTCCAAATTTAAAATTTTTAAAAAAGGGAAATCCCCTTTCCAAATTTTTTTCCCCTTTTAAACCATCCCAAAAAAAAAAAGGGGGTAAATTTTTTTTAAAAAAATTCCAAATTTTTTTTTTTTCGGGGTTCCTTTTTAAAACCCCGGGGGGGGAACCCCCAAAAAATCCCTTTAAAAATAAAAATAAAATTTTTTTGGGGGGGATTAAAAAAATTTGGAACAAATTTTAAAAAAAAAAAAAAAAAAAATTAGGGGTTTTAAAAAAAAAAAATTTTTAAAAAAAAACCCCTTTTAAAAAATTTTAAAACCCCAATTTTTTAAAAACCAAATTTAAAATTTAAAAATTTTAAAAATTTAAACCCCCTTTTTAAAGGGGGAAAAAAAAAAAAGGGGGGGAAACCCCAAAAAAATTTTGGATTTTAAAATTAAATTTTAAAAGGGGAACCAAAACCCAAACCCCTAAAAAATTGGAAAAAAAATTTTTAAAAAACCCCTTTAATTTAACCCCCCGGGGAAAAAATTGGAATTGGGTTTTTTTTAAAAATTTTTTTTTTTTTTTTTTTTTTGGGGTTTTTGGGGGTTTTTTTCCCCCCCAAAAAAAAGGGTTTAAAAAAACCCTTTGGTTGGGTTCCCTTGGGTTTTAATTTGAAATTTTAAAAAAAAATTTTATCACTATTTGGTCATTAAGATTAATAAAATTATGTGGATTTTAGGAGTCTCAAAACTACAATTAGGCACTATTAGCAAGATGGGTTTAAACTTGACGTCTTCTTTAGTAGACACTTCAATCCAAAACATGCTTTCTTCAGTTCACGATCCTTTGGATCTAGTCGGAGTTCTTTTGGTAATGCCTGAAAAAATATTTCACTCGAAACTTTCTAAAGAAGCAATGCCTCTAAAATATCGCCACCCTCTTCGATTATATAGCCTCCATCTGAAATGGCTTCTGTATATCATTAGCAGCTAGTAATAACTTCACCTTTAGTTCCTGCATTTTGACCGATAATACACAACAGGTGAACAAATATAAATGCATACCCGTCACAGTTACTTTATACGTTAAAAGGTTGTTGGGGGTACGTGTGACGATGCTCACAGAAAAAAAAGTAAACACCTCTTTGTTCATGAAATCTAGTTTTTATATGATATAATTTTAAAAAAATTGTATCTAAAGCACTTATCCGTGCATCTAAAGCATGTTGCTCTTGACGCAACTGAGAAAGTTATTCTGACAACTGAACTTCCATGTTTCACTTATAAGAAACATTTTTTTATTTCTTTTCAGATTTCTCATATCTACATTAACCGAAAAGTCATTTAAATCATAAAAGTTTATAATCAGGAACTATGTGAAGGTTAATGAAATGATTATGGAAAGTATAAGCTTTCTCTTACCCAAGTTACCTTCTTTATGCACGAAGTATCAAGCCATATTTCAAAGGTAATTTAGATACCAAATTACCTTCCCAAAAAAGAAAAGGTACTCGGTTTTTTTCTATGTGGTGTTGGACTTAAAACCCCATGGATCAGTTAGCCAAAAGATCGGACGACACAGTTACCCAAAAAAAACCCCACTTTCAATCGTTACCCAACCCACCCATACCAATATACCATCAGCTACAATATAAACCCAATTAAATATTAAACTACTTAGTAGGTAAAATTCATAAGCATACCTTTGCCAAATGATGTAGGTTTTACTGACTAGATTTTACATTTATAATAACTCGTCTACCTATGGCCTACCTAATGCACTAACGGGCAGTATACCCGGTCGCATGTAGTGAGGGAATGGTAAGACCAAGGTCGTCCCAAGAACGGTTGATTCCTAGCTGTCTAATTAATTAAATTCGTCAAATAAATAAGTTTGAATGATAGGATTGATAATATTTAAGGTGTCACGTGATCAATTGGGCTGGTTCTCTAGTAAACAAGCTAATGGGAACGATAGTGATGCAATTCTTAAAACCGAGATGCTCTACAAGTGGCAACAGTCGATAGACTCCTTTGGTCAATTCGCCTACCCTATGGTTCTTAGAATCCTTACCAAGATGAACAGGTCACCCGAGATCATTCGGCAATCTAATAGCAGTCATTAAGAGCCGAGGTTTACTATCGCAATATATAGGTTCTAAATCTCACTAGATTCCTGTTTCAGGTGGGGTCAAAGTCGAGAGGACAACATTTGATCAATTTGCCCTAACCTATCAAGCAAAGATGCCACCACCGGAGAAGTCGGTGTCCCTTCATAAGTCCGTTGTTCCCGGTCCCTAAGCCAAGTCATTAAGTTCCGCTACATGCTAGACTTATAATAGTGAGTGCCGGGCGTTAGCAACTTAAACGCCACCCCTAATTCTTAAGTTCATCCAAACGGTAGGTGATCGGTTGGTCAAATCGCACAAGTAGAAAGGGTCGTCAGTTGGTCATATCTTACCCTTCCCGTCTCAGTCTACTCACTTAGGGTCAGTTGGTCATATCTTTAAGCAACTAGCCTCTACCGCCATTCAAAACTACCGAAACAAGGGTAGCTACCAACAAACTATGCATGCATACACTAGAAACAATTAATAACGCAAAAGCATTAATAATAAAGAAAATCAAAACTAGGCCAAGACCTAATTTCCACATCTCCATAATACCCTAGTGGAATGACAAAGATAATTACCATATAAAACAATAAATAATCAAAGACATAACATCAAATAATTAATCTAATAATAAATTAATAATCAATTAAATATAACACAATAAGAATTAATTCCTAACAATTATATTGAGAATCAAGATTATAATAAACAATAATGAAACCAAAATAATATTATGAGTCAGAAAATAATTACATATCGTGACAAGGATAAAGCTATCGATCCCCTAGATGAGTACCGGGGCAAACCCCGAAGGATTTGCCCCTTCGAAGAACCTACTGATGCGTCTTTTTCTTTCTCTTTTCTTGCTTCGGCACACAGCAGCAATATGCTTCCCAATTTGATATCATAGATGTACGCATATGCATGTATATTTATAGTAAATGATTTTAGGGCATCATGCAACTTGGGCCCGGGATTTTAATAATTACGACGTAACTAAATTAATAAGTTACGCTGTAATTCTTTGTAGCTTCATATAAAATACCCGCATTAAATTAATTACGGTAATTAAATTATAATTACGCCGTAGCCTTCGAAACTTTGCGCCCAAGTAATTAATTGCGGCATAACTAATCCATCAGGTTACGCCGTAATCCTTCGTCATCTCATACTTATCCGACACAAAATAATCTCTACGTCGTAACTAATTCCATGTTACGCCGTAACCTTCATAAAAATAATTACGACGTAACCAAAAGAATTGGTTACGCCGTATCCTTCAAAGCTCATATTTACGCCGTAACATTATTAAGCAGTTACGGCGTAACCTTCACAAATAATTCATAAGCCCTCGTAAATCAATCTTCAGAACATATATTTGGCCTTATCACTCCTTTTCCGCTCCAGCGCCTCATTTATCCTGAAATGCAAATATGAACGAATTAAGTACCATATTAATACAAATGAGGCCATAAACACGGGAATTTGATATATAAAAGATCAGGCTAATTTGATGTTATCAAATATCCCCCCACTTGAATCGTACTTGTCCTCAAGTAGTCCCTTTAAATAATTCTTAAAAAGATATCTCCCATGATTAATTTGGAAGATATGTGTCTAAAAATCACCTAAGCTAGAAAATTCCAAACGGAGCACCTCACGAAAAGGGAATTGAAATCACACACTCTCTCTCTATCATAATTCAGATGTTTATTTTTGGTTGATCACTCAACTGCTCAGTCATGGCGAGTATTCTATCATAGGCTTGGCAAAGATACTAATCTCCACCACTAGAGTCTATAGATACATATATTCTAAAAGGCAATGGGTTGACACAATATAAAGGCTTATGGGGTTATTTTGTCATTACTAACGAGCTACGGCGAAGGGGACAAAATCAATTATACATGATCAAATCCATGGCCAAGACACCAATGATTGCTCGCTTCCTCACCTAAACTCGATTCATGACTAAGGGTAGGATAAGACATGGGAACACATTTAATGGGTGTAAACAAAAAGACATGAAACAAATAGATTCCTAAGTCCACAGTCTCCCCACAACTAGTCGCATTCAATCCCATAGCAAAAATCGAGGGTCAAGAGTCAAGGGGTCTTCAAAAAACGAGTCAATGCATATAAAATGTAAAGTAATGCCTCATAAACTCCATAAACTTAGGAAAATAAGATGCATTAACTCGGCCTTCATCATCAATGAAAAAATGAATGTGCTATATAAAAAAATTTAAAATTTGGGTCAATTTATCACATTTTCTATCAAAATCAACCATTTCTATCTCTCATCCCCCCACTTGAAATGTACAATGCCCCATTGTACGAATATTGATTAAAATATGAAAGGCGAGATAGAAATGTACGGGTTTTTTTATCCGTAAGACAAAACGAATTTGTAAAAACAGCGCCTAACTGAAACAAGACGAGAATACTTATCACAATACGACACATAAGCTGATTTATATTACGATCAGCTATAAACAAACTAATAAACACTTTCTTGCATGCTGTTTTTTTTATTTTTTATTTATTTTATTTTTTTTAATTCGATGCAAGACAAGGTATACATGAATATAAACGACACGAACATAAAAGTATCCCCCCACTTGAGATCAACTATCATCTAAACCCGATTTTATTCCACAACCCTTTATTCAAAACCCGCGACTTTCACTAGTGGAATCAAAATTAACCAACAGCGCCCGGACCATGGACATAGAAAACTACAGGGTAGGCTAGGCGATAGGTGTAATGAAACAATATATATTGGGTAAACAAAATGAAAGGAAAGGCTCTAAAGGGTGTATCTAGGGGTATCTTGCACTAATGGTGAGTGCAACAAAAAGGTTTTAACAAGGGGATTGACTAATCGATGTGAAAAGCCAATATACACATAACAAAAATGATGGGCTATTTGGGTTTAATCCTAAAATTTCCTTATATTCTAGCTGCACCGATCACACCAAGTTACCTCAGTGTAATGCTCATGATAATGGTCTCGAAAAGATATGCAAGGCCAAGTTATAAAGTCTACTACAGCCACCGGCACACTCATTTTAATTGAATTATGTATAAGGGGAAAATGGAAAGGCTTATCCTCACACAATGGAAATATAGGGTAGGTGTGCTTGGTCTAGGTTAGTCTAGTTAAGTAATGAAAAACATGTCAAAAATTACTAATGAAACATTTTTCATCAAAAACTAGAAAAATAAAGGCAAGTAAAATCAAGTGGGTGTCTATGTCTAATCCCTTCCCCCCACTTGGGTCATACTTAAGCATATAAATGAAAAATAAGAAGGGTTAGAATTGAAACGGAAAACTTCCCTGGATTTGCTCGGTATGAATAATAATGCACATACAAAAACATGCTCCAATTGTGCCTCCCCGAGCAACATCCAACTTCTCAACAATTTTCCAACACCATGTCACTCAACTAGGACGGTTAAAAAGTGTTCTCTTGCAGCCATTATAACTCTATAATTCTTCAACCTGTATTGCTGCAAGAAAAACTAATACCAAAAAGCATAATTTCGGAAAAAAAGCAAAAATAGCACGAAATGTAAAAATTAAAACAAAATAAAATCTAACTCACTTTCGTATGAATCACGGTTGCATTTAGCTCATGCAACAAGCCTTTTAAACCCCTCGGTGTCCCGAGTGGATGAGTAAAGTCTCGTGAGGGTTTACAAGGAACACACGCACAAAGTTCATTGAATTACTAATACAAGGTTACGAAAATGTTTCGAAACTTGTTTTTTATTAAAAATTTTCATATCGAGGATAGTTACGGCGTAACTGGATCGACCCAATTACGGCGTAGGTGAGTGGACTTAATAAAATGTGTACCAGGAAAGGGATTACGGCGTAACTGGATCGGCCCAGTTACGGCGAAATCCCGAGAAAGAAAATACCTGGACAAAGGGAGTTACGGCGTAACTAGATCGGCCTAGTTACGCCGTAGTTATGATGAAGTGGACAGATGGCCTTACTGATTGCCCGTTACGGCGTAAATGGATCGGCCAATTACGCCGTAATTACGTTCTGATGTTGTTGTGCCCAAAGTGTCAACTTCTTCCTACGTTTCAAGAGGAGTTATAGGAACTCTTATCATCTATCTTTGGTCTTTATACCTGCAAATGAGATAAACAAAACATGCCAAACCAACTACAAAACCTAAAAACCACAAAAATATCCAAAAAGGTCTATGAAATAAAAACAAAGAAAACTAAATCTAGGATAGGGACAGGTAGTCTCCCGACGAGCACTTTTCTTTAACTTCCTTGAGTCTTTAAGTTAGACTCCTGCAACAGCCATCAATCGGACGTCTCCAATCATGTCCATTGCTCAACTAATCTCGGCTTATGATCTTGTCGAGATTCCCTCCACTTGTTCTTCTTACTCAACCTGCACACTATCAACCTCGTGCATTAAATGTGTAAAAATAATAAACATGAGCAACAAGTGAGATATAACACATTATTCATAATTTAAAGATGCCTCAGACTTGGTTACGGCGTAAGTCCAATTACTAACTACGCCGTAACTTCAGTCTGCACGCCACCTGATATAATATGAGAATATATTAAGCCGTAACCATGGCCAAGGTTACGCCGTAATCTCAAGACAAAAGACATAATTGTAGAATAATATTAATCAAACATCCAAAAATACGAAGACCGTTCCCCGGCAGCGGCGCCAAAAACTTGATACAGGTTTTACTTACCAGGTTTTACATTTATAGTAACTCGTCTACCTATGGCCTACCTAATGCACTAACGGGCAGTGTACCCGGTCGCATGTAGTGAGGGAATGGTAAGACCGAGGTCGTCCCAAGAACGGTTGATTCCCAGTAGTCTAATTAATTATATTAGTCAAATAAATAAGTTTTAATGATAGGATTGATAATATTTAAGGTGTCACGTAATCAATTGGGCTGGTTCTCTAATAACCAAGCTAATGGGAACGATAGTGATGCAATTCTTAAAACCGAGATGTTCTACAAGTGGCAACAGTCGATAGACTCCTTTGGTCAATTCGCCTACCCTATGGTTCTTAGAATCCTCACCAAGATGAACAGGTCACCCGAGATCATTCGGCAATCTAATAGCAGTCATTAAGAGCCGGGGTTTACTATCGCTATATATGGGTTCTAAATGTCACTAGATTCCTGTTTGAGGTGGGGTAAAAGTCGAGAGGACAACATTTGGTCAATTCGCCTAACCTATCAAAGAAAGATGCCACCACCGGAGAAGTCGGTATCCTTCATAAGACCGCTTGTTCCCGGTCCCTAAGCCAAGTCATTAAGTTCCGCTACATGCTAGACTTATAATAGTGAGTGCCCGTTAGCAACTTAAACACTCACCCCTAATTCTTAAGTTCATCCAAACGGTAGGTGATCAGTTGGTTAAATCGCACAAGTAGAAAGGGTCGTCAGTTGGTCATATCTTACCCTTCCCGTCTCAGTCTACTCACTTAGGGTCCGTTGGTCATATCTCCTAAGCAACTAGCCTCTACCGCCATTCAAAGCTACCGAAACAAGGGTAGCTACCAATAAACTATGCATGTATACACTAGAAACAATTAATAACGCAAAAGCATTAATAATTAAAAGAATCAAAGCTAGGCCAAGACCTAATTTTCACATCTCCATAATACCCTAGTGGAATGACAAATATAATTACCATATAAAACAATAAATAATCAAAGACATAACATCAAATAATGAATTGACTAATAATAAATTAATAATCAATTAAATAGAACACAATGAGAATTAATTCGCCAACAATTATATTGAGAATCAAGATTATAATAAACAATAATGAAACCAAAATACTATTATGAGTCAGAAAATAATTACATATCGTGACAAGGATAAAGCTATCGATCCCCTAGATGAGTACCGGGGCAAACCTCGAAGGATTTGCCCCTTCGAAGAACCTACTGATGCGTCTTTTTCTTTCTCTTTTCTTGCGTCGGCACACAGCAGCAATATGCTTCCCAATTTGATATCATAGATGTACGCATATCTATAATACTTAAAGCTTATCCCCCTTAATTTAATGTGCAAGGGGTTGTGCACAACCAAAAGTACGGTACATACGTGTCTATGCATACCCAAATACTACTAAAAGACTACATTCATGAGTTGAAATCATTTAATTCGTACAATTGAATGTTGTGAAGGATGGTGTTACGGAAGGTCAATAGGCTGTACGAGTTAAACCACATGGCATACAAACCATATGGTGGTTACAACAACCATAAATCTTCTTAATGAAGACTTTAGGCCTTCCGCCTTCTACCAGGAGCCTATAAATGACAACCAAACAAACCTCGGTCTACTCAGCATCGGTCGAAACCAAAACCCATCACTCCTCAACTCTCGTCTACATCCTAACACCGCAAGACACATACAAGAACAAAAGCAAAGATCTCAGATTTGTTTGAGTCGTATCCAAACCTTCTAAGATTCAAAATTACGAAATCATCATCGATCTATAGAAGCAAATAGCTTCTTTTAATATCCAAATATTTTAAAGAAAAGAACAAAACCAAACGGGTTTCATTCTTACTTTCATTCGGTTAAAGGAAAAAACGTCACTTCAAACTGTGACTATGAAAGGATCTTGAAGCTTAGAACTCACAACAACAAATTCATATCGTTTGATGATCGGATTCGAAACAGAAAGTTAAACAAAGAAAAGACTTTTATGTGGTTTTGGTATTCAGATTTGGGCAGGAAGAAAACAAGGGACAATCGTTGTTTGTTACTCTAATCACGTTTTGATAAGAAAGAAAAATCTTTGGAGTAGAATTGTGTGTGACTACATTTTACAACTGAGAGATTTTAGGTCAAGGAGGTTATAAGGAGTCTTATAAACCATGAGTTTTGGGTATCTAATTTGCTTAACCCTTTTGGAATTGGGCTCCAAATTTCATCAGGCCTAAATTAGGTGTTTTTCCTTTGCGTTACAGAGGTTGTTGATGTTAGTATTTTCAACTTTTATTTGTACATTATCTTTGAAATATTTACAATACAGATATTCAATTAGTACATAATCGTGTCAAAGATACGCTAGAACTAACAAATAAATGAATCGATCTTCATATATTTTTGAGATATCGCATCTTTTGACTGTAGATATGCTAAATAATTGATTCCTTCTATTTAAAAAAGTCACAAGTATAAGATGGAGATTAAATAATGAATAAGTAAATTTGCTATATACATTGCCAAGTGCCAAATAATAAGATACCATATAGGTAAAAAAAAGCAAGAAAAAGCATCTTTATATTTGTCGAGAAAGAAACATGGTACTCGACAAAAATCAAAATATTCAAATGATGTCCAATCATCTTCCTATATGAAAGGTTGCTTATAATCTTCATATTTTCATTATATATACTTTTTTTGTTTTATTAAATGATGTATTTAAAGGTATGTATAAACAATACTTTAGACTTTTAAACATGATCTCGATAAGTTTTTCGAAGCAGCTAATCATGGTATCGTTCCTTTTCCAGTGGGTTAATTTTTAATTTTCATTTGAGACGACCATTTTTTATGTAACTTGATATAAATGTAAGAGAATCATAGTTTTATACAAGTTTGTATTGTACTAATGTAACAAAAGTGCAATTTAATGTTATCGTTAGTATAATAATAGTTTGTATTGTACCGTAGTATATATGAATTTTTGTTGAACAAATAAGAGTTATCATTTATAAAAAATGCTAAACATAAAGGGATATGTTTAATTGATGATTATTGAAGTAGATTGACATAATTCACATTAAAAATGGGCTTTAGTTTAGAAGCATCAAAAAGAGTTATTCGACTAAATAAATATGTTACAAAATAAGTTTTGGTGAGGAATTGTTGCTCCAAGGTTTTGAAAAGAGATTCATAATCAAATAATGAAGTCTAATTGTGTAGTGATTATGGAGCTACAAAACCCTTTCGGTTTTGTGTTGCAATGATAAAACTCATTCCTATGTTTTAACCCATTTTTTTGAAATAATTGTACTCTTTTAAAGTTAAGTAACTATCTTAAATAGTAAGAAAATATTAGACACAATCGGTGCATCGCACGGGTTGAACCCCTTAATTTAATGTGCAAGAGGGTTTGTGCACAAAATCATGTGCGGTACAAACATGCCAATGCTCCACAAAAGCTCTCAATTGAATGTAATGAAATGAAGGTGAATATGAAGTGTTCTTTGAAGGCTACAACATTCATGTATGATCATTAATCGGAGGTATACGAAGAAACATGAGGTTACATTGTGATCATTACTTGGAGGTATACAAAGAAACACCGCATTTAGTTGTTGCAACACTTCATATTCTTTTTAAGGAGCCTATAAATAACACATGCATTTCTTAAACTTTCCACACCATGGAGAAGAAAAAGACGGCATAATAAAGAAGCATCAAAGTATAACTTAAAGATTAGAAAAACACCTGCTTCACGTTGGCCCCCTCGACACTAATGGTGAGCCAAAAACATAACAAAAGTGACAAATAAATATGAAAAATAACGAATATATACATAATTCATATTAAAATATTAAATAAACTACTTTAAATACAAAACTTATGATAACATCAATTGCAATATCTTACATGTAACTACTTGCATATAATATTACGTAAAAAACACGTATATATTCAACCCTTAACCAATCGTGCAACGCACAATATAAACTAAAGTAATAATAACATTATTAGCCATCTAAATAATAAATACAATGCAACTTCTCTAATAGGTATCTAAATACCATCATATACAACATTACGGATAAAAACATCACCCCTCAACCACTAGACCGTGCATCGCACGGGTTGAGGGTAGCCTCGTGCATGTATATTTATAGTAAATGATTTTAGGGCATCATGCAACTTGGGACGGGCTTTTAATAATTACGACATAACTAAAGTAATAAGTTACGCCGTAATTCTTTGTAGCTTCATATAAAATACCCGCATTAAATTAATTACGGCGTAATTAAATTATAATTACGTCGTAGCCTTCGAAACTTTGCGCCCAAGTAATTAATTGCGGTGTAACTAATCCATCAGGTTACGCCGTAATCCTTCGTCATCTCATACTTATCCGACACGAAATAATCTCTACGTCGTAACTAATTCCATGTTACGCCATAACCTTCATAAAAATAATTACGACGTAACCAAAAGAATTGGTTACGCCATATCCTTCAAAGCTCATATTTACGCCGTAACATTATTAAGCAGTTACGGCGTAACCTTCACAAATAATTCATAGGCCCTCGTAAATCAATCTTCAGAACATATATTTGGCCTTTTATCACTCCTTTTCAGCTCCAGCGCCTCATTTATCCTGAAATGCAAATATGAATGAATTAAGTACCTTATTAATACAAATGAGGCCATAAACACGGGAATTTGATATAGAAAAGATCAGGCTAATTTGATGTTATCACCAAACTTAATTCAATCTACTGCAAGTCTGCAACCACAAACTAATCAAAACAGAAGCCCCCATAGCTCTTGTATTGGCCTTCTTTATGATTTGCGCCAACACCTAAACACCATTTAGAAACAAAAAATGGGTAAGATAATTCAATCCCCACGGTAGCATAGAATCATCTGAAACTGTTGGACTCATTTCTGTAAAAATAGTAGATGATCAATTAGACTTGGAATTCCAGATTTGTAGTTGCTCCAGGAACACTACCTGTACATGTCCGTATCCTAATTGAACACAATTAAAATGAGTGACTGATTTCCAAGCCCGTGACAACTTACCTCCTTTTACGATCTCTTTGGTCTACCCACATGAGTATGATGTTTCGATGGAATAATAGTTGTTGGAAACTCGTACTTTTTCCACATAGTCACACCATTTATAGGATTCACCTTGAAATTATATACCTTTTTCCACGTGTCTAGCAAATAATTTGGATGAAGTTTATGGTAGACCAACTTCCAACATCCAACTCATTTTGTGCCATATTCCAATTAAGCGCTACTGCATGCTTACAAGGGATGCCCGTAAGCTCCCATCTCCTACACGAGCATACTCTGGGACCAAAATTAACCACAACTCGATCTCCCCAAGGTCCAGTAACCTCATATTTGTCACCCCATTCCAAGTGACAGTATATTCAGCACCTAATCTTTGATTGTTTAAAAAGTTTTAGAGTCCGTACTAGTTAATGGTCCAACAGTTTTTTGGATAACCATTTGAACATTCACTATCCCTTTCATTAGATACTCTCTTATGAAATCTAGTGTTGTGACAATAGGCATATGCCTCTCGTCTATTAATTTCCTATTGAAAACCTCACACATGTTGTTTAGAAGTACATTAGAGTGTGCTCTTCCTGTCGAGAAAAAGATGTCTAAATTATTCAGTAAATGCGAATGATAGTTAATTATTGTATTACTAACTACAAACTATAATGTGATAGCACTCATTACTTAAAAAATGAGACCTTGCCCAATGATGTGGTGGAATTTGGGATAACCAGTTAGAGGCATCAATATTGAACTTTTTCAGATCATTCATTTGGACTTCAAATTGCTGAGTGGTGGTATACATCTCTTTTCATGTCTTCATGTATGTGTCTAATGCAACATCTATACTTAGCACACCTCCATAACAGGTCTTTATATGCTCTACCACACATCTCTTTTTAAGGTTAGTATAAAAAGTAATTGCCATGAAAGTGAAATCTAAATAAGAAATTACCTTTTGTCTGTCAGTCATAAAAGTGAAATTAGACATTTTTGTCATCTTTAGATCATCAGCAAGACACTCCAAAAACCATGTCCATAAGTTGGTTGTCTTTGCCTTAACAACATCAAATGCCAATGGATAGATTCCACTATTTCCGTCAACATCCACAGTAGTTAGTATGTGCCTTGGAATGAACCTTTCATAAAATCACCGTCTACACCCAACTAGTCCCTCCCAATAGCTTTGAAACCTTCCTTCAACCCCCTAAACATATGTATATATCCTCTTGAATACTCTTGTTGTAACTATTATAATGGCCAAATCCTTTCTTGTGCAATCTTGACCATCTACCTTCAAGGTATGTGTTTGTGTTTACTATTTTGTGGAGGGCAAAATGTGTAAGTGTCTGAGAAAGTGTGTGTGCACAAATGGTATGCAAGAAATAGACAGACAAAAATGGAAGGAAAGTAACTAACTTTTAACTGTTATATTGATGTACTTTTAAATGTCATTACAGAATCCTGTTTATACTACATGAACATATATGATATGAAGGGTTGTGATGGTTCAATAGAACCAAAGGTTGTGTCCCTTAATCAATAACTGTCATATAACTATATCTAACCAACTTAACTGTCATTCTGACTTATCTAACCATATTCTAGGGGTCTGTTGGCATATGGACAAGACCAAACGAAAGTAATAATTATACTAATATGACTAAGGTTTGAAAACATAATCTAAGGTTGATTGATCTTAAACTTCCAACAATCTCCCTCATAAGATCAATAACCTCTAAACTGTCTTTTTCTTCTTCTTGCTTTCATAATGATCAGCTAATGATGATAAAATCATCACTAGAGCTACTGCATGTTTCCCTTTCTTCTTTCTTTCTTTCCATAATTGTGCTTGCCTTCTCTAAATGGTCTTGTGTCTGCATTTGGTAGTTGTTTCCCTTTTCTGTTTCTTCTAAGTCTTCCAATTTGATTCCAAAGTGCACAATCTTGCTTTTCTCATGACTGTCTTGTCCAATAGGTGTTGTCACTTGATCCCTTTGATCACCACAGTGACTTTCAAGGCATGCAATCTTTTTGCCTTTAACCACAGATGATGTGGTCTTCTTTGGAACAGTTCCTAATTCCTCTTGTGGCACCCTTGTTGTGCTATAATAACACTTAAATACATTATTGTAAGACGTTCTAAAATTATCACAATAATCATGTGAAAGGCCAAATATTTCTGCAACATAACCAAATTCATTTGCAAAGTAGATACTTGTGTATCCTCCTAAACTTTCTACCAATTTGTCAACATCCATTAAATGAATCTCAATGCCATTTATCTTTGGTGGTATGGGACCTGGCATCTCCCTTTTTAAACATTCATTATAAAACCATTTGAAAGCATCATTAAACTTGTCCCTAAATATATACCATTCTTGATAGATTACTTCATCATTTTTTACAAGGTCAAGAAACGAAACATACTCAGTAAATGAACTAACTTTGGTTGGATAGAAAACACCTTTTACCTAGACATAGTCCTCATTTTTTTGGTGTGTTTCCAACTGATGTTGATTTGGTTGGACATGCATAGGCATGGTGTTCAATTTCTCCACATCTGTGACACTTTTGTGTCAATACATCTTTCTTTTTTGTCTTTCCTTCCTCATAGTGAGTGCTTTCTTCAAGTAACTTGCAATAGTCATTCATGTACTTGTTCAGTCTCATGTTCATCTTGTTTTCATCAAAACTGCAGTCTGTTGGATCCTTAAACATATACACAGGTCTGCACTTGTTGCTTTTGAAAATCAGATCCATTCCTTGGGCTTCAAGTTGATTTGCTGATAGAATGTTCAGGGTTACATGTGGTGTATATAATACACCAGGTATACAAATGACCTCTTTCCCAAATCTGATGTTGATTTCTCCTACTCCATGTATGAACAAAAGTTTATGCATTTCTTGTAACTTCTCCATACTGAATTTCTCCTTTAATTTTCCAAACAGATTCCTATTTAAGCATACATACCTTTCAAGGTGTTTGCTTATGTACCAAGATTCTGTCCCATGTTCCTTCATCAGTACCATCAACCATGAAATCAGTTGGTAGATGTATAGTGTAACACCCCGACCCGACAAGGGTAAAGATATCACAATACGGTTTCATATCAGAACTTTAATAACTACACAAAAGCGAAAGCCTTTACAAAATATCCAAAAAGAAAACATAAATAACTAAACTTCAAAATAAATCTAAGATCGCTATGGTAAAGTCTTGCTCTCACTACTCTCAACCCGCATCGCCTATCCCATAAGCTCATCTCGAATGCTAAATACCGCCGCAGAAAAGAAAAGTCGGCCGAGCTTACAAAGCCCAGTGAACGGATATAACGAAACAAAAGCTAAAACAGAATAATTATACAAATAACGAAATCAAAATAAAATAATGACGAAGGATCTTTTAGAATTCTGCGGAAGCACACATATACAGAAATCCAAACAACCACATAACAGTTTAGACATCACATAGCACATCAATGACACAAACACAAACGTATCAGAACAACCAAACACATAACATATCAAACAACAGATTACGTATAAGCCAAACAGAAAGTCTAAAAACTAACGGAAAAACTCTCTAGTAAATAAACATGGCATTCATACAAATCAATTAATCAATCATTTAATACACTTAATGCAATATTGTAGCAATGGAAAATGGCGACAAGTCATGGCGTATATAATAGCTAAACCAGCTCGATCAAATCCTAACCTTAGCGAGTATAAACATGGCGGTGTCACATATGCGTATTGATAATTAACCTTCAAATACTCAATTATACACTAGCACATTCATCTCAGAGATCAACACATTCACGTAACGATAACAAATCATAATATCGATATACAAATCGTGTAACAATCTTATCCTATTACAAGAATTTATAATCACTTCAACAAATACGTCAATAGCACGATACTAACATATCATATCGAAATATCTTTCTTCTTAAAAAGGTAACATCGAAAATATATGGAGTAGCTAGCTCCCGAATTTCGTGAAGACGCGATTGCACACCTACATCATTCACCGATAACATATCGATAATGATCGATCTAGGATGCATCCATACGCCCTTCCTACATATTCAAAAATATGCTTCACCATCCGAGACGCGGGCAGTAACATCACTCTCATCGCCTAGAGTCATATCAGAGGTGCATCACTGATACGGACATGGAACCCCCATGACTAGTTAAATATTTGGTTATTATAAACCAACTTAAGTCAACAAATTTTCAGATATGGCACAGATCAATAGTCACACACAAGGTCACAGAATCATACCAGATAGTTCATATCATAAGGTTCATATTCAGATATTCAGAAATCACAAGTTCATATCATAGAGACATATCATATATTCATAAACATAAGTTCATAACCAGAGGTTCATAATCATAAGTTCATAACCCAATATAGAAGGGTTCAACAAATGTATATATCAAAGTCTTCCTAACATAAGTTCACATCAGATATTGCATAGTTCACTAGAACACAAGCTCAAATAAATAACAGATCAAACATTCAGAAAGGGTTCATAGCAATGGCATTGGGAATCCTAATAAGCATAATAGGAAAGCGAACGAAAAGAACATCATACGGAACCTTTACTAAAAGGTCGTAATATCTCAGACGATAACACAAGTGTCTTAAAGTAAGACAGAATATCCGTACCTTAAAGCAATTGAGAAGAAAAGCAACAAATGAACGAATACGAAGATGTAACGTCGCGTCTCCTTCAACGAATCTACACAGATTATGATTTATTTAATACTTATTAGTATAATAGATTAATCTCATTAATACTTTTAGAGTTGTCGGATTTATTCTCATTTTTAGTGACGGACAGAATTACAATGTTTTAGGGTTTCAATTATTAATTAGCCAAACGTATGGGTTTAATATGATAATTATCTTATTTAAGAGCTTTTATGATCATTATTCATAGCATAGGGTTTACAAATGTCAAAGACGGATTTTAAGACTCTCTTCCAAAATAGTTTACATAATCTATAATTTACATAAAATAACGAAATTACACACTTAGCTTTCAACCCTAACCAACTTCCATTTATGTTCTAGGGTTTCCATACTTTTAATATTACTTAATACGCACTTAATTTACACGTTACTTTTTAATGATTTCCACTTTGACCTAGAACGATATGGAAACAAACCGGTTACCTCAAACTCATGCATGTCTTTACGTAATTCATTTACACATGTTGACCCATAATTACCCAAAATTACATGTTGCACCTTTAACCTCTTTAATTATACGATCTAAACTTCTATTATCAGATTCTACACTTTTAGCCCAAAGGTTTTAGAATTTACAAAACATACCCCTTTAAGTTAAATACAATTCGAATGGCCCCTTTAAATATCCAAAATTACACGTTTAACCCCCACACTTATTTTATACGTTTAGTACATGTCTTTTACTGTTTTACAAAAATAACCTTTAAGTTTCAATATTTACAAAACCAACCCAAACCTTTTATTTAGAACCGAATAATGTACAATTCAAGTACAAGCCCTAACCCTAGATGTAACCCATCATTAATCCATCATTACTACTGCATTAATGAACCTTAATGATAACAAGAAAACCCTAGTTTTCATAAACCCTAATCGTCCCTTTTTAAATCTTTCCTTTTATGCCGAACAAGAAAAACCCAAGACAATTCACACAAGCTTCAAATTCATAATTATGCATTTTATTCAAGCCTTATAACATGTAATAGCTTCTGAAAAAATAGATTCATGATCTCTAAAAATATTATACACCCATTCGTTATTAATATACGATTTTAGGGTTTTAGATTTCAAATAATTTCGTACAACATATTAAACATGCATGGCCAATATTTATGTGTTATATATGACTTATAGGACTGAATTAAACATTAGAAACATACCCTTGATGAGCTTGGATCGTTAGAACAAAAGAAACCAAAACTAGCACTCGTCGAAACCCTAATCGACCCAAAAACTAACCACGCTTAAACCAACAGCTCTGGAACTCGAACACTATTTTTCTCACCTTCTTTACCTTCAATATTCTCCAAGAAAAATGGTCTCAAGCTCTGGAAACTAGAAATCGAATCATTTAGGGTTTTGGGGTCGGTTTGGGAATAATCGGTTATTAGGGATTATGGGAACCGAATTTTTGTATATATACTTGAGTTACTATTTTTCTTGTGGGCTTTATAATGTATTGGACTTAAAATAAATGGACTCTAAATTTTATAAACTTATATTGGGCTTTTATTTAATTTTATTTCTTTTATAAAATTAATTAAATATATTCGGCAATTATAAAAATACAAACTAATTTTTATAAAGTTATAAACTATAAAAATTACCTTTACAAAGTGTCTATTATTTATTTAGATCATGTGGGATATTTCTTAAAATTCTCTGAATTTACATAGCTTACTTGGTATTCTTATGAATTAATTATTCATACTTTTGATTGTAGGGGTATTTTGGTCTTTTTGTGAATTTTAGAAATTCAGGTATTACAATTCTTCCCCTCTAAAAGAAAATTTCGTCCTCGAAATTGGACAAGACGGAATAGAGCAGAAAACGAATAGGATTTCAGAACTTCTAGGAATATAACGAACGTTAATCTTATTTCGAAACAAATGGATTTCTTATCAGATTATTTGAACTCATACTTATTCAGAAATTAATTCGATAGTCAAATACTTATAATTGATAATTATATACTCATCAGAATAATGGCGGAGAACAGATGAGACGCAGAAAATCAAACGACAAATTCTAACTTATTCAGATATCTAATGATGAGGACATCATATGCATAGACGAAATAAATCCTATCGGCCTCAATAGTCGCAGAATATGGGGAGACATATAAGGTTAAGGTGGTCATAGCAATCTATAGGTTCGTACAGATCATAACAACTTCGGATTCCAAGCGTACATAACTTATACGAAACAGATATCGACGAAAGTCTCATAATTAGGTACGGAATTTCAAACGAACATGAGAAGCACCAATAACAGATACAAGTCAAAGTCTAAACACACATCAACTACAGGCATTTCCCAGACTTCGTATACCTTCAATAAGTTCAGATTATATGATCTCGGTATTACGTTGATCAAAGGCCATAATACTTGCATCACATAACAAGTTCTTATTGTCATTATATTCGGTCTCGGGTCATGACAAAACACATAACTAATATCATAACAAAACATAGCACCTACAGATAATACACAGATAGCAAGTAACATACTATAACAAACCAGATACACATGAGTATACCATCATGATGGCCATACTTCATCCAAGCGGTAATCAAACAACATTACTAAGAAAACGAATAGCTGACGAAACTTATGAGAACTAACGGAAACTTAGCGAATCTAATAGAAAAAAAAAATCAACAGACAGGAAATATACTTTCAAATATTTGTTTTATTTCCATTAATCAAACAAAATTCGCAGAATCGTCTTAAGATGATCTTCCAAAACAAAACTTAAAAATCCCAGATTCAAACGTCAAATGAAAACAAAAGAACCTAACTCAAAATCAAATGTCAGAAATTCTCATAAAGAGAGTAACAAATCAGAAACGAAACTCCTATTCTCGTGTCGGATTGAACCTACTAGTAGCCGTAGACTCCAAATCCGAATCCACCCCGTATTCTTCCTCATGACTTATTACCGACGATCCGGAAGAAAAGTCGAGATATACCGAATGCTAAACGATAAAACTTCACGATTCACACCGAGTTCAACAAATCGTAGAAAAGCAATACAGATCGTAATCACTTATCGAATATCAAACCGCCTCAAAACGCGCGGACAAACGAATCGAGTAACACACGCCGCGCCTAAATCATATGAAGTAGATGAACCTTCCCACCACCGTTGAATCATGTCTTCATCGTTACGCCTTTGGTTGATTCGTCCAGCTCCTCCAAAGAACATCCCGATGTCTCCAAAGAAGACGGCAATCGGTGTGGCTTCGCTTCTCGAACCTCTCCAAGACAGAACTGCAAAGAACGTAGGGTCGGCACCATCTTCTTCGGCTCCACGGGTAGTCTCCATCTAACGATCGACAAACGGACGAGCTAAAACAAAATAACAAAATTCGATGCGAAAAGAGGAGGCCAATTCAAGTGAAGACGAAAGATTATCAAGTCAAATCGAATGACAATCCAAAAGGAATCGAAAGATATCTCGAATGCACGGAACCTAAGATCTACCCAATCCTCACGTGTCATAGCCTAAGCTCTAAAGGTCCTAAAACCTAGGGCTCGATACCATAAATTGTAACACCCCGACCCGACAAGGGTAAAGATATCACAATACGGTTTCATATCAGAACTTTAATAACTACACAAAAGCGAAAGCCTTTACAAAATATCCAAAAAGAAAACATAAATAACTAAACTTCAAAATAAATCTAAGATCGCTATGGTAAAGTCTTGCTCTCACTCTACTCTCAACCCGCATCACCATCCCATAAGCTCATCTCGAATGCTAAACACCGCAGCAGGAAAAGAAAAGTGCTACTGAGCTTACAAAGCCCAAAGGAACGGATATAACGAAACAAAAGCTAAAATGTAATAATTATACAAATAACGAAATCAAAATAAAATAATGACGAAGGATCTTTTAGAATTCTCATGAAGCACACATATACGTAAATCCAAACAACCACATAACAGCTTTAGACATCACATAGCACATCAATGACACAAACACAAACGATCGTAACAACCAAACACATAACATATCAAACAACAGACACGATAAGCCAAACAGAAAGTCTAAAACTAACGGAAAACTCTCTAGTAAATAAACATGGCATTCATACAAATCAATTAATCAATCATTTAATACACTTAATGCAATATTGTAGCAATGAAAATGGCGCAAGTCATGGCGTATATAATAGCTAAACCGGTTCTCGATCAAATCCTAACCTTAGCAGAGTATAAACATGGCAGGTCACATATGCAGACAGATAATTAACCTTCAAATACTCAATTATACACTAGCACATTCATCTCGTAGATCAACACATTCACGTAACGATAACAAATCATAATATCAGATATACAAATCAGGTAACAATCTTATCCTATTACAGCAATTTATAATCACTTCAACAAATACGTCAATAGCACAGTCACTAACATATCATATCAGAAATATCTTTCTTCTTAAAAAGGTAACATCGAAAATATATGGAGTAGCTAGCTCCGAATTTCGTGAAGACGCGATGTATTACCGACATCATTCACCGATAACATATCGATAACGATCGATCTAGGATGCATCCATACGCCCTTCCTACATATTCAAAAATATGCTTCACCATCCGAGACGCGTGGCGAACATCACTCTCGCCCTAGAGTCATATCGTAGTGCATCATCGATACGGACATGGACCCCATGACTAGTTAAATATTTGGTTATTATCAACCAACTTAAGTCAACAAATTTTCGATATGGCATAGATCAATAGTCACACACAAGGTCACAGAATCATACCAGATAGTTCATATCATAAGGTTCATATTCAGATATTCAGAAATCACAAGTTCATATCATAGAGACGTATCATATATTCATAAACAGAAGTTCATAACCAGAGGTTCATAATCATAAGTTCATAACCCAATATAGAAGGGTTCAACAAATGTATATATCAAAGTCTTCCTAACATAAGTTCACATCAGATATTGCATAGTTCACTAGAACACAAGCTCAGATAAATAACAGATCAAACATTCAGAAAGGGTTCATAGCAATGGCATTGGGAATCCTAATAAGCATAATAGGAAAGCGAACGAAAAGAACATCATACGGAACCTTTACTAAAAAGGTCAGAATATCTGTACGATAACACAAGTGTCTTAAAGTAAGACAGAATATCCGTACCTTAAAGCAATTGAGAAGAAAAGCAACAAATGAATGAATACGAAGATGTAACGTCGCGTCTCCTTCAACGAATCTACACAGATTATGATTTATTTAATACTTATTAGTATAACAGATTAATCTCATTAATACTTTTAGAGTTGTCGGATTTATTCTCATTTTTAGTGACGGACAGAATTACAATGTTTTAGGGTTTCAATTATTAATTAGCCAAACGTATGGGTTTAATATGATAATTATCTTATTTAAGAGCTTTTATGATCATTATTCATAGCATAGGGTTTACAAATGTCAAAGACGGATTTTAAGACTCTCTTCCAAAATAGTTTACATAATCTATAATTTACATAAAATAACGAAATTACACACTTAGCTTTCAACCCTAACCAACTTCCATTTATGTTCTAGGGTTTCCATACTTTTTAATATTACTTAATACGCACTTAATTTACACGTTACCTCTTTTAATGATTTCCACTTTGACCTAGAACGTATATGGAAACAAACCGAAGTTACCTCAAACTCATGCATGTCTTTACGTAATTCATTTACACATGTTGACCCATAATTACCCAAAATTACATGTTGCACCTTTAACCTCTTTAATTATACGATCTAAACTTCTATTATCAGATTCTACACTTTTAGCCCAAAGGTTTTAGAATTTACAAAACATACCCTTTAAGTTAAATACAATTCAATGGCCCTTTAAATATCCAAAATTACACGCTTAACCCCACACTTATTTTATACGCTTAGTACATGTCTTTTACTCGTTTTACAAAATAACCTTTAAGTTTCAATATTTACAAAACCAACCCAAACCTTTTATTTAGAACCGAATAATGTACAATTCAAGTACAAGCCCTAACCCTCGATGTAACCCATCATTAATCCATCATTACCACTGCATTAATGAACCTTAATGATAACAAGAAAACCCTAGTTTTCATAAACCCTAATCGTCCCTTTTTAAATCTTTCCTTTTTATGCGTTTTCGAACAAGAAAAACCCAAGACAATTCACACAAGCTTCAAATTCATAATTATGCATTTTATTCAAGCCTTATAACATGTAATAGCTTCTGAAAAAATAAATTCATGATCTCTAAAAATATTATACACCCATTCGTTATTAATATACAATTTTAGGGTTTTAGATTTCAAATAATTTCGTACAACATATTAAACATGCATGGCCAATCTTTATGTGTTATATATGACTTATAGGACTGAATTCAACATTAGAAACATACCCTTGATGAGCTTGGATCGTTAGAACAAAAGAAACCAAAACTAGCACTCGTCGAAACCCTAATCGACCCAAAAACTAACAACGCTTAAACCAACAGGTCTGGAACTCGAACACTATTTTTATCACCTTCTTTACCTTCAATATTCTCATAGAAAAATGGTCTCAAGATCTGGAAACTAGAAATCGAATCATTTAGGGTTTTGGGGTCGGTTTGGGAATAATCGGTTATTAGGGATTATGGGAACCGAATTTTTGTATATATACTTGAGTTACTATTTTTCTTGTGGGCTTTATAATGTATTGGACTTAAAATAAATGGACTCTAAATTTTATAAACTTATATTGGGCTTTTATTTAATTTTATTTCTTTTATAAAATTAATTAAGTATATTCTAAGAATTATAAAATACAAACTAATTTTTATAAAGTTATAAACTATAAAAATTACCTTTACAAAGTGTCTATTATTTATTTAGATCATGTGGGATATTTCTTAAAATTCTCTCGAATTTACATAGCTTACTTGGTATTCTTATGAATTAATTATTCATACTTTTGATCAGAGGGGTATTTTGGTCTTTTGTGAATTTTAGAAATTGTATTACATATACTTTGTGGTACATAATCTGAGTGTGCACCGTCTCAGAGTCTCAGAAATCTTCTCTTTGTTTGGACAATTGCTGGCAATATGTCCCCGTATTCTGCATTCATAGCACTTGTATCTCTTATGTTTGTTAGAGTCATTATGGGACTGTGGAAGTGCAGAGTTGTATACTTCAATCTCTTCTATCTTCTTCCTGAGCATTTCTTTGCAACCTTTTGAGATTTGTCTTATGCAATTTCCAAGTCTTGACTCCCTTTCTCTTCTCATTTGTCTCTGAATAAACTGATCTTGGAGTCTTCTCCTCATAGGCCTCCCAGGTTTGCTCTGATACCAATTATTACAATGGCCAAATCCTTTCTTGTGCAGTCTTGACCATCTATCTTCAAGGTATGTGTTTGTGTTCACCATTTTGTGAAGGGCAAAATGTGTAGGTGTGTGTGCAAAAATAGTATGCAAGAAATAGACAAAGACAGAAATGGAGGGAAAGTAACTAACTTTTAACTGTTATACTGATGTACTTTTAACTGTCATTACAGAATCCTATACTACATGAACATATATGATATGAAGGGTTGTGATGGTTCAATAGAACCAAAGGTTGTGTCCCTTAATCAATAACTGTCATATAACTGTATCTAACTAACTTAACTGTCATTTTGACATATCTAACCATAGTGTAGGGGTCTGTTAGCCTATGGCCAAGACCAAACGAAAATATGCGGCCTTAATTTATACATGTACATGGCTGCAAGTCTTACAAATACTACATGATAATAATTATACTAATATGACTAAGGTTTGAAAACAGAATCTAAGGTTGATTGATCTTAAACTTCCAAGACTAACATCCGATCAGGTTCAAGTTGAACTTCCATCTACACAATTGTGTTTGGATTGTTCTTTTTTAGCTCTAATATGTAGTCCCTAAGCATTTCATATTGTTGTCTATAGTCACCCCTGAGTTGATTGCAGGCTTTTGCCTTCGTCCTAAAGGCTTTCATTTTCGAAACACCCGATTGATACTTTTTCTACAATTGGTTGCACAGGGATATCAAGGTTTGTATGTTTTGACAAAAAGCTAGGTGTGCAAGTTTTGATCTTTCTTGACTTACATGTATGATCATCATAATAATTCCTTATAACTTGGGATTAGGGGTACACCTGAGACTCACATAGTTTTTGTCTTATGACTTAAAAAAAAGATTCAACATTTTTTTTATTAAATTAAAAATAGAATTACATTAAAAGTAAATAGTACGTTAAGAATAAAAAGATAAAAGTGCAAATAAAGAAAATACAAATTTTAACCCAATATGTTGGTTTGTGGGAGTTCTAAAACACGACAAAGCAACTAAATGTGTATGAGCCGATGGGGCACACGCGATAAACACGAGTATACGTGTTGAACGTAACTATACTTGAATTGTAACGTTACCCGAATATGCATGCAACTGACCCGATCAATTATTTTGACCCGTGGGCTGTTTTAGTTCTTATTTGGGTCGTTTAGGAAAGCCTTGGGCCTTGTGTTCCACAACCGATCAGGTACATGGAATTGGATGGGTTTGGGTTTGTTTTGTGAACTTGTCGACCAAGCTAGGTTTTCTAGTTTGGTTTCGACTTGTGCACTATATAAACAAACCTCTACTCACATCATTCACGCATAACATCACCTTCTCTATCCCTAAAACCGATCTTCTATTCCTGCTTCTTCTTCTCTTGGTCGATTGGTAAACAAGTCGACAATTAAGGGTTTTGGTTTTGGTTCTAAACTTGTTTGTAATCTCAACAAGTGTTTAGACAAATTGTTTGGTACTGTTTTTTGTTTCCTGGTCGACACAAACAAGCAGCAACAAGAAGTAAAACAGTCCCTGCTCGTTGTTTTTGTTCTCGGACAGAAGGTGGATATCGGACAAGCATTGTCCGATATCGGGTAACACTTTAAAGCTGTTTTCCAGCTTTGTTTTCTCGGACAGAATTGGTGACTGGTTTCCTTGTGGTTTTCTGTACGTGGGGTATTCAAGTGACAAAGGGTTGTTTGGTTTTTATAGTTACGTTCTCGACTAGCTACATCGAACGTATACGTGAATCGGGTTTGTGTGTGATACTCTTCGAGGTATCTATTTTAGATACTTAAAGGTTTCGTAGGGTTTCTTGTTCCGTTACTAGAGTTCAATTGCCAAGCAAGGTTAGCCTTCTTTATTCCCTTTTAATTATTTAATATTGTATTAAATTATGTGTTTATTAATTACGTGTTAACATAATTGTATTAACTAGATCCATTATCCGCTGCGTACTCGTAGAGGTTACTGGTTAACTAGATCTAAAATCCCAACAGTGGCATCACGAGTCAACTCGTTTTTGCGATTATGGGTTACACGTTTCTGATATTAATAAACATGTTTTAAAAGGGCTGCATGAAACCTAGTTTAGTTATTTTGTTTTATTTTAATTTTGACAATTACATGCAATACTTGTCAATTTTTAATAAATAATAACTAGTCACACACAAATTAAAATTATATTGATAATTAGAATTAATTTGTTAATTAGAATTTAATTTACATGTGAATTATAATTACCTTGTTAATTAAAATTAAATTGTTAATTAAGAATTACATGTTAAATTAAAATTACTTGCTAATTAGAATTAAAAGTTAATTTGTATTTATTAATTGTTAATTAGAATTATTGTGATAATTAGAATTACATATTGATTTAAATACATATATTGCGTTATTACTTGTTAATTTGGATTGCCATGCTTTATGTGTTTTTCCGCCCACAAGACCCACTCAATTGCTTTTCTAAGTGATGTATGGGGCGATCTAGGTATTGCATCCTAGTGACGGTCTTGTGGTTCTCCGTTTGGGGAAGACTCGCAAGAGGACTCGGAACAATATGTGGTTATTTATATTAATGTTTATGCTTGTATGTTTGTGATTCCTATATGTGCATTATTACTTGTTTTGACACCTAATTGTATGCAATATGGAATAATACATATCGTAACCATAACATTAATATTGGTCTTTATTTACACGCCTAAATACCATGCTCATTGTGACCGCTATTTGATTCGTGGAAAATTGTTTTGTAAAATAAAGTGACCTAATATATGAAACACGTTTTCAAGAATTTAAAACTAGACGCTATGGACACTTGGGATGTACGGCTCACCCACTAGAACAAACTAGAAAGGGGTTTAAAGAAGTGAGCACAGCCTCACCGAAAGGATGTCTAAGGTTATGCTTTGCGCTTACCGGTCCTCTCGCCTCCCCGTGCGCTCGATTGAGCTACCGTGAACCATGATGATCACTACAAAGTGTCATTACCAAAAGTTTTTAAAATTAGTGTTACAAAGTTGTTTTGCATGCTTCTTTGTACACGACTTTTACCACATTTATGTGTGCATACCTATTTGTTAATATTAAGTCTATGCCACCCAACTATGGACACGTGCACTTGGATTGACTTCTCCGTCGACCTAAGGGCCTTTCCAACCCATGGTAATTATTTCTCACCGGTCGACCTCCGGTTATTTTTACACGCTCATACTTGGTCGACTTATATCGAGTTAACTCGGTCGACCTCGGACCCGAGGCATACGATGAGAACTAAACATGCTTTTGACATTATTACTTGATACTAATGCCTTAAACAGTCTCATAAATCTAAGAGTTGCATTATGCAATTAACGCCGTCGCTACCTCTTGTCCCATTTTTATACAATCGGTCGGACCTATGGTAATTAATGGGGTTGCAAGTTGGATCTTAGTCTTATTAGTAATTAATTGGGTAGTTAATTCTTTAAGAATGTAATTATCGAAAATACTAATTATTTGAACTTTTCAATTGTAGATGACTACTTCAATCGGAAACAGCTTCGGTACTCGTGAGTTTCTTTGAGAAACAAAACTCACCGGACCTAATTTCATTGATTGGTATCGCCACCGCATCATACTATCACCAAGATAAGGAAGCTTATCTAGAGCATCCCATACCGCAAAGACTGTTGCTACTCCCGCCACCCCGTCCTACTCGAGGCTCTTGCACCACACCGCTTGGGTCAAAGGTTCAAAGGACATAGCGCCTTCATGCTCATGACCATGGAGTTAGAGATCCAACGAAATCTAACTCATCTTGGTGCTTATGACATGCTTCAGAGTTGAAGTCTATGTTCTCCCAACAAGCGTAACAAGAGCTTCTACAAACCGCACGTGAATTCCACGCTTGCAAGCGGGAAGAGGGTCAATCGGTTAGCTCATATGTTCTCAAGATGAAGAGCTACATTGACAGCTTGGAACGCCTTGGTCACCCGCTTACTCTCCACTATGGAATTAGTTTGATCCTAATCGGTCTTTCTAAAGAGTACATCTCGCTTGTGCGAACTTTAATATGCACAACATGGGAAGACTATTAATGAACCGCATGCTATGCTTAAGCAACATGAGCGAGACGTTGCCAAAGAAAGATGTTGCACCGCACTCCATTATGTGCGTGGTGGTAAGGTCCAAAAACCAAAAGAAAAATAAATCGTTCATGGTCGCTAAGGGAATCAAGGGAATGGAAAAAGCAAGTCAAGTTTGGTTATGATGCTACTTCCTATAAATCCAAACCCAAGATTCCTCCACCACCCAAGAAGGATAATCCAAAAAGGACGCCACCGTCACCAAAGGTGTGGTGAGACAGACATTGGAGAAGGAATTGTCCCCAGTATCTCGCCGAGTTAATGAAAAAGAAGAAACAGTCTCTTGCAGCTAGTTCTTCGTATTTTCACTATAGAACTCTACTCTTTCCTAAATCATCCTTAGTATATGACACCGGTTGTGGTACTCACATCCGTAATAATACTCGTGGTCTAAGGGCGAGGAAGTCAAGCCGTGAGCTTTAAGTCCAGACGTGGGCAATGGTCAACGGGCGAAGTTGAAGCTATTGGAAACTATCATTTATCACTCCCTAGTGGATTAGTTATTGTTTTAAAAGATTGTCATTATGCTCCTCTATTACTAGGGGATTATTTCGCTTTCGTTTGTATGACGATGGTTTTATTAACTATTTTGAATCGAATAATTATATTTCGCTTTCTAAGAATAACGTTGTTTATTTTATCGCTATTCCTCGTGATGGTGTTTATGAAATTGAAATGTCTTATTCAAATACAAATGAAAGTTCTATGTTTGTCAGAAGCAATAAAAGAGCCAAGACTAACTTGGACTCGCTCTCTTGTGGCATGGTCGCCTTGGACACATTAGCAAGAAACGCATGGAGAAGTTGCAACACGATGGACTTCTCAACTCATCTGACATTACGTCTCTTGAAAAGTGTGTTGCTTGTATGTCTGGTAAGATGGCTAGAAAACCTTATTCACATCAAGTGGAAAGGGCTAAAGATTTACTTGGACTTATACACTCAGATGTATGTGGCCCATTTAGAATCACTTCAAGACAAGGAGCAAATTACTTCGTGACTTACATTGACGACTATAGTCGGTATGGTTATGTTTACTTGCTGAAACATAAACATGAAGTATTTGAAACATTCAAAGTGTTTCAAAAGGAATTAGAAAATCAACTCGAAGACCATAAAATCACTACGCTCGATCGTGGAGGTGAATATATGAGTCAAGAGTTTTGGATCATCTTAAGGAGCATGGGATTATTGCCCATCGAACTCCTCCTTATACTCCACAACACAATGGTGTATCCGAGAGAGAAATCGAACCCCGCTTGACATGGTGCGTTCTATGATGAAACAAACTACTCTTCCAAAGTCCTTTTGGGATTATGCCCTTGAGTCTGCCGCACGCATTCTCAATATGGTTCCAACTAAGAAGGTTGAAAAGACACCATACGGTATGGCATGGGCAAGCCCCTAAGTCGTCTTACTTAAAAGTCCGGGTTGTGAGGCACTTGCTAAGCGTGATACACTTACCAAACCTGACAAACTTGAACCTAGAGCTATTAAGTGTATCTTCGTAGGATACCCTAAGGAAACTATGGGATATTCTTTCTATCTTCCATCTGAGAACAAAGTTTTTGTTGCTCGAAATGTTGAGTTCTTTGAGAGTAATCTTATGGATCTTAAAGCAAGTGGGAGTATGGATGATCTTGAATTACTTCAAGAAGAAGATACAAATCCTTCTTTAGACACTAGCATTCATCATGATGAGGATGATCAAGAAATTGAAGAACCTCAAAGTGATATTGTTCCCATTCGAAAGTCCAATAGGACACGCCGTGCTCCTGACCGTATGTGTTTATACATTGACGCTGAGGAACATGAGTTAGGGGATCTTGGTGAACCCAATAACTATAAAGTCGCATTGTTGGATCCCGAATCCAAGAAATGGCTTGATGCAATGAATGTGGAAATGCAATCCATGAAAGACAATGATGTCTGGTCTTAGTTGAGCTTCCTCCTAACGCAAGACAGCTTGGCGCAAGTGGCTCTTCAAGAAGAAGACCGACATGGATGGTAAGGTATACACCTTTAAAGCTCGTCTCGTAGCAAAGGGCTTCACTCAAACCTACGGATTGATTATGAAGAAACCTTTTCTCCTGTGAGCGACATTAGAGCTATAAGGATTCTCATAGCCATAGTCGCATACTATGACTTTGAGATATGGCAAATGGACGCCAAAACCGCCTTCCTCAATGGACATCTTTACGAAGAGGTCTATATGGAGCAACCCGAGGGTTTTGTTGATCCAAAATATCCTAACCGTGTATGCAAGCTCAAGCGCCCCATTTATGGACTTAAGCAAGCATCGAGGCAATGGAATAAACGTTTTGATGATGAGATAAAGAAATTTGGATTTTCTCAACATCAAGATGAGCCATGTGTATATCGAAAGCTAGTGGGAGTTATGTCACTTTCCTAATTCTATATGTTGATGACATATTGATTATGGGAAACAATATTCCAATGTTACAAGATGTAAAATCCTATCTTGGAAGATGTTTCGCCATGAAAGATTTAGGAGAAGCTGCATATATTCTTGGAATTAAGATCTATCGAGACAGATCTAAACGATTAATTGGTTTGAGTCAAAGTGCTTACATTGAGAAAATCTTGAAAAGATTTTGTATGGAGAACTCCAAACGTGGCGCAATCCCAATGCAAGATAAGCCTAAATTGAGTAAATCACAAGGTCTGTCAAACACCGCCGTAAAGAGCGCATGCAAAGAATTCCTTATGCTTCGCTATAGGTTCTAGAGCGCGATGTTGCATGCAAAATCCGAATTTTACGCAATACTAAGGATTATGCTCGTGGTTTCTTGCTACACCGATGTATAGGTTCTATCTATGTAGGTGTTGTGAGATGTACTCGCCATTACTATAGCTATAGCGATGTTGCGTTCGCATGAATGTGACAAGCCGATTCCAATGTAATCCGGTGAACTTCATCGATCGCTGTGAAAAATATTCTTAAGTATTTACGCAATACTAAGGATATGTTTCGATCTATGGAGGAAAAGATGAACAAGAGCTCGTGGTTTCTTGCTACACCGATGTCGGATATCCGATGATGTCGACGACTTAAAATCTCGATCGATATGTATTTGTTCTTAATGGAGGTGTTGTTGATTGAAAAGCACTAAGCAAAGTATTTTGCTACTTCATCTATCAAGTCGAGTATATATATTGCTTGTGATGCATCAAAAGAGGTCAGATGGATTCAGAATTCATTTCGGGTTGAACATTGTTCCCACAATTGAAGAACCCATAAATATGTATTGTGATAATATCGAGCCATTACTATAGCAAATGAAAGCGGAATCACTAAAGGTGCTAGACATTATCGCGCTAAAGTTCATTATCTTCGAGAGACCATTGAAATGGGAGATGTGAAGATATTAAAGGTTCACACAGATGACAATCTAGTCGATCCATTTACTTAAAGCTTTGGATTTCCTAAGCATTCTAAATTGACTAGAGAAATAGGTTTGGTACCGCTAGTAGTCTCATGTAAACTGTGTGTTAATTAGTATTTGGATAATTTGGAGTTGTAAGACGCTTATTATTTTCGATTAATAAAGATACGAGGTATTTGTTATTATATTCATATAATCTGTTATTCCATTTTGCATGTTTAATCCATGAAATGATTTATCATTCAAAATATGTCCATTGTCGGTTAACAATATGGGAATATTGTTATGATAAGGCAAATGTGAGTGTTGGTTATAATTCTAACGAGAATTGGATTGTTCCCGCCAAACTCATATGTATTCACTAGAGATGCATATTGATTCCCCAACTTTCAAACATTTACTTTTGGATCCTTGTCATAAGTAAAATATTGAAAATGGTTTGTTATCTTCGTCCTTAGACTTGAGATGCAAGTAAGTTCATATGTGTGGATATCACTTTTGTAAGTATATGCAAAACGCTATCCGAACAAGGTAGTTATAAAAGCTATATTTCGGAGTGATGTGAAGCAAGATCCACAACACTTGTAGTCAATAAAGGATTTGTTACTCCACTTGATATGTGCGAGAAGATACCATGGCGCCTCTCCGCATTAATCGATAACTCGTTCGCCGGACCCAAAGGGTAATGCAAGATGATTCTTGATTACATTTGGTATATCTGAATTAAAATCTATAACGAGATTCTAAATGGTTAAACTATATGGAATGATTAAAGATCCATAATCCATGGTTTAACGGTATCTATAACAAAGGATGATTAAAGCAAGACATTGAATGACCATGCTACTGAGAAACTTTTACGAAACTATTCTCTCAGACACATTTAGTTAAAAAGCGAGTGAGAGCGTTTGCTAGGCGTTTCCGTCGTTAGTTTTGTGTGCCATTCGACACACCAACTCCCAAGTGGGAGCTGTTGGTTTGTGGGAGTTCTAAAACACGACAAAGCAACTAAATGTGTATGAGCCGATGGGGGCACACGCGATAAACACGAGTATACGTGTTGAACGTAACTAATACTTGAATAAACGTTACCCGAATATGCATGTAACTTGACCCGATCATTATTTTGACCCGGGGCTTTTGGAGTCTTGTTTGGGTCGTTAAGGAAAAGCCTGGGCCTTGTGTTTCCAAACCGATCGGGTACAAGGGTTTGAGTGGGTTTGGTTTGTTTTGTGACTTGTCGACCAAGCTAGGTTTTCTAGGGTTTTCGACTTGTGCCCTATATAAACAAACATCCTCCTCTTCATTCTCACGCATAACATCGCCTCTCTAAACCCTAAAACCGATCTCGTTTCCTGCTTCTTCTTCTTGGTCGATTGGTTCACAAGTCGATTAAGGGTTTTGACTTGGTTTGGTTCTAAACTTGTAATCTCACAAGTGTTTAGATAGGTTGTTTGGTTGTTTCTTTGTTTCCTAGTCGACACAAAAAAGCAAGAACAAGAAGGTTAAACAGTTTCGCGTTTGTTTTTGATTCTCGGACAGAAGGTGGATATCGGACAAGCGTGTCCGATATCGGTAAACTTTAAAGTCGCTTTTCCAGCTTTTTTTCTCTGACGTAATTGGTGACTTGGTTTCTTTGTGGTTTTCGCTCGTGGGGTATATTCAAGTTACAAAAGGTTGTTTGGTTTTATTTTACGTTCTCGACTAGCTACATCGAACGATACGTGAATCGGGTTTGTGTGTGATACTCTTCGAGGTATCTATTTTAGATACTTAAAGGTTTCGTAAGGTTTCTTGTTCCGTTACTAGAGTTCAATTGCCAAGCAAGGTTAGCCTTCTTTATTCCCTTTTAATTATTTAATATTGTATTAAATTATGTGTTTATTAATTACGTGTTAACATAATTGTATTAACTAGATCCATTATCCGCTGCGCACTCGTAGAGGTTACTTGGTTAACTAGATCTAAAATCCCAACAATGAAAGTCTTTCAAAACATCTAAGTGACCCAACCCTCACATGGATGCAAAGGTTAAAGATTTGCGTTGGTGTTGCGAAGGCATTGAGTTACATTCATTATGATGACGAGCGCGACTTTAGTGTCGTACATTGCAACATCAAGAGCTCGAAAATTTTACTAGATGACAAATGGGAACCCAAGTTATCTGGTTTTGAACTTTCGTTGACAAATACAGTAGCTCGGAGGCATCGTCTCCTTCTTACTCGTGATGTTATTTACGATGTATACATGGACCCAAAATATAAAAAGACTGGTGGTGTGACCCACAAGTCAGATGTGTATTCATTCGGTGTTGTATTATTCGAAGTCTTGTGTCGTAGGAGTGCAGTTCTTCGAGATGAAGATGAGTTGGGAGAAGGGCTATTAAGTCAACTGACAAAATCTCAATTGGATGATATGATCTATCAGCATTTAAAAGATCAGATGGATGCAGAATCATTAAAAATCTTCTTAGAGACAGCAGATTGCTGCATAAAAAAGGAAAGAGCAGATCGTCCATATATAGATCAGGTTGTCAAAAGACTTGAGGAAGCGTTGAAACTTCAATCAATATATGAAAATCGGGTAAGAATATTAACTTAATTGCTTATCAACTCAATGTAATAATATTGTAATATGGAGTACCCTATTATTAACGCATTATTTTGCAAATATTATTTTTAGGAACACCCAAGAAATGCAATTGAAGGTGCATCATCCAGTCACTCGAAGGTAATTCATGATTTCATAAACTCTTAGTTTGAGGCCATTTTTTCTAATTAATAAAACAAAAGAGTAAATTACACAAGGCATGTCTGATGTCTCATATTCATAACCCTGGCATTCTAAAATGATAACGACCGTTAATAAGTTTGTTGAATATGGGGGCAGCTTTTTATCCAGTGGTTAAATATATTGAGATGACCATCCAAAAATCAGAAACTAAAACAAGTAAACAACATCCATGCCAACTAGGGGTGTCAGCAAGGTCGGGTTGACCTACGAAAGTATAGGCAACCCAAGATAAACAATAGAACCTTTATTCGGATCTAAGTCGCAATAGTCGACTTAGATTAAGTTTACAATAGTATCCAAATGTTACAAGATTAGATTAGTGTCAATGAGACAATAATCATGTAAATGTAAAGACAAGACAAGATCAATGAAATGATCGAAAGAAGAGAAGAGAGTGATACAAAAGACCGCACACTCAAGTGTGTCTAACCCTAGATTAAGGGACTTATTAAATAGGAGATTAAGTTTCATTAAGACCCTCTAACGGCTATAAATGACTCATCGCAGAACGAAGAAAGCTTCAAAGAAATGAACATCTTGGAACTTTAAATCTTTTATCCTTTGTCCAAGTTTAACCCTCGTAATTAATCCCGCAATGAACCATAACTTGAAAGCCATTAGCAATTGATAGAATGATATGTTTGCCACAGATTATCACCCCAAAATTTAACATTCCCCTTAACTGATGAGCAAACATATCAAACAATATCAATTTTTCACACAAAAATTTATGCTGATAGACAGGGAGGTTCTTTGTGAGAATGTCTGCAGCTTTGGTTTGAAGAGCCAATCTTTTTGCATTTATAACACCTCTAGCAATTTTTTCCCGATGAAGTGAACATCAATTTCAAAGTGTTTTGATCTTTCATGGAAAATGGGTTGATAGCAAGTTGTAAAGCGATTTGTTGTCACAAAAAGATTAACGGGAAGATTGATATCAACTTTTAGATCTTTTAGGATTTTTGAATCCAAATGATTTCACAGCAGCAGAGACATAGATCTATACTGCGCTCGTGGAAGATTTTGAAAGAGTGTTTTGTTTTTACTTTTCCATGAGATTAAACAATCATTGAAGAAAACACAATAACTCGTGATGATTTTCCGGTTTTCTTGCATTTGGCCCAATCAAGATCACTATATCCTTCAAGATGATTTTCGAGTTGTTTGAAATTGTACCTTAGACCTTTCCTCGAGCTCCTTTTAGATATCTCGTAACATTGAGGCACATTCGGATGAGATTTTAAGGAGAATGCATATATTGTGCCGTGCAATGAACCGAGTATGAGATGTCGGTCTTGTATGGGTGAGGTAGATAAGTTTCCCAAGTAACTTCGATAGCTAGTGATGTTGACAAGCAAAGGGTCATCGGCGGTGGGAATGTATGGAAGCACGAGTTGGGTTCCATAGGAGTGGACACAGTTTGCACCCAAGAAGACCAAATTCTTTGAGGAGTTCAAGACAATATTTTCTTTGAGAAAGACAAATGTCATTTCCGCTTTTAAAACCTCAATGCCAAGGAAATATTTTAGATTTCCCAAGTCTTTGATATGAAATTTGGATTTTAGAAACTCTTTAAAAGATTTATCTCATCAATACAGCTTCAAAGAAGAACAATATCATCCACATAAACAAGCGAGCAATAAACTTGTTATTCTCTGCTTTGGTGAACAGGAGTGATCATTAATGATTGAACAAAGTTATTTTCTTTTAAAACACCGACAAGTTTTTCATTCCATTTCCTGGGAGCTTGTTTTAGGCCATATAGAGACTTGACAAGTTTACAAACTTTATTTTTATTGTTCTCATTACAGAACCCCTTGGGGATGGTCATATAGATATCCTCATCAAGATCTCCATACAAGAAAGCATTGTTAACATCAAGTTGAAAAAGAGGCCATTTGTTTTTTACAGCTAAGGCAATAAGACATCTAACAGTAGACATTTTCACAACAGGGGAAAAAGTTTCATCATAGTCTATTCCTTCCCTTTGATTATAACCTTTAACAACTAATCTAGCCTTGTATCTATCAACCTCACCATTGGCTTTATATTTGATTTTAAAGATCCATTTGTACCCAATAGGAGTTCTATTAGGAGGTAGATCAGTTATATCCCAAGCATGGTTTTCATTTAAGGCCTCAATTTCAGAGTTCATAGCATCAACCCAATTACTATCAAGGATAGCTTCTTCATAATGTAGGTTCAATACTTTTATTAAGACTAGATGCAAAGCAAGAATTATCTTTGTTAAGATTAGAGTAATTAACAACCTTTTCAACACCATATTTGACTTTTCCTTCTACAATAAAGTCGTTAAGATTACCGGGCAACTTAGAGACTCGGTTGACCTTCTAGCAAGATGGGTCGGCAAGCCTCTTTCTTGTTCAAGAGAATCGTGTGTAGTATCGCAGAATCAAGATGCATTAGCAGGAAGTGATTCATGTGATATGGTGCCCTCGTGGTGTGTATTATCATCTATAGATGTTGCAACCGGTTCGTCAATCCTAGAAGGATGACTTACCACCGTGCCATCATCATAGGATGTCACTCTCCTTCATCATTGGGACTTATTTGTGAGTCAAAGAAATTTTGTGATTTAAATCTTTTGGTACAAAAGTTTCAACAAAAGGTTTTGACAGAGTATTTTCATTTTGAAGGGAAAACAGTTTCATAAAATTTGACATCTCGGAGTAAAAGATATTTTTGTTTCTAGGCTCAAGAGTTTATAGCCTTTCTTCTCATTTGAGTAACCAATAAGGACACTTTTTCGGACCTACTACCAAATTTATCGAGATGTTGAGAATGGTGGCATAGCATAAGCACCAAAGACTCTAAGGAGAGAGAGTGAAGGGTCATGCCCATACACAAGGAAGAAGGGGACTTGCAGACAGTAATCAAGAGGTAACTGTTTATGACATAGGCAGCAGCTTAGAACACATTCGTGCCAAAGATATAGAGGTAATTCCCTCAAACATAAGGGATCTAGCAACATTAAGGAGATGCCTATGTTTCCTTTCTCGCAATACCATTTTGTTGTGGTGTATAAACACAAGAGGTTTGATGTAGAATTCCTTTTCATGAAAAATTGTTGAAGTTTATTATTGACAAATTCGTCCCATTATCACTTCTAAAACCTTGACATTGTGTTCAAATTGATTTGATAGCATATGAGTAAAGTTAACAATGGAAACATAAACATCATCCTTCCCTTTAAGCATATAAACCCACACCGCCTCGAATAGTCATCAACAATGGTTAAAAATATTTATAACCATCTCTGCTAGTGATTTTATATGGTCCCCATACATCAAGGTGAACAAGTTGACCAATTTTAGTGGATTTATGTTCACTTGAGGAATGGTTCTCCGGTTTGTTTAGCTTTATTACAAGTATCACGAGATGATCAATTTCGGATGAACTATCAAATTTAAGAGTGGGTTTAAGTATGTGTAGGACTTGGTCGGAGGATGACCAAGTCTTTGATGCCAGAGATTTCTAGAAACATGACATACAGTTATGCAGTTATTAGAAGTAATCTTACATGTAGAATCTATATCAAACATATATAACCCATTGTATTGTTTACCAATCCCCACAATCCTTTTTGATGTAAATCAGATATAACAATTAGATTCATTAAACCCAACAAACATCTTATTGTCTCTAGCAATCTTATGAATGGATAGCAAACTAACATTGTACTCGGGAACAACAAGAACATCAAAAGAGTTAGGTCATTATTGACCTTTAAATCACCAATTTTAGTAATTAAGGCCCGAGTGCCATTGGGATGTCCAACAGTTAGGCCAAGATTTGAAATGTTAACAACATTGATTAAAAATTTTCGAGACACGGTCATGTGTCGATTTGCACCGAATCAACAATCCAACCAAGACCGATGTTTCTAGATAAGGATTTAGTGTTGTTGTTAAAAACTTGTTGAAGTTTACATTAAACTTGACACGCCATTAAAGAAGGTTCTAAAAAATTTTACCGCTAAGTTGGCATTAGCGGATGACACATTGTTGTCATTGAGAAGACTCATAAGTCTTGAGAGTCGCTCATTAGACAAGGAGACAGAGAGTTGCTAGCACTATTATCGCGACGCGATTAGTTTCAAAGAAACATTGTTATCACGCCGAAGGTTTACCATTAAAATTTCTTTTAACATATCCAAAGCAGGATAGCCAACAAGATCATAACATCTATCAACAAGATGACCGTGTTTTTGCAATTAGTACATTTGAGGTTCATGTTTGGTCCTCTGCTATTAGAGTCATTACCAGTATTAAAACCGAAACTTTGTTGTTAAAACCTCTTTGTTATCAAAAAATTTCTACCATCGAAGTTTTTGCAAAGAAAAGTCGTAGCATTGGGTTTAGCGAGCTATTCCCGATGAGACATTTCGTGAGATTCTTCTCCGAGACAACAGAGAAAGCGCTTTGACATTAGGTAAAGGATCTCTGGTTAAAATATTGCTTCTGATAGGAACATAGGAGTCATCAAGACCCATAAGAAATTGCATTAACTTGATTAGCTGATTGTGTTTTTCAAAATGTTTTGCAGCCTCACAAGTGCAGGGAGGCAAGCTAATCATACAATCAAATTGTTTCCATAAAGAGTTAAGATTGTTATAGTAATCAGCAAGAGAGGACCCACTTTGACTAAGAGAATTTATATTTTTATGCAAATTGAAAATAGCTGAACCATCAACTTTATCATAAGTATCTTTAAGATCATTCCACATTTCATAAGCAGTTTTAGCATAAATAGCACCAGCAAATAATTCAGGGCTGAGAGAGTTGAGAATCCAAGTAACCACAACAGAGTTACAAGTGTCCCATTGATTAGCAAGACTAGGGTTAGAATCATTTCTTATGCAAGTACCATCAATAAATCCTAACTTGTTATGATTCCTTAAAGCAAACGTCATGGCCATATTCCATATTTTATAATTTTCAGTTCCAGTGAGTTTAATAGAAATAATGGGAGTACCATTGGTATTATTGGGGTGTAAATACAAAGCATCACCAAAGGATAAGCTTTTCTCAGTGGAAGAACTACCACCACCAACATTATCATCACCAATAGCCATAAAACAAACAATAAGATAGACAGATATAATAAGACAGACAAAGAATCAAAGACAGAAATAATAATAAGAGTAAATATACAAATAAATAAGACTTTGTAATAAGAAACAACAAGCACCAAGCCTGTGGACTAGGGTAAACCAGAGCAGGTATTCTTACCACTCAAAGGTGGCAGATCAAGATGTTAGTCTACCCGTTTGCACCCACAAAGACTTAAGTACTGTATGTTTAAAGACGAGATAAGACTTAGACTTACAGAGAAATATGCAGCGGAAGAACAAATCACAATCACCCTAGATTCACTTAGTCTAGGGCAAATTGTAAACAGAAGATAACCAGTGATTACGCCAATAGTAATAACCCCAAACCACACCTTTGTTGCCAAGGAGAATCAATGAGCCTGAAGCTCTGATACCATGTACGAAAGTATAGGCAACCCAAGATAAACAATAGAACCTTTATTCAGATCTAAGCTGCAATAGTCAGCTTAGATTAAGTTTACAATAGTATCCAAATGTTACAAGATTAGATTAGTGTCAATGAGACAATAATCATGTAAATGTAAAGACAAGACAAGATCAATGAAATGATCGAAAAAAGAGAAGAGAGTGATACAAAAGACGCACACTCAAGTGTGTCTAACCCTAGATTAAGGGACTTATTAAATAGGAGATTAAGTTTCATTAAGACCCTCTAACGGCTATAAATGACTCATCGCCAGAACGAAGAAAGCTTCAAAGAAATGAACATCTTGGAACTTTAAATCTTTTATCCTTTGTCCAAGTTTAACCCCAGAATTAATCCCGCAATGAACCATAACTTGAAAGCCATTAGCAATTGATAGAATGATATGTTTGCCACAGATTATCACCCCAAAATTTAACAGTTTTTCTTTGTTTTTAATGCCTATTTCATAGTTTAGTCGATCCATTTATGTCACAGTAAAGCTAAACCCTGTCCATCAATTCTTTATTAGTTTTCGACACAGACTTAAATGTTGTACACCTGCATATGTTGATTACTTGATCAGTCAAAAATTAACATGTAATAGCTTTGTTCACAGAACCCCAACCAAAAAAGAATATTACATGTATATCTTACTTCATATTATAATTTATTTTTTGAAAAAACTTGTAATGCATAATGACATAATTTTTGATTGGTTTCTTGTTTTAAATATAAAACAGTAGCACATACACTTTTGTTGTTTGATTTTATCATATCTTACTGGTCAAAAAAGAATCATGCAATAATACTCCAACTTACTGGTACTTCTTTTAGTTTGTGTGAGGCAATTTTGCATCAACACTTATTAATCCTTTTTTATGTTACTAATCTTTTTCTTTTATTGGCGGGCCACTTTTTATAAATTCAAAACCCGATTCAACCCGACCCGATAAACCCGATAACCTGACCGATAACACCCCTAGATCTGCCAACTATCATGGACCTGCACACTGATCACACTCGAAAATCAAAAATCACAAATCATTTTTAAGCTTAGAACCTAACTGATATCTAAGCTTACAGAATCAATTGGCTGAAAATAAATACTTGGGGATTTTGAGTTTGTTGTATTACTTTGTACGTTCTATTAACATCCCAATTAGCACAGGATTCTGAAACTTTTCTAATTCAATTTCATTACGTTGTCCACAATATTGCAGTGGAAGAACTTGGAACACTTGAAGATTGCACTTGATGAGATCATGTTGGCAACCGAGAATTTTGCCGAAAAGCAATGCATTGGGTCAGGCGCATATGGTGCAGTATACGAGGCACAACTCGAACATTTTGATAGCAGAAATTCATCATCAATAGACGGGGAAAATAAATGTGGTTTTCCCAAGAAAGAAAGCATTGTAGCCATAAAACGCATCAAGAGTCCAAAAGGAGAACAAGGGTTCAATGTAGAAATTGAAACGTTGACGAGTTGTGAACATAAAAATATAATCTCTCTTCTTGGTTTTTGTTATCAAGGTTCTGATCACATGATCCTTGTCTACGAGCATGCCTCTAAAGGAAGTCTTGCAGGTTATTTAGGAAACAGTGACAAAATGATCAATCTTACTTGGATGAGACGTTTGAAAATATGTCTTGGTATCGCACATGGCTTGAATTACATTCACAACAACACAGATCATGGCAAAACAAGGATGATACATTGTGATATCATGAGCGAGAATATTCTATTGGGCGATAATTGGGAGGCAAAGATTGCTGATTTTGGGCTTTCAAAATTCGACCCAACAAATCAAAGCACTTTCAAAACCAACAATATTGTAGGTACACGTATGTATCGGGATCCAGAATATGAGAAGTTTGGGATATTAAATAAAAAATCAGACATTTACTCATTTGGAGTGGTATTATTGGAGTTTTTGACTGGGAGGGTAGCCTATGATCGTTTTTTCACCGACAAGGCTGAGATGGGCATTGCACCCATTGCACGAGATCATTATGAGAAGAGAACACTAACGAATATTGTTGATCACAAGATAATGGAAGAAACAGATGAACATGTCTTTTCTCTGAGTAAAGGACCCAATAAAGAGTCTTTGGACATATTTACGAAATCGATTTCAATGTCTAGCAATGACTCAAGCCAAGCCCATCAATAGATGTTGTCATCAACGAATGGAAAAAGCGTTATCCTGTCGGGTAAGTAATTTATACGATATAAGACTTTACAGTTTCCTTATACTCTTCATCCTAATATTCTATTCTATTCTATATTAATACATTTATCGTAACCTACGACGTCACATGATTAGTTGTGAAGTTGGGGATAAGCAATATTGTTTTCTCATATAAAATTTATTATATTGTATATAAATATAATTATAACTATAGGGTCAATATTAAAGTTCATTACAAAAGAATTATAAAATTAAGCCATTAACTAATTAGTGGCTAAAAAGGGAAGAACAAAACTGGGGTTCCAAAATAACAAATATTACAACCACACAATTTTCACACAAAAACTTTCAATCAATATACAAAATTACAAATTACCATGCCATGGTAATGACAAAGATATTACAGGTATACATTTAATTTAACTATTAAAAATAAAACAAACTATTTAGTTTTTAAAAAGTCTACTAATGAAGAGATTATTAAAATACAATCAAATCACAATGCTAATGATATCTCTACGATTTTATAATTCACATAAAAATATAAAAAACGCTACAATATGTTGACTGATCAAGTAAGTCCGTTTGTTTTGTTAATGGGTTTAGAATGGAATTAGGATTTGAGAAAGGCGTGAAAGAAAAATAAAATGTATGATTGTAATAAAAGTTGTTTGGTTTAACTTATTGTGATTGAAAATATGATTAAATTTATTACTTTAAAAATATAAAAATGAAATATGTGGCTAGAACTAGTTTGAAAATGCAAGATAGTACAAAGTTGTCACCAACACCAAGTGTTTTTCTTAAAACCGACCACGTGAGCCCGGATTGTGTTTTTGCAATCATTTCATTACTTGAATACCCATACCAAACTTGTTTTATCTGGCCCATTTCATTTTTTTGGTTCAAAATGCACGTAGCAAACCGCGACTAAGTTTTATTGTATCTAGTTTTAACCTTTGACTATTCAAGAATTAACAAAAAGGTTATTCTAATGTTATCTTAAGGTGTGTTTGGTATGCAAATGCATTACTTTATTTGAAGAAAAATGATAGAGGGACCTAAACTTAGGCCTAAAACCAAGTGTCATCATCTTAATGGTTGTAAAATAAGTGGGTCCCTGTTTATAGCCATCAAGATGATGACACTTGGTTTTAGGCCTAAAATTAAGTCTAAGTTTATGTCCCTCTATCATTTCTCTTATTTGAATGACAGTAAGGGTTTTTCAAAGTAGTCATAACACGCAGGGTAAGGGTTTTAATAAACCCCAACCTGATTGGGGATAAGAATCAAAACTAAAACGAATCATTTTTTTAGGAATTTTTAGCCACAACCTTTCATGCCCACGTATATTTAGCAGTTTTCTTTTAATTGTATTAGTTTTAATACATATTAAGATGAGCATTGCTACAACCTCCTACCATTTTATCCTACAACTCATCCTACATACACAACAATATTATATAGATTTTTTCACCCATTTTCTTTTTGCATCCAAACAGTCCGTTCTGACATTTGTCAGGATCCTGTGAAGCATGTTTTGTAGGAATAAGTTGTAGGAGTTTTTTGCATTTTTGTATTAAGATAGGTCTCCACCTCAGCAACTCACCTTTTAATTTTAAAATAATAATATATCTTCAAATCCAATTTGTATACCAAACCATATAATTAACACTTTTTATTACAATTATACATCAAATTCTATGCCAAAACCATCAACTAACCAACACACCCTTAGTTAATTACATAAATTGTCACTGAGGTTTTCCGGGTTTGACGGGTTCAGTCAATGTACTTTTTTTTGTTGGGTCTTGTCACTTTGGTTTTATCTCATTACGGACCTAGTCCATTTGTTGTTAACTTCGTTAATTTGGCTGTCAAATCAAGGGCATAATTCTCTTTACAAATTTTTTATGTTAAAGGAAAACTCATCAATCATCTTCAACCCACTTTACACACTAAAATAGTATTCATCTCCATTCAAAACCTAAAAAAATCTAAAATTGTTTCAAAAAGCTTATGATTTCCTTATGTGACACTTGTTAATATGGTATTGTTCTACCAATTTGAATCCTATATACAAGTTTGGACGATAAACAGAACAAAAAGATTTACTACTCTCTAGTCTCTAATAAAAAAAACTGAATAAACATTATGTTTGTATGCTATTGGAAAATTTTTAAAAATGCAATGATAAATTTTAGTTTGAAACTTACTCTTGATAAATAATTCTGGAAATTTGTCTTAAACTTTTAGGGATCATATATTAGGAGGGCATCAAATTTTTAAGTTTTTCTCATATATGTCACTCATATTTTGAAAGTAAGTTACCTACAGGCCATCAAGTTATGTATTTATCTTCGTTTACACCAATTCCGGCCCACTTTAATCCGGATAATCATCAAATGACAATTATGAAACTAAAACTAACATACTAAACTAATACGAATAAAAAAAAAGTCGCGAAATTTCAATTTTATCCTTCTAAAATACCCCATTAATATATAGTCACACTTAAAATAAGGGTATAATCGGTATTTTACATCAAACTCGTCTTGCTTGGATAAGTTAGAGGTTGGTTTTCTTATTTATTTTGAGGCATAAATTTAGCCAAAATTGGTGTAAATGAAAACAAACATATAGTTTGGCCACTTATAAGTTCATTTTTATAAATAGGTGGCCTATATGTTAAAAGTTAAAAACTTGGATGACCTCCATATACATTATCTCTAAACTTTATTAACTTAGTGATTGAACCATTTTATGACATGCTACCGATTCACCGTAAATTAACCTCCTCAGTTCTGCCTCGTCATGATGTATTTCAGTACACGTAACTTTTTCTTTAATTTTATAATGCTACAACTAACCTTGATTTCTAATTTTAGATGGCAAGATGTTTAAATTTGTTTTTGACTTATCAAAGCGACTGACTCTCCCATGATTCACAGATGAACCACAAGGACAACCTCAAAATTTCAATTGAATACATCAAACAGGCCACAAAGAACTTCAAGGTTGACAATCTCATTGGACATGGAGATTCTGGGAATGTATATAGAGGAACTGACACTGATGGACATAACATCATTGCTGTCAAGCGGTTGGATAGGGAGTCTGCTCAAGATGAAGCTAAATTTTTGACAGAGCTGAATATTCTTTCGGAGTATAAACATGACAATGTCATTGGTCTTGTAGGCTATTGTGATGAAGAAGAAGAAAAGATTGTTGTCTATGAGTTTGCATCCAGAGAAAGCCTTGATAGGTACTTGAGCGATGTTAATCTTACGTGGGTGATGCGGCTTAAAGTATGCATCGATATTGCAAACGGGATGGAGTTCCTCCATACAAGTGCTTCAAGTCAACAAGTGGTGATACATAGAGACATCAGCAGCAGTAACATTCTGCTATTTGATGATTGGAAAGCAAAAATTACTCATTTTGGGATTTCCTTAGTATGTCCAATAGATAAGGATGTGGGCTACGTCATCGATGATGTTACCGGCACAATTGGATATTGTGACCCACTATCCTCGACAACAGGCTTCTTTACAAAAGAATCTGATATATTTTCACTTGGTGCAGTTTTATTTGACATATTGTGCGGAAAATTATCATCTGTAAAACTAGATGATGAATATCAATTTTTACCCTTTTTGGCTAAACACCACTATCATGTTGGAAAACTTGATGAGTTAGTGTTTGAGGGTATCAAAAAACAAATTGTGCAACAGTCATATATTACATTTACAAGGATTGCCCTTCAATGCTTACATCACAGGAGAGAAAGGCGGCCAACGGCACGTGAAGTGAAAATTCAACTAAAGAAAGCATTGGAAATCCAAGTAAGTATTTATAGTTATTTCATATTTGGCTACAATACGTTTCATATACGTACGAACATATGTTAGTTATAAATTCATGTCTATCAGGAAATAGATAAACAAAAAAGTTGTACAGTTCTACTAAGAGTTGCTAAATCATAAAATAAATTATGAAGAAAATATGTCGTTAAATACATTTCTTATTTCATCATTTCAATAAAAAGAGATGTCAATATGAAAAAGACAGGTAATTTTTGTGTCGTCCTTGTTTAATATAAGGACTTACTAGTTTCTTTAAGGGTAAAAACGTAATTGTAAGAAATATGAGCTTATTGATTGTTTAATTAATGTACAGGAGGATCATGATCTATGGGAGCCGAAATTGCCTAAAGACTATAAAAAAAGGGAAAATTCTCTAAATGCCCCAGTTGCCCAACTTTATTACCCCAAATGTCCCACTTTTTTTTCACTTCTCAAAATGCCCCATGGGCAACTCTCCCAACCGAATAATTGGGCAACTATCTTAAATACATGACATGTGTCCTATATTGTGGGGCAACTTGACTTATATAGTACAAGTGTATTATAATTCTCACAAGAACTTTGACTTTTACAATTAAGAATCACAATTTTGTTTTTTAGCCAAAAGTAAGCCTTTTTATTATTAAAAGTACATAAATATTAGCAACCTGGGTCCCATGTCAGGTTGTACTTTGGGCAACTTCGATGTATTTAATTGTTGAATGTATTGAAGGTATAAAAAAATTTAAACAAAGGTATAAGTAGTTTAACCATTATACCTTTATACATTTATACATTTATACATTTATACAGAGAAGATAAACTTCCTCAACACACTTCCTATTTGAAACCACCACATCGCCACCACACAGTTCCTCAACACAATCTTCCTCAACACAATTATCAGCTAGAGCGAACACAGTGTCCGATCACATCGGCAAGACATCGCACGACACTGTCCGATCTAATGTCTATCAGAAAAACTTTTAGGGCTAGGGTAAGTAATTTTAACGATTTTCATCTATTGATTTATGGTTTCTTAATTTATGTTTTCGCTAGTTTAGGTTTCGATAATTTATGGTTTCGCTAATTTAGGTTAACTTTAACGTAATTGTTCTTGTTTGATTTTGGGTTTCTATAATTTAGGGTTAACTTATTGGGTGATTAATTGTTTCGAAGATAACCTGTAACCTATTCGGTGATTAATTGTTCTTGTGGTTTTAGTGATTTGTTCCTACTTATTAAGTTTGACAAACCAAAGTAAGATAAGTGGTAGTAAGTGAATAAAGCACTCTAATGATGGTGCAAACCGTTGGGTTAACGAAACAAAATACATGTAAAATTAAATTGCGACACAACTAAATATAATCCGGTGATCCCAAGTTTGAGAGTTGTTAGAGTCGTAAAATCTCCAAAGAAGAAGGAGCCTCGTTCTTTATCAAAGGAGAAAGAAATCGACTTGAATAAAGTTATCAAGTCTCCAGGATCCGTAGCTTGTCAAAGTCAGCACCGCCGACCCCAATGGAGGATGTTGCAACTAAACTTGGTCAATCTTCACCATACAAACACGACTGTCCTCATCAAGTACACTCACAACATGTTTCTTCCAAGAAGACTTGGGTGCTTCTATCAAATTCTGTTATCAATATTGCCGATGATGATTGTGCTAGGAGCCTTCATCTCACTTCAGACTTCAAAAGGATTGGGAATGAAGTTGCACCAAAGACCAAAAGACCAAAGTTTGTTGAGATAAGGATAATGTTGATGATATCCACCAAAGAAGATCTCCACCGGTTACATCTCAAGAAATTCCAAGCCACTCCTTCATCTCGACAAGGTGCCTTCTCAACCATCTTTGGTTTCACCAAGCTCCTATGAATTTGCTAGCTCATCCGACAAGGCTCGACCGCCGAACCGCCATTTTTCCTCAGCACCTATTGTACCAGCCCCACTCCTACCGTCGATTCTGGCTCAAGATGATGAACCATCTTTAGGTATCTATAAGACTCAGAGAAAGAAGAGGATGCCAAAGTAACTCCTTGATCTTGAGGTCGATGAGTCAACCTTTATCAAAGAAGGTCTTCATCTGATTTCCCGATGGAGATCCAAAATGTGGTCAATTGGACATTGATAAACAAAGAACTCAATGTCATGCATCGAATGGATAAATCTTCAATGGAGTTCACCTTGGGAAATATCATTTGCATGTGGCGACTTGCTTTCTCTACACCTTGTCACCTCCCATTATCGCAACAATGCACACAAGGTTCTCGATGTTCTTATTAGAGATCTTCATGTCCTGCTTAGCTCTCAATCTCCTAATGATAGGACACGCCATCCGCGTAACTCACATTTATGGCGGGTTGAGTCCCGGAGATTCTATCCTCTCCTTGCAGCATCTAGTTGAAACGGTGGAATCACATTTCGATGTTCACGAGAGAATTTATCCATTGTCCAAAAGACTTATGGAGAAGATGTCGAACAATGTCGGAAATTCTCCAACCGGGGGAATGAAACCACAAGTCGAACAACCGTTAGACCGATTAAGACTCGCCTCCTTCAAGAACAAGCCGCATCATCGTGTTCTTAGCTTTTATAGCTTGTATTTACATTCCGCTAAAGAATACGAGTTGTAGAGATTTTCTATTAGTTTGTTGTATTTACATCATCGTGTTATTAGTTATTATAGCTTGTATTATTTGTATTTACATTAGACGCTCAACGGATGAGTCGATATGTTATGGTTACGCATTAGACGCTCAACGGATGAGTCGATATGTTGTGATTACACATTAGATGTTCAACGGATGAGTCGATATGGTATGGCACATTAGACGCTCAACATATATATTTGGAAATTATTCATTAATTTATAAAACCGCATCAACCTATAAATATGTTTACTTTCCATTCATACAATCATCTAATAAGGACTACTATCAAACGGGTATAAGGTGTTAGTTGTGTAGTAAATGAAAATCATTGACTATTTGTCTTGTTGTTTAGCACTTACTATAAGTGGGTAGATGGTCAGGCACCTAAAGAATGCCGCTTGTGGAAAACCACGAAGTGCAATTTGTTTGGGCAACCCACGGTAGTATGTTTTAACCACCCCGTTTGGGCAACTCAAGGGCTGTTATGTAACATGTTGATCTATTAGTATATAATCCCCAAATCATCGCGCTATCAAATTATTCATCTTTAAACACTTGAAATTGGCGATATCACAAACCCTAACAACTCCCAAACCGATAATTAAACGTGGTTTACATCCAAAGGACACAAATGGCTAATATCCCACCACAACGTCGCTGCATACCTAACCGAGAACAATCATATCAAGGGTTCCATGAGATGATTGCTTTTCAAACACACACCAATTCACTATAATAAGTGTACAACCTATCATTGTTCAAGAATACATTAATCAATTTTGGTTGAAGGCAAAATTCAAAACGAGTTGGACCCGAGGTTATTAGGAGTCTTGTTGATAAAACGAGATAATAGTCAACGAGGATGTGATTAGGATGTTTTGAAGTCGATGATGCCGATGGGGTTGTCAATTTGTCCGATGATGAAATGGGTTGCAAAGATGTTATGAAAAATGGAAAGAATTAAGTATCATAAAGGTGTTCTCACCCCAATGGAAGTTTTTAATACATACTTTGCTTCTGTCTAAGCAACAAGACCACTGGGTTTGATGAGTTTCCATCAAAATAGCAACTCATCATATGTTTATCTGCTGTGGAGGTGTTTAATCGGTCTAGGTTGATCGAGGGTTAATAAAGAACATTAAAGAAAAGGGTAAATACTACTTATATCCTAGGTTTGTTCAATTAATAGTCGAGAAATAGATCACGGCACCCATTCATCATAAAAGGAGTATGAGGTACATCATATGTCTCCTAGGTGTTTACACACTTGAGAAAAAATGACAAGTTCTCGTGAAAGATTACACCTTTATTCCTAATATGCTTAACTCGCCAGACATTCCCGAAATGAGGAGGTGCTTGAATCCCAACCCAACCAAAGCAATGATGCTCAACCCACTCCGGCAACGTCGAACATATCCGCACCAATGGATCCAATGCTAAACCATTACCTTTACCGAATCACAAAACACCCAAACCAATGATGTCGCTCCCATCGCTACCACCGAACCTCAACCCAATGCCACGTGACGATCCCACGGTGAGAATATTATAGAAGTAGTTAATGAATTGAAGGCTAAATGTACACAAATGGAAAATACAATAAGAAGGTTGAAGCACGTGGTTTATGTGTTGAGAGAGTAAGAAGACCAAGGTTTGGTGCATCTAATAGAGTAATGAAGACGACTAAGAAAGGCAGTCCTCAAAGGGGAGGAGCAAAAGCATTTGTTCGTGGGAGGAGGTAAACATGGATGTTGACCTTAATGAAAGCACTGATGACCTTAATGACAACCTCGGTCACACAAACACCCAAGGAAGTTGAAAAGAGGTTGCAGACATTGATGAAGTTATGTAAAGCTACCGAGTCGGATCGGATCGGCATCGCACATTTTCCTATTATACTTAGACCCACCGTCCTAAACCTTGGCTAAACCTTTGGCTAAAGGTTTGAAGGTTGGAAAAGCGTAATTGATAGAGGAAGGAAAGAATGGTAGAACCTTTAATGTTGCAATGAAGACGAAGAGGAAGAAGTTGTGCATGCTGTGATCTAGTGATGATAAATGACAAGATCAACATCGTGAGGTTATTTCATCACCGCTACGCGATACACATTTTGGTACTACAACCATCGATAGTACGATTATCACAACCATCAGAACACAACCATCGCAGAGAAGGAGGTTGCGTACCGAACTTGTGTAGAACCTTAGTTCCCCGACTCATATTGCACTGCTCCTATTGTAATTGAACCCACCGAAATAAACAATTGGCTAATACTGAAGAATGGGGAGGCATGAATAAAGTAGTAGATCAACGACATAGGAAAGGGTGAAGTTATTTCGAACCTCAAGTAGATGAACTTCAATTTGATAGTACGGAGGATCGATTTCACATGATCGTGAATTATCAATACAATTGATGAAAATTTTAAGGTCAATATCTAGCATTAGAAAAAGAAAGAACAAGATGAAGCGACTATGAGAGTGATTGAACAATTGAACAAGGAACAAGCATTTGTCCGTGGTTCCAAATGATAAAGTTGGAATGGAGTAATGAAGAATGGGCACTATTAGATGTTCCATCAAGGTCAAAGGTTCTTGTCATGAGGGTAGACAAATGTAGGAGAGAAGTGTCGCACTACAATAGTAAGAATAACAAACCTCCAACTAGGGCTCAAAGGAGAAATTTCATGATCTCAACTCAAAACGGAATTTTGCAAAGGCAAAGATTTGAAAAATTGACGACTAAGAGATTGAAAAGTCGATGAACGTTGGTTAAGAATGAAAGATGATTTCATTCCTATGAATTTCGATAAAGAAGCGATTGGATCAACAACGAACAAAAGCGAATGGCGTAAATTCGGAAATGCGCTCTAAGAAAGTAAATTGGATGAAGGGATGGAGAGGAAGAAAGAATGGATTTCTATCTTAAGGAGTGATATACAAAGCCGATTAATTGTACACCACTAAACGCGGTCAACCGCTTAATGATTTGAAAATAATCACCGACAATGGTAGAGAAGGATTGAAATAACAAGAGTGTATGGATGCAGATACGAGATTTTGAAGCTTGTTTTCTCTATCAAAAGAGGATTTGGAATGCTTATGGAAAGTCATTGATTTTAGATATGGAAAGCATGGGCCAACCGAGGATTAGCAAGGTAAAGTGGAGATCTGAAAACATGTGTCAACCTAAACCATCGGACAAATTGAAACAATTTGAAGTAGTTGAATGGATGCTTTATGAGCATTCCGTAGTACATGCCGATAATCTACTAAGGATAAGTTTTTCATGTTTATTGATAAAGCCTATCCATTGTCCAAATCGCTGGTGAAAATGTTGGAAGCGAAGCTTGATCCACAAGGAACCATATCAACAAATCCAATGGTAGATCAATTGCTATTGAAGATTCAAAAGATTGCCGTGTACAAGGTCCTTGCAATAAAACTCTCAAGGAAGGTTAAGAATGGGTGGTGTATCGTGAAAGAATGTCGAGACGGTGGTGGGTCAAACCATGGATTGAATTATTGTTGGAACCATGGCAAGTATGAAGAAACCACGCTTATAATAACTGCTGAAACCACGGGTAGTTCGTATAAAACCACGGCTAGTATGAAGAAACCACGCTAGTTCGATAAAAACCACGCTAGTTGAAAACATACCACGGCAAGTATGATCAAAACCACGCTATAAGGATCGTTGAAACCACGCCTAGTTGAGATGATACGACTGGCTAGTTTAGAATAAACCACGCTAGTAGAAGATTGGAAGTCGGTTTAAATGTAATATCATAATTTATATGTAATCGCTTTTAGAACTTAAACAAGCAATAATAATATCAACTAATAATATTTACAAACATTGTCAAAACATTTTGGATATTTACGATTTATCATTCCAATAGTTACTATAATTGATTATACATACACAAAGAATGACCATTCCTTATGAGCTAACATCTTTATGTACTAATTATATACATACAAACAATGACCATTCCTTGTAATAAATATAGTCAATGACCAAAGATACTCAATCTTGTATTTCCATAGGTACTCAAACATTCTTTCACGATAGGCAAGAGTCATTTCTCAGGATCGCCGACTCTAATGGCATGTTATGAGTCACCCTATATAGGTTAATGCAAGACCATATCCCGCAGCCACCGTATTGACCTGTTTGTTTGGGGACGCCAACACATTTTTGAAAGCTAACCAGGGCGTTGATATCTATGCCTTTGCCGCAAAGACTCGCTTCATCTAGTAATTTTGGCACCAATATCGAAATTTGGTGCATGGTATCCTTCCACCGACGCTCGCTTGTAAAGGCCGGAAACGAATCATACAATGTCAAAACACCAGATCGACATGCGCTCTCCTACCGCCCGCTTGTCGTCTGCTTATTGGAAATAGTACCTACATCATTTATGACATCAAGATAACGCACACCGAACATTTTCGCACACCTACAATATGGAAAGAAATAAATACCTTTTCAACATTAGTTTTACACCATTTGCCCAATAGGTTCGCACTCAATCATTAACTACTTGAGTCAGGAAAAGGGACCCACCATAGCCCAATGGCATCCGATGGTCGGAAATGCCACAAAGAAATCTACCCATATGTCAAGGTGTCATGTTAACAATTGGGCACATTATTAAAAACATGCGGGAATCACAAAGAAACATTTTGGTAGAATACTAACAACTGATTTTATACGACTCGTCCTCACACCATCCATCCTTGTTTGCACCCGAGCCAATAAACAAGCCCCAAAACCGGAGATCGAATAGTTCTCTCATTCCCCATGGAAAATAAACCTAGTACCATTATTCTCTTAATTTTTGAACTGAACATGGCACGCTTTTTGGTTTTTTTTTCTTCCCATCCCGCTCTCGATGATTCTAAATTATTAACAATTAACTCTTTTAGTTAATGTTGTATTACAAACTAAGAGACATATAAGTTGACACGTCAAATACCTCCACAAACGGTTCCAATGTATCATCAAAACTGAGCGTTAGAGGGATGGGTTTCACAATTAACCGCACGAACCTTCTCTTTGGAGTAGTGGTGGTGAGTAGTATAAGGTGAGTAATATCTCCGGCCTCTTACGCTTATGGAGTTGAAAACTAATATGATATTTGCAACCTTTAAAAATAAACGATTCATCTTTTAACAAACAATGACTATCCAAACAATTAAATAACTTCAATGCTCAAGTGTTATTCTGCATAAATTGTTTTAGTCATGACTAACCATGTGGTGTCTATTTTATGACAAGAACAACAAAGCACTGCTTGTTCAGGCCCTTTATTATTTTCAAAAGAAAATCCTCCGCAAAGTTGACTATGTATGTTTAACTATTTACATGTGACTTAGCACGTGGTGTCTATTTAATAGCGAAACCATGATCTTATTGTTCACCATATTTCCATCAAATATTTGCTCCTATCCATTTTCGCCTATAACAATATTTCGATAACATTAATTGATTTATGTCGAGTTCTAAAGGAGTTAGGTTTGAGGAAAACCACGATGAAAGGGGAGTGGTCGATAAAGGTAGCAAGAGAGGTAATGTTTCAAATATATGAATTATATGGACCGATGTCGAACCAACTTACCGATTACCAAACAAGTGCTAGAAGACATAAGAGAGATATACGGTATTGAAAAACAGTTATAGAACCAATCATGCTAGTAACTCAAAGCAATCACAAAGGTCGGGAGCCAATGCGCAAGATGTTGGTCCTAGTAGCCGTGAAACTAATGTTCGAAGCAAATGAATTGTCGAAGACACTTAAACAAACAAGTCAACCATAAGTGAAAATAGTTTGCATGTTTCCTATGTTGTAAAAGTGATGTATTAATGAAAAGATAAATTAATATTTTAATAATTATATCAATCGTAGCACATTGTAAAGATAAGATAAGATTCTTTGCACACAAGAAAGATGATTTTATTCTAAGTGAAGTACAAAGACAATGTAAAAGATAAGATTCTGTTATCGCTACATATCCTACTACATAATATTTTCCTCGTCTCTTATTATCACAGATCTCACTTTCTCTCTTATTCTCGCCAAGAACAATGGCAGCACCAAATGGAAACTTTCAAATGATGAAGAAGAGTACGAGTTTGTCTTAAACAACGATTTGCTTTTTGACGCAGTTGTTGCAAGCTGTGAAGAACCAATGTCGTAATATGGTTCATATAGGCAAGTGAGTGTGTGGATGAGGACAATATCCTTACTTGGCCGCGCCGCCAAGATTGAGAGGAAGAGGAAGAATGAGAGAGTTGAATCGAGCCGGTGCAAGAAGGCCGAGAAGAAAGAAATGAGGTAGAGGAAGAGTTTCAAAGTGAGGTGATAAACTGAGGTGGTGCAACAAACGCAGAAGATGATAACAACCAAATGAGCAACATGTGAATAATCCTACATTATTTGAAGATATTTATAATTGGAAAATAGGATTACTAGTCTTGAACATCGTTTCAACGACTCAAAGCAATTAAGAAAAGAGAGAGCTCGAACTAAAATGTAGATTATGATGATGGTCATTTATGTATTTAGTATCATATTTGTTTTTAGGTGTCGAAACGTTTTAATGTATGTTTATGTGCTATCTATGCAAATGTATTAATGTATATAGTAATCAAATGAAAAGTGGACTTGTTTGTTGGTAAGATAATTAAATGTACCTTGACAACATCCCCGCCCATCCTCATCATCAATGCATATAACTTCAACAGTGTTGTGTATCCGCCCTTCCATAACCGCTTCCTCAACATCCATATCCAATGTGTCTAATTGTGGAGCAACTTCAGCAGGGATCATAAACGTTGTTCACGGTAAAGCCCTCCGCAGCCCACGGTCTAACAATGTGCGAACTGCACAAACCATTCCCACCAAAGAGGTGGCCGCCAACAACATCTTTACCCTTGGCACTATTATCTTTTACCGCACCATTCACATCCATCGATTCCTAGATAAAGGGTAATGATTTTGAAATAGAATAAAATAAAGAAGGGAAAAAAACAATATATATATATGCGTACGTCAACGGAGTTGGATCAAACCCATCATAAGCAATGTCCGAGAACTCATCATTCAAATTTGGTAAGGCAAAGAAATCAAATTTGTTATCCACCGCATTATATTGTTGGAATGATGAGCATCGCAAGACCTCCGATGCAGCTTTCATAAGTGGGACATAGGCTAGTAAACTCATCGAATCGCATACAACACCTTCGCTGTCATCGGATCCTACGTTACTCCCCGACCGTGTCTACCTAGTAGCCAACGGTTTGTTGCCATCAACAAGATCCACCAAAAAGTTAACTTACTTAGGCAATCAAAGACACCATTTTGGTGGAATGAAGTAACAAAATTCAAATAATGTTTTTACCTTAATCTCACCAACATCATCTTGTGACTTATTCCTAAAGCATCCTCAATTACCATTCTCTTTGTACCGGTAACTCATAAGAGTCATGACACACCAACTACTCCTACACGTGTTTCTATAGTACCAACCTGTGACTTAGGGATTTAAGCTCAAGACGAAGTCATCTTTATCTAAGGTATGTGACGATTCCGCTCACATTTGATCCCATCCGCAACCTCAACACATCACAACATCTTCAACCTTCTCGTGCTCATTCATATTCAACATTTCACCAAGCCCAACAACAATCTCTTCTTCAATGCTTTGTCATTGACACTAGACGCTTGACCTCTAACTACTTCATCGCGCCACACAAAGGACATTTAAATCGCTCAATTCCACCGCATACATCCGCATCACCCATACCGCCTCTTCTTCCACCATCGCTGGTCACCAACTCTTCTTCTTTAACAAGTTGGGAATCTAGTTGACGGATGTACTCCATACCGCGAATGTACCACGGACAACTCACCGGCATTTGTCGGTACAATCTTCAGAAAGTCGAAAGCCTCAATAACAAAGGAGATAATATACTAAATGGAATAAAACATACAATGCTTAACTAATTTTGAGTTTTACTACCGGATCAAATAAAATTGTATAATTTTTTTTCAAAGTTTTTACTTTGGACCAAGCTAGACAACATGGGATCTTCTCGGGTCTTTGGTCCGTAATCGAGTCGTGGGAATGTCTCCATAATCCAAATCAAAAACAAATACATTGAATTAAGAGTTATGCTTGTGATTATAGTGGTTGTGATGGTGGTTGCGTGGTTAGGATACCGGGTCAGATATGTAGTAATAGATACAATTACATAACGTTGTTGCAAAGAGGGTTCTTCCGAACTAGCAAAGGATGAAGACACATTGTCGTTGGTTTCAACCAACTGCTTACAAATGAGTTCTATGTATTTATCTACCGCCAAACCATCAACCATAACATCCTTAAATCTACACAAACACTTACACCGACTACGTAACAATGCCTAGGAACCAAGCCATGGCTAATGAACAATGCCAACACATTATTAAGATTAACCATCGAATATATACAAGCACAAATAATGTATGTTACAAGTAAAATATAACCTTCAACACCCATGTAAATCCATACACACCATGTTTGTTTTTTTTGATCTTTGAAACGGCTTTGATTCTCAAGATGCCTAGGAACAACATTCACCGCTCTTTTATACAGATGAGCCCACATGTATTCGCCCATGGATACTCATTCCATACACAAAAATCCTCAACATTCCTTAGCAAATGGTCGAACATTAAACCTTCCTTCCCGACCGATAGACAAATGTTGCAATCACCAACAAAGCAACCCTCACAAAGATCTTCATCGGATAATACCCCACCTTTCCCGCCGACTTTACCAACGCCAAAAGGTCATCACCCTTAACTTTTTGTTCTTAGTTTTCTTTATCGGAAACAACCGATCAAAAAGGACTATATGTTAAACCTTAACAACATGGCCGTGGTCACTTTCACTATTATCTATCGTCCTAAACGAAACCCGCTAGAAGACTAAATTGTTCACGCCAAAATCAAAACATTATCACCTAGTACAAAAGTTAAAGGTGGACAACAATCAAGAACTTTTGACACCTCAACCGCATTTTGATATAAATAATGGTATGTGGTTGCTCAGAATACTTAGGAACCAGCCAAAGATGTTTAAAACAATTTGGTTCTATTAACATTCAAAGGCACCTTTAATAGTAGCAATATGTTCTAATCTAGATCTGACCGTTAGCTTTGCATCAAACATGTTCGTGGGTCGATTTCGAGATGTTGAAGAACCGCGATCGAGTGAATATGCGCCGATTGCTTTGAATGTACGAATATGGCCGATGGAAGAAGAACTATTCAGGAGTAGGATTAGTATGCTGGATTATTGAGTTTGAGAGGATATCTGCCACCAATGCGGATGATTTTTCAGCTGAGGAAGTGTGCGGGTAAAGGAGTGTGTGTTTGGGATGATTTGGGTATTTTGTGTTTTGTATTTGTGTATTAGGATAATAAATAATTTTTGAGGTATGTAATTTGGTTTATTAAAGGTGTATTTGTATGGTATAGTGGTATTTAGAGAGTCCCAAAGTACATAATGGGCCCAGTCGCCCAACTTATTTGCATTTAAAATTGGTTTTATAGATATTGCCTAAGTACATATTTCAGGGGCCAAGTTGCCCAACTTATTTGTATTTATAAAGTTTAAAATATAAATTTTGATTTTTCACTAAAAGACAAAAATTGTCACCGTCTAATATAATATGTCAAAGTTGCCCAACGACAACTTGTTAGTTTTGTACTATGTAAGCACAACGGGCCCAAATATTTGATAGAGTTGCCCATGGAGAGTTGCCCACGGGCATTTTGAAGTGAAAAAAAGGACATTGGGGAATAAAGTTGGGCAACCGAGGCATTTAGAGAATTTTCCCATAAAAATAATCAAGATGTCAAAGTGCCCCAAATCGATACTACCATCAAGAAAGAGGAACTTACAGCACTTTTACCAAGGAATACTCCTTCAAGAGGACAAAAACAACAATTACCGCAATTGACAACTCAGATATTGCGGTGTACGCAATCGCATTCATTCTTTACGAAATCAACAATATGACTATGACGATTGTCTATAACTTGCACACACAAAGACACATGGCAATGCCTCAACCTTCCCAGATGCCCACTTTGTAAGTTCAAATTCAAAAGCCTCCCGAAAATAAGCGACATCATGTAACATTTATCGAACAAGTAAATGTGAGACGCCAAGATATATACCGTAGTATTTTTCGCGACGCTCAAATACCAATCTTGTAGAAGACGTCCGTAGTACTCCAAGAGCATAGTTATTGGTACCTTCTTGACGTGTTTGTTAATGAATTTATTGACTCCGCACCGCTTGACGTCAAATAATTGTATCTTTTTCCACCGCAGATGCTCTTGACCACTTTTCGAACCCTGCTTTCAAGTTTTTGACTTCCGATTTTGGAACGAAGCTCGCAATTGCATTATCAAAATCTTCAACAGATAGCTTTTTGCACACCTTCCAAGACAAAGCCTTATGCTTTTTACGGTGATATTGCATTCATCATCAAGTGACGACAACAATAACTATGAAAGCAATTTGGAAACACCGGTCACACGCTTTTGTTATTGAATGATGCTCGTCTCAAATAATCGCCGATTAGGCACTTCACCAATGCATTCTTTCAACCACCCCAAAACAATGTCAGAAGCCACCGCTCTCACCCGTATGCACCCCGTAGCGATTGGAATAATCTCGATTATTATCATTCATACCAACAAAGAAGCATGTTGGTTCCGAGATATTTCCCTTTCTATGCAAGATCAATTATAATCAATACGCATGAAGGCTATAAAACTCGAATCTAGTATCGTTAAGTATATATTAGTGATTAGTATACGCTAAAGCTTAATAAGATGTGTATAAGAATAATAATAGTAAATATACTAATACTAACAATTAATATAAATGTGTCCAAACTTACCGCAAAACCAAATGCTACAAAACCATCTTAAATCCGCCACTGTCTGATCGATGCGTGTTGCACCCCTGCTTTTTAGCTTTAGGTTATGACAATATAAAGCTAACTCGCTCAAACGATTGTTCATGCCACTGCTCAACACCTCAAAAGCCAAATTCCTACCCCCAAGCTCGCTTTGTAAGAAACGCTTACTTTCCATTCAAGACTAAGATCTCGTTGTATGTCCTTTCCAAGATATACCTCCGAGTATCTTTCAATTTATCGATTAGCAACCGACTAAGTAATTTCATTGTCGACACGATGATTAGGATGTAATTCACTCTTGAACATGTGTGGACATTGTTGATGCTAGAAACAAAGAATGTGCTATCCATTTTTTTACTTGTATATGTTCCACGAGCAATTCTTCATTTATACATCACACTGTACTCGTGGGTTCAGATTTAATAACTTTGTATTCAAATCGCTCAAGTAATGATTTCTTTCCAATAGTAAACATGCATTTCGCTTTATTATAAAATTCTTTATGTTTATAAAAAGGTATCGGTTTTTGGGAATCGATGTTTTTAATTCGTTGTGGTGCGCTTGGTGGCATGGGCATATTTTTAAATGAGTCTCTTTATGAAGGAGGAAGTGAATAATCGTGTTTGTGAAAAAGGTATCCTCGACCTTTGGGGTGTCATGGTAACTATGATTGTGAAGCAATGAAAATCTGTGTCTAATGATAAATGATTAGAAGTCAAGATGATTTTACCGGCAAGGTGGCGTTCTTTTGTTGAAATTAGCAGAGCTTGAGTTTGCTCATTCTTACAACATAGTTCACGAATGAAGTATTGGACGCCTTCATCAACCACGCCCAATTCCATGGAACCATCTTGGTAAGATAACCCCGACTCTATCATTTGGTGTCTTTGACAACATGGAACCTTTTTCTTCACATACGCAACTAGTTTATTGAAAGTGATATTTTTAGGTAGTTTCACCCATGTTTAGATGAAGGATGCACTATATAAACCTTAAAAGTAGAATTGTCATCGTAATCCATGGTTGTGTTTTGAACAAACTTAGCCGGAAAAATTGTTGGACATTACAAGAAAGTCTTTTAGTAAGCCAAATGCAAACTACCATCCCTTTGTACTTGTGCATTTACTTAGGTTGCCCAACAATGTAAACTTTCTAAGGTTGCCCAAAATTATTGTATCAACATTGATACACTTTCATGAGTGTATTAAGTATAAACCACCCATTTGTGATTGTTTATTATAAATGTTGTACTTGTGCCAACCGCCTAAGATTTACTAAGACACATTTATTAACTTTCCTAAACTTGCTAACCCGCCTAATCGGCCGAAACTAGTAACTTATCCCAACTACATATACATTGTAATAAGTAATACCAATTTCAAAGTTGTAGTAACTTAACAAAAGATCTAAGAAGGCTCTAGCCGAAAAGGTGTGTTGGCGGTCAAGGAAAAAGTGAGAATAATAAAGATGAGCACAAAAGTATAAATGGAAATGTTGATGGTGAGAAGTCGCTACTAAGAAGCATGAAGATGAAGCAATAATGGAACAACAAGTCTAACAAGAGGGGTCGAAAGAGAAATGGAAGAGAGAATGCGGCAAGACCGGGAAATGGAGGATCTGTTCTGTAACATAGAATAAGGTGACCTTGGACAATCAAAAATGAAGGATAAATTTAGTAGAATTTAGTTAAAGTTAGATTAACAACCTGCACACTTATGCATGTTTGTTTCCTAAACGTAATCTTAGTTTAAGAAAACATGTAATATTCAGTTATTTAAAGTTCATATAATTCACATTCCAGACTTGCATGTTTGTTTCCAGGCTTATATTCTTGGGAAATACGGGAAACTACTGAATCTGCTGAAGAGAAGAAATTGAAGTTAAATTGTTCATTCATTCATTCAAGAAAAAGCATGTACCACATACCACAAAATGCAATCAACTTCAAATGCCACTACAAGAAAAGAGCTATACAAGATATACTAATCCTAATCTAGTACATCTGTTCCAACATCTAAGAGGCTGTTGGATATGCATGATCGCTCACATCTGTCACACTAGATGCTGGATATGCATTCGTGAAGTCTTGCATAGCCACCCATTACTTTTTTCTCGATGGCTGGATATGCATGACCACTAGGACGAGGAAGCTTAGGATCAAAATGGGAAGGATGGATTGATGCAAATAATGATGATGAAGAAAAATAAAGTGTCCTTTATGCTTCATCTGCTGATTTCACCAAAAAGCAATCCATTCTCCTTCACCAAGCTCTTCCTCTATAATGGGTGTGAAGATGCACCAAAACTTGGCGCAGTAGACCAAGTACCACCTCCCTTCTGCACCAGTGCCTTTGTTGAGGTTGAGGTGCCGAGGTTGGGAGTAACAAGTATCTCAAAGAAGGAGTTCCTCCTGTTATCGTAAGAATCACTTGGATCCACTACACCGTCATCTTCAAGAAGAAGAGAAATGGGGATGTGGCGTGAGGTCGTGGAGGTGTCCGTAACTCGAGAAAATCACCTGATGATGAGGATGATGGAGAAGAGGTTGGATTTAGAACCTCCGTGAAGTATTCATGGTCAATTTTGTTGATTGTGTTTGTGATGAAACTAGGGTTCATAATGGTAATTGGGGTAAAATGGTGTGAGAGAAGTATGCATTGGGAAGATTTTATAGACGGGTTAAAGGTTTACTCGTAAGTTAATGCGAGTTGTTGGCACAAGAATTCTAGAATTCACCAAGATATCCAAGTCTTGGGTTGGTTTCATCAAGCGCATAACTTCAAAGCAGATTGATATGTTTCGCTAAAGTGTTAAAATCAAGTGAGGTCGCATAAGTCGCATACGTAAGCAAGGGTCAACAAAACTACCAATACTTTTGACTATTTCTATACACCTTCTACCCAACACCTGCCTCTCACTTCCACTTCAAAATATCCCACTTCCTCTTCTAATACAAACAAAACCCTCAAAGATACAAGAATCATAACCCTAAAATATCAATTCATCAAATGGCTCTTCAATTCAAGAAGGATCACAACAAAGTTGCGCTCTTGGGAAATGCAAAAGGTGATGAGTCATGATGTGCCTATGGTGGAGTTCTTGAAAAGAACAAAGATTCACTATGCCCTAACGCATTCTCCCAACCACATTTATGAAACGTTGGTCAAACAATTTTGGGCTTTCGCCCACACGGAGTGAAAAGGAGATTACCGCCATGATTGACTAACAGTACGTAGTCACGAGAGGAGTCGATAAGGACGAAGCTTCGCTTGATGATGTCGATGGGGTATTTCACTCCAAGATCGAGGATATACTCATGCGGTGGAGAGCTATTGGGTATCAAGGTACTAGGACCCACATATGGTTGAAGAAGCACTTTTGCCCCAAGTGGAGGTTCTTTGGTTCACACGCTGCCCGCTGCTTTAGCAACAACTGGGCATGGGATCAATTCTCTTCACAATTGGCATATTGAGATAGTGTGTCTTTCACAAGGGTTAACTTATAATTTTTCAAAGTTTATTTTTGATAATTTGGTTGAAAATATCAATAGGAAACAACATAAGTTTTTAATGTACCTAGATTCTTACAAATAATTATAGACACCTCTACCCAAACACAAGGCTTTTATGAAGTAGAGCTCTTACTGACCAAACTCTTTGCCTCTATGAGAACTAACTTTGAGGGGCACATTATCCATTGACAGAGGCTATGTTGCCTCAAGACAATATCGTCATGTTGAGGAGAATGTTGCTAACATTGATGAGGGCCCTCCTTTTCACCTCACGAAGCTTCTCATGTTGCACAAGACCCGGCCTCCACCAACACCGACTCGGCACATTGTCCTAGTCCACCACAAGCACAAGATCCTCTTGATGATTTTGAGTCCGAACTAAGCAGATTGACCACACTTAGTCCTCCAAGGATACCTATTGATGAGATACCTATTGATGAGGTACCTCCCATCACCACTGATCAATCACTGTGGAGAAGGACCCTATTACTCTCATCCGCTCATGCTCTTGTTAACAGTATGCAAACTGAGGTATCTAGTCCGAAAAGGAGCTTGCAGAGACCAAGTCTTCTTGGTAGTAAGATTAATGACTGCAATATAAAGTTAAGGAATTAGAGGACAAACTAGAAAAGACCAACAAAAGGAAGCTTGTGGTTTCTTCTGAAGAGGAAGAGGAAGAACATCGTTATGAGTCTCTTGATATGTTAGCTGATGTATCTATCAATGATCCTTCATCAGCAGTTGCACAATCTCCAAAGAAGAAGGAGCCTGTTCTTTATCAAAGGAGAAAGAAATCGTACTTGAATAAAGCATCTACTGAAGTCTCCAAGGATCCAGAGCTTGTCAAAGTCAGCACCGCCGATACCCAATGGAGGATGTTGCAACTAAACTTGGTCAATCTTCACTCATACAAACACGATCGAGTGTCCTCTGTCAAGTACACTCACAACATGTTTCTTCCAAGAAGACTTGGGTGCTTCTATCAAATTCTCGTTATCAATATTGCCGATGATGATTGTGCTAAGGAGCCTTCATCTCACACTGTACTTCAAAAGGATTGTTGGAATGAAGTTGCACCAAAGACCAAAAGACCAAAGTTTGTTGAGATAGTGGATAATGTTGATGATATTCCCAAAGAAGATCTCCCACCGGTTACATCTCAAGAAATTCCTCAAGCCACTCCTTCATCTCGACAAGGTGCCTTCTCAACCATCTTTGGTTTCACTAAGCTCCTGAATTTTGCTAGCTCATCCGACAAGGCTCGATCACGAACCGAACCGCCATTTCTTCCAAGCACCTATTGTACCAGCTCCCCACTCCTCACTGTCGATCTGTTGGCTCGAAGATGATGAACCATCTTTAGGTATCTATAAGACTCGTGGGAGAAAGAAGAGGATGGCCAAAGTAACTCCTTGGATCTTGAGGTCGATGAGTCAACCTTTATCAAAGAAGGGTCTTCATCGATTTTCCGATGGAGATCCAAATGTATTCGTCAATTGGACATTGATAAACAAAGAACTCAATGTCATGCATCGAATGGATAAATCTTCAATGGAGTTCACCTTTTGAAGGAAATACTTCATTTGGTAGACAGGCGACTTGCTTTCTCATGACACTCTGTCACCTCCCATTACTGCAACAATGCACCACAAGGTTCTGGGATGTTCTTATTAGGAGATCTTCATGTCCTGTTTAGCTCTCAATCTCCTAATGATAAAGGACACGTCATCTGGCAGAACTCACATTTATGGCAGGTTGAGTCCTGGAGATTCTATCCTCTGCCTCGTGTGCATCTAGTTGAAACGAAGGGTGGAATCACAGTCTGCATGTTCGCTGAGAGAATTTATCCATTGTCCAAAAGACTTATGGAGAAGATGCTGACTAACAATGTCGGAAATTCCTCCAAATCCAGTGGGGAATGAAATACCACAAGCTGAACAACTGGTTAGACTGATTAAGACTCGGCTCCTTCAAGAACAAGCTGCATCATCGTGTTCTTAGCTTTTATAGCTTGTATTTACATTCCGCTAAAGAATACGAGTTGTAGAGATTTTCTATTAGTTTGGTTGTATTTACATCATCGTGTTATTAGTTATTATAGCTTGTATTATAGCTTGTATTTACATTAGACGTTCAACGGATGAGTCGATATGTTATGGTTACGCATTAGACGTTCAACGGATGAGTCGATATGTTGTGATTACACATTAGATGTTCAACGGATGAGTCGATATGGTATGGTTACACATTAGACGTTCAACATATATATTTGGAAATTATTCATTAATTTATAAAACTGCATCAACCTATGCAGTCATGTTTACTTTCCATTCATACAATCATCTAATAAGGACTACTATCAAATGGGTATAAGGTGTTAGTTGTTGTGTAGTAAATGAAGTCATTGACTATTTGTCTTGTTGTTTAGCACTTACTATAAGTGGGTAGATGGTTGTGGGCATTCCTAAAGAATGCTGTTTGGGCAACCCACGGGTAGTATGTTTCTAACCACCCCGTGTTTGGGCAACTCAAGGGTCATTATGTAACATGTTGATCTATTAGTATATAATCCCCAAATCATCAAGGCTTATCAAATTATTCATCTTTAAACACTTGAAATTGGCGCATATCACAAACCCTAACAACTCCCAAACTGATAATTAAACGTGGTTTACATCCAAAGGACACAAATGCCGACAGAATATCCCACCACACACAACGTCGTTGCATACCTAACCGAGAACAATCATACTGAAGGGTTCCATGAGATGATTGCTTTTCTCAAACACACACCAATTCACTATGCAATAAGTGTACAACCTATCATTGTTCAAGAATACATTAATCAATTTTGGTTGAAGGCAAAAATTCAAAAACGAGTTGGACCCGAGGTTATTAGGAGTCTTGTTGATAAGAACGAGATAATAGTCAACGAGGATGTGATTAGGGATGTTTTGAAGCTGGATGATGCTGATGGGGTTGTCAATTTGTCTGATGATGAAATTTTTCAGGGGTTGCAAAGATTGGGTTATGAGAAAAATGTGGAAAGAATTAAGTATCATAAAGGTATGTTCTCACCCCAATGGAAGTTTTTAATACATACTTTGCTTCTGTGTCTAAGCAACAAGACCACTGGGTTTGATGAGTTTCCATCAAAAATAGCAACTGCTGTCATATGTTTATCACAGGGGAGGGTGTTTAACTGGTCTAGGTTGATCTTTGAGGGGTTAATAAAGAACATTAAAGAAAAGGGTAAATACTACTTATATCCTAGGTTTGTTCAATTAATAGTCGAGAAACAGATCACGGCACCCATTCATCATAAAAAGGAGTATGAGGTACATCATATGTCTCCTAGGGTGTTTACACACTTGAGAAAAAAAATGACAAGTTCTCGTGAAAGATTACACCTTTATTCCTAATATGCTTAACCCGCGCACATTCCTGAAAATGAGGAGGTGCTTGAATCCCAACCCAACCAAAGCAATGATGCTCAACCCAATCCGACAACGTCTGAACATACTGCTGCACCAACAGGATCCACTGCTAAACCATTACCTTTACCTGAATCACAAAACACCCAAACCAATGATGCTGCTCCCACTGCTACCACTGAACCTCAACCCAATGCCACCAGACGATCCCACGGGTGAGAATATTATAGAAGTAGTTAATGAATTGAAGGCTAAATGTACACAAATGGAAAATACAATAAGAAGGTTGAAGCACAGGGTTTATGTGTTGGAGAGAGTAAGAAGACCAAGGTTTGGTGCATCTAATAGAGTAATGAAGATGACTAAGAAAGGCAGGTCCTCAAAGGGGAGGAGCAAAAGCATTTGTTCAGGGGAGGAGGTAAACATGGATGTTGACCTTAATGAAAGCACTGATGCGACCTTAATGACAACCTCGGTCACACAAACACCCAAGGAAGTTGAAAAAGAGGTTGCCGGTACATTGATGAAGTTATGTAAAAGCTTACCGAGTCGGATCGGATCGGCATCGCACATTTTCCTATTATACTTAGACCCACCGGTCCTAAACCTTAGCTAAACCTTTGGCTAAAGGTTTGAAGGTTGAAAAGCGAATTGATAGAGGAAGGAAAAGAACAAATGGTAGAACCTTTAATGTTGCAAATGAAGACGAAGAGGAAGAAGTTGTGCATGCTTTGTATCTAGTGATGATACAAATGACAAGACCGCCAGAACATCGAGGTTATTTCATCAATGCTACGCGATACATTTTGGTACTACAACCATCGATAGTACGATTATCACAACTACTGTAACACAACCATCGCAGGAGAAGGAGGTTGCAGGTACGTTGCTGAACTTGTGTAGAACCTTAGCAATTCGATTACATTGCACTGCTCCCATTGTAATTGAACCTACTGGAAATAAACAATTGGCTAATACTTTGAAGAATGGGGAGGCAGTGAATAAAGTAGTAGATCAACGAGACATAGGAAAGGGTGAAGCTATTTCTGAACCTGAAGTAGATGAACTTCAATTTGATAGTACGGAGGATCAGATTTCACATGATCGTGAATTATCAATACAATTGGATGAAAATTTTAAGGCTGAATATCTAGCATTAGAAAAAAAAAGAAAGAACAAGATGAAGCGACTATGAGAGTGATTGAACAATTGAACAAGGAACAAGCATTTGTCCAGGGTTCTGAAATGATAAAGTTGGAATGGAGTAATGAAGAATGGGCACTATTAGATGTTCCATCAAGGTCAAAGGTTCTTGCTGCGAGGGCGAGACAAATGCAGAAGGAGAGAAGTGTCGTACCATACAATAGTAAGAATAACAAACCTCCAACTAGGGCTCAAAGGAGAAATTTCATGATCTCAATTCTCAAAAACGTGGAATTTTGCAAAGGCAAAGATTTGAAAAATTGACGACTAAGAGATTGAAAAGTCAGATGAACGTTGGTTAAGAATGAAAGATGATTTCATTCCTATGAATTCGATAAAGAAGCGATTGGATCAACAACGAACAAAAGCGAATGGCGTAAATTCGGAAAATGTGCTTCTAAGAAAGCAAATTGGATGAAGGGATGGAGAGGAAGAAAGAATGGATTTCTATCTTAAGGTGAGTGATATACAAAAGCCGATTAATTGTACACCACTAAACGCGGTCAACCGGTTAATGATTTGAAAATAATCACTGACAATGGTAGAGAAGTGATTGAAATAACAAGAGCAGATGGATGCAGAAGTAGATACGTAGATTTTGGAATCTTGTTTTTCTCTCTATCAAAAGAGGATTTGGAACAGTTATGGAAAGTCATTGATTTTAGATATGGAAAGCATGGGCCAACTGGAGGATTAGCAAGGTTGGTGTGGAGATCAAGAAAACATGTGTCAACCTAAACCATCGGACAAATTCGAAACAATTTGAAGTAGTTGAATGGATGCTTTATGAGCATTCCGTAGTACATGCCGCATAATCTACTAAGGATAAGTTTTTCATGTTTATTGATAAAGCCTATCCATTGTCCAAAATCTGCTGCGGAAAATGTTGGAAGCGAAGCTTGATCCACAAGGAACCATATCAACAAATCCAATGGTAGATCAATTGCTATTGAAGATTCAAAAGATTGCTGGTGTACAAGGTCCTTTGCAATAAAACTCTCAAGGAAGGTTAAGTAGAATGGGTGGTGTATCGTGAAAGAATGTCTCGAGACGGTGGTGGGTCAAACCATGGATTGAATTATTGTTGGAACCATGGCAAGTATGAAGAAACCACGTTTATAATAATCAATTGAAACCACGGGTAGTTCGGGATAAAACCACGGCTAGTATGAAGAAACCACGGCTAGTTCAGATAAAAACCACGTCTAGTTGAAAACATACCACGGCAAGTATGATCAAAACCACGGCTATAAGGACTGTTGAAACCACGTCTAGTTGAGATGATACGACGGCTAGTTTAGAATAAACCACGGCTAGTAGAAGATTGGAAGCTGGTTTAAATGTAATATCATAATTTATATGTAATCAGTTTTTAGAACTTAAACAAGCAATAATAATATCAACTAATAATATTTACAAACATTGTCAAAACATTTTGGATATTTACAGATTTATCATTCCAATAGTTACTATAATTGATTATACATACACAAAGAATGACCATTCCTTATGAGCTAACATCTTTATGTACGAATTATATACATACACAAACAATGACCATTCCTTGTAATAAATATAGTCAATGACCAAAGATACTCAATCTTGTATTTCCATAGGTACTCAAACATTCTTTCACGATAGGCAAGAGTCATTTCGCAGGATCGCCGACTCTAATGGCATGTTATGAGTCACCATATAGGTTAATGCAAGACCATATCCCGCATCACCGTATTGACTGCTTTGTTTGGGGACGCCAACACATTTTGAAAGCTAATCCGATAGGCGTTGATATCTATGCCTTTTCGCAAAGACTCCGCTTCATCTAGTAATTTTGGCGTACAATCGAAATTTTGCGAGCATGGTATCCTTCCACCAGATCGTCTGTTTGTAAAGGCCGGAAACGAATCATACAATGTCAAAACACCCGTCTTGATATGCGCTCTCCTACCGCCCGTTGCTTGTCGTTCGTTTATTGGAAATAGTACCTACATCATTTATGACATCAAGATAACGCACCACGAACATTTTCGACACCTCGGCAATATGGAAAGAAATAAATACCTTTTCAACATTAGCCCAAGGCACCGGTACTTTACACCATTTGCCCAATAGGTTCGTACCAAGTCATTAACTACTTGAGTCAGGAAAAGGGACCCACCATAGCCCGGTCGGCATCGATGGTCGAATGCCACAAAGAAATCTACCCATATGTCAAGGTGTCATGTTTACACAATTGGGCACATTATTAAAAACATGTGGGAATCACAAAGAAACATTTATGGTAGAATACTAACAACTGATTTTATACGCACCTCGTCCCTCAGCCATCCATCCTTGTTTGCACCCGTAGCCAATAAACAGTTCCCAAAACCGGAGATCGGCAATAGTGTCTTCATTGCCCCATGGGAAAATAAACCTAGTACCATTATTCTCTTTCAAAAATTTTTGAACGGAACATGGCACAGTTACCTTTTTGGTTTTTTTCTTCCCAGTCCCAGTTCTCGACAGATTCTAAATTATTAAAAATTAACTCTTTTAGTTAATGTTTGTATTACAAACTAAGAGACATATAAGTTGACACGGTCAAATACCTCCACAAACGGTTCCAATGTATCATCAAAATCTGGAGCGTTAGGAGGGGATGGGGTTTCACAATTAATCCGTGCTGAACGCCTTCTCTTTGGAGTAGTGGTCAGTGAGTAGTATAGGGTGAGGTGCAATATCTTCCGGCTTCCTCTTACGCTTAAGGAGTTGAAAACTAATATGATATTTGCACCTTTAAAAATAAAACGATTCATCTTTTAACAAACAGCTCGACTATCCAAACAATTAAATAACTTCAATGCTCAAGTGTTATTCTACGGCATAAATTGTTTTAGTCATGACTAACCATGTGGTGTCTATTTTAAGGACAAGAACAACAAAGCATGACTGTTTGTTCAGGGCCCTTTATTATTTTCAAAAGAAAATCCTCTGCAAAGTTGACTATGTATGTTTAACTATTTACATGTGACTTAGCACGTGGTGTCTATTTAATAGCGAAACCATGATCTTATTGTTCACCATATTTCCATCAAATATTTGCTCCTATCCATTTTCAGTTTCATAACAATATTTCGATAACATTAATTGATTTATGTCGAGTTCTAAAGGAGTTAGGTTTGAGGAAAACCACGATGAAAGGGAGTGGTCGATAAAGGTAGCAAGAGAGGTAATGTTTCCTGAAATATATGAATTATATGGACCAGATGCTGAACCAACTTACCGATTACCAGCTGAAGTGCTAGAAGACATAAGAAGAGATATATACGGTATTGAAAAAAAACAAGTTATAGAACCAACTGGCGTTAGTAACTCAAAGCAATCACAAAGGTTGGGAGCCAATGCGCAAGATGTTGGTCCTAGTAGCCGTGAAACTAATGTTCGGAAGGAAATGAATTGTCGTAAGACACTTAAACAAATCAAGTCAACCATAAGTGAAAATAGTTTGCATGTTTCCTATGTTGTAAAAGTGATGTATTAATGAAAAGATAAATTAATATTTTAATAATTATATCAATCTGTAGCACATTGTAAAGATAAGATAAGATTCTTTGCACACAAAAAAAGATGATTTTATTCTAAGTGAAGTACAAGACAATGTAAAAGATAAGATTCTTGTTATCGCTACATATCCTACTACATAATATTTTCCTAGTTTCGGTCTCTTATTATCACAGATCTCACTTTCTTCTCTTATTCTCGCCAAGAACAATGGCAAGACCAAATGGAAACTTTCAAAATGATGAAGAAGAGTACGAGTTTGTCTTAAACAACGATTTGCTTTTTGACGATGTTAGATGCTTTTGGTGAAGAACCAATGTCGAATATGGTTCATATAGGCAAGTGAGTGTGGATGAGGACAAATATCCTTACTTGGCTGCGTCGCCAAGACTTCTCTTGGGATGAGATTTATGGAGTTGATGAGGAAGAGGAAGAATAATGAAGATGAGGAAGATCTAGAGAATGAGGAGGAGGTCGAACCGAGTGCGGCAAGAAGGTCGAGATAGTCGACAAATGAGGTAGAGGAAGAGTTTCAAAGTGAGGTGATGCAAAGAAAGCGAGGTGGTGCAACAAACGCGGGAAGATGATAACAACCCAATGAGCAACATGTGAATAATCCTACATTATTTGAAGATATTTATAATTTGGAAAATAGGATTACTAGTCTTGAAATCTGTTTCAACGACTCAAAGCAATTAAGAAAAGCAAGGGAGAGCTCGAACTAAAATGTAGATTATGATGATGGTCATTTATGTATTTAGTATCATATTTGTTTTTAGGTGTCGAAACTGTTTTAATGTATGTTTATGTGCTATCTATGCAAATGTATTAATGTATATAGTAATCAAATGAAAAGGTGGACTTGTTTGTTGGTAAGATAATTAAATGTACCTTGACAACATCCCGCCCATCCTCATCATCAATGCATATAACTTCAACAGTTGTGTATCCGCCCTTCCATAACCGCTTTCCTCAACATCCATATCCAATGTGTCTAATTGTGGAGCAACTTATGGCGGGATCATAAACGTTGTTCACGGTAAAGCCCCCTGCTGCAGCCACGGGTCTAACAATGTAAGCGTAAACTGCACAAACCATTCCCACCAAAGAGGTGGCCGCCAAACAACAATTTCTTTACCCTTGGCACTGTCATTATCTTTTACCGCACCATTCACATCCATCGATTCCTAGATAAAGGGTATGTGGGTTTGATTTTGAAATAGAATAAAATAAAAGAAGGGAAAAAAAAAACAATATATATATATGCGTACGTCAACAGGAGTTGGATCAAACCCATCATAAGCAATGTCTGAGAACTCATCATTCAAATTTGGTAAGGCAAAGAAATCAAATTTGTTATCCACCGCATTATCTTTGTTGGAATGATGAGCATCGCCAAGACCTCCGATAAAGCAGCTTTCATAAGTTGGGACATAGGCCTAGTAAACTCATCGAATCGGCATACAACAAACGCTTGTCATCGGATCCCACGTTACTCCCCGACGGTGTGTTCATCTAGTAGCCAACGGTTTGTTGCCATCAACAAGATCCACTGTAAAAAGTTAACTTACTTAGGCAATCAAAGACACCATTTTGGTGGAATGAAGTAACAAAATTCAAATAATGTGTTTTACCTTAATCTCACCAACATCATCTTGTGACTTATTCCTAAAGCATCCTCAATTACCACAATTCTCTTTTACTGTACTGTGTAACTCACATAAGAGTCATGATACACCAACTACTCCTACACGCTTCTATAGTACCAACCCGTGACTTAAGGATTTAAGCTCAAGACGAAAGTCATCTTTATCTAAGGTATGTGACGATTCCGCTTTGTCACATTTGATCCCATCTGCAACCTCAACATTACCGCTACAACATCTTCAACCTTCTCGGGCTCATTCATATTCAACATTTCACCAAGCCCAACAACAATCTCTTCTTCAACTTTGTCATTGACACTAGACGTTTGACCTTCAGAACTACTTCATCGCGTCACACAAAGGGACATTTAAATCGGCTTCAATTCCACCGCGATACATCCGGACCAGCCATACCGCCTCTTCTTCCACCATCGTTGGTCGACCAACTCTTCTCTTTTTTAACAAGTTGGGAATCTAGTTGACGGATGTACTCCATCTGCGAATGTACCACGGACAACTCATTTCGGCATTTGTCGGTACAATCTTCCGTGGTAGTCAAAGCCTGAATAACAAAGGAGATAAGTCGATATGCTAAATGGAATAAAAACATACAATGCTTAACTAATTTTGAGTTTTTACTTACGGATCAAATAAAATTGTATAATGTTTTTTCAAAGTTTTTACTTTGGACCAAGCTAGACAACATGGGATCTTCTCGGGTCTTTGGTCCGAACTGGAGTCGTTTGGGAATGTCTCCATAATCCAAATCAAAAACAAATACATTGAATTAAGAGTTACTGCTTGTGATTATAGTGGTTGTGATTATGGTTGCGGTGGTTAGGATACCGTGGTCATATATGTAGTAACAGGGATACAATTACATAACGTGTTGTTGCAAAGAAGGGTTCTTCGAACTAGCGTTGGATGAAGACACATTGTCGATGGTTTCAACCAATGTTTACAAATGAGTTCTATGTATTTATCTACCGCCAAACCATCAACCATAACATCCTTAAATCTACACAAACACTTACATCGACTACGTAACAATGCCTAGGAACCAAGCCAATGGCTAATGAACAATGCCAACACATTATTAAGATTAACCATCGAATATATACAAGCACAAATAATGTATGTTACAAGTAAAATATAACCTTCAACACCCATGTAAATCCATACACACTGTATGTTTGTTTTTTTTGGATCTTTTGAAACGGGCTTTGATTACGCCTCAAGATGCCTAGGAACAACATTCACCGTTCTTTTATACGAGATGAGCCCACATGTATTCGCCCATGGATACTCATTCCATACACAAAATCCTCAACATTCCTTAGCAAATGGTCGAGAACATTAAACCTTCCTTCCGACCGATAAAGACAAATGTTGCAATCACCAACAAAGCAACCCTCACAAGATCTTCATCGGATAACAATTCCCACCTTTCCGCCGACTTTACCAACGCCAAAAGGTCATCACCCTTAACTTTTTGTTCTTAGTTTTCTTTTATCGGAAACAACCGATCAAAAAAAGGACTATATGTTAAACCTTAACAACATGGCGTGGTCACTTTCACTATTATCTATCGGTCCTAAACGAAACCCGTTAGAAGACTAAATTGTTCACGGCCAAAATCAAAACATTATCACCTAGTACAAAAGTTAAAGGTGGACAACAATCGAGAACTTTGACACCTCAACCGCATTTTGATATAAATAATGGTATAAGTGGTTGTCGGAATACTTAGGAAAATCTAACCAAGGGCCAAAGACAGTTTCTCTAAACAATTTGGTTCTATTAACATTCAGTGCACCTTTAATAGTAGCAATATGTTCTAATCTAGATCTGACCGTTAGCTTTGCATCAAACATGTTCGTGGTTGGATTCTTGAGATGTTGAAGAACTGCGATTGAGTGTAGGAATATGCGTCGGATTGCTTTGAATGTACGAATATGCGTCGTATGGAAGAAGAACTATTCAGGGAGTAGGATTAGGGCGTTGGATTATTGAGTTTGAGAGGGATATCTGTTTCACCAATGCGGATGATTTTTCGGCTTTGAGAGGGAAGGTGTGTGTGGGGTAAAGGAGTGTGTGTTTGGGATGATTTGGGTATTTTGTGTTTTGTATTTAGGTGTATTAGGATAATAAATAATTTTTTGAGGTATGTAATTTGGTTTATTAAAGGTGTATTTGTATGGTATAGAGTGGTATTTATAGAGTTGCTCAGAAAGTACATATGTGGGGCCCAAGTTGCCCAACTTATTTGCATTTAAAATTGGTTTTATAGATAGTTGCCCAAAAGTACATATTTGTGGGGCCAAGTTGCCCAACTTATTTGTATTTATAAAGTTAAAATATAAATTTTGATTTTTCACTAAAAGACAAAAATTGTCACCGCCTAATATAATATGTCAAAGTTGCCCAACAACAACTTGTTAGTTTTGTACTATGTAAGTACAACGGGCCCAAATATTTGATAGAGTTGCCCATGGGAGAGTTGCCCAGGGGCATTTGAGAAGTGAAAAAAGTGGGACATTTGGGGTAATAAAGTTGGGCAATTGAGGCATTTAGAGAATTTTCCCATAAAAATAATCAAGATGTCAAAGTGCCCTGAAATCGATTCTACCATCAAGAAAGAGGAACTTTACAGCACTTTTACCAAGGGAATACTCCTTCAACAGGACAAAGTGGTAATCAGTTCATTCTCATATCTTAGTTATTTTGTGTTTCCTTTTTTGTTTGTATCTTCTACTTTTTGAGGGATAGTTCAAAATCACACATGCATTTACAAATCATTAAAAATGCGTCTGAATTGTTTTCCTTTTTGTTGTATAACAGTTGTTGTCATTTGATGGGGATGGAAAAAGAAATGTATTGGTATCATCAACGTTTACAACAATGTTTACATATGTAAACAGTTGTGCACATAAGTGGCATTCTCTTACGGAATCAAGGTTCCTCTGTCTTTCTCTCTACCTCTCTTAGAACATATGTGTACACATGCATTGCTGTTAGATGTAAATATTCCTGCTTAAATTTACAAGGTAATATGATCCACAACTTAAAAATATAAAACCATAAACACTTGAGTTTCATAAACAGATCTAATGAGTACATTTTTTTAATCAAATGCCTGATAGACTTGAAGAACAGTAAAGGTATATTAGAGAATAGTGATAACCATTATTAATATGATAAAGGTATCGGCCGATATTAACTGAATATCAACCCTGATTAGAAGATGAAAGTGTTGATTACAACTATGCGTAACTGTGTGTTGGTACATGAAGAATAAGTATCAAGCTTAAGGTTGCACTATTAGACTATGTAATTCCAACAATTTTATCTAATTTATAATTTTAAATCTAGTTATTGTTGCCTTTAACAAAAATATGTTGAATTCAGTTACTTTGCCGTTTTATAAATAACAAGTTCTTTAGGGTAGCATAATTATACGTTGGCAACGACATACAGTAACTATATATTTTGATATGTTCTTTTTATTGTGCATGATAGTTACGTATTGCCTGGAGTCTTTAGCTTGATTATGTAATTATTTTTTTCTCGAAACGTGGTTGAGGTAATGATATGACCCTGTTCTCACAGCCATGAAGCATAAATTTGGCTAAGGGTATTTTGATCATTTGGTGACTTGCTCTCGAGTTGGGAGAATTTCATATATCTATATTGGCGAGATAAGGGTTAGATTTTAAGTAGATTTGGATTATATTACATTAGCTTTTAAAAAAATAAAAATAAATAATAATAATAATAAAATAGGACAATAAATTATTAACAATTGCTGAAAAAATTCAAAAAAAAAAAAAAAAAAAAAAATTCTTTTAATTGTTAAAATGATAGTTGCATATTCATCATTCGAAAGCTCAATAATGCATATGTATCGAAGTTAAAATGATAGTTGCATATACATCATTCCAAAGCACTAAAAATAACATATATATCCAACTATTTAATATAGTCATATATACAATAAATTTTTATTTATTGATACATTTACTTATATGTTTATCGATATTTTTAACCAAAATATCCTTATTATTAGAGGCAAAGTCAAGTTGAACGTCTAACCAATACTGGTTAAATACTAATGGAAACAAGAAAAGCTATTGCATTCAACACCAATACCATCTATATGACATTATCACAGTCAATGACGATGTCCATATATCCGCAATTATCAGCATATCATATAAAATTGATAACAACAGAAATGATGTCAACAAACTCAATTTCTATCATCTTATCACTTAAAATTGATAAATATTTATAATGTGTGCAGGTTTAAGACAGTAGTAGAGATGTCGGACATTTCCAACTTGAACATCGAAACCAAAATAGACACCCGGTTTTTATCTCCAAATGTTGTTTATGGGGTCTATTTAGTCTTCAAACTCTGTAATTCAAGAAACCTTACAGCACGACCGATGTATGTTAACCTAAAGTATAGAGTGGGCCGCGAAAGACTACATGCATATTTTGCAACACTGAGAGACAAAGACTGGATGATGATTGAGCTGTACCAATTCTTGAATCAGAATGAAGATGTCGATTTTGAGTTTCTACTAGAGAGCTTTTCATCATACATTTGTGGAGATAGTGCAATTTATGTTGAAGGAATTGAATTTCGAGCCATTGACAAAGTAAGTTTATAAATATCCCTTGGCTCCGTTTAATATTCTTTTGTTCATATTGTATAAAGGGGTTTAACATGATTTGTATACAGGTGAAATCTGAAGAATTTAGAGAGTTGAAGGAAGTCCAACAAGTCTTGAAATCAAACTTCAATGTGGATCAGGTGCAGCAATTGCCAACGGAAGAAAAATCTAAAATACACAAAAATCATGATGATTTGTTCTGGTTAGGCGAATTAATTGGAAAGAAACTTCTTGTGCTTCCGGCAAAGGAAGCATTATACAAATCTTCTAATGTCGATCTTTTTACTTCAAAACCGTCAGCCCAGTCCAGGTTTGCTTTTCTTTAACCGTTAGGCTCTGTCTACTAGTACATGCACAATTTGCTAATCTACGCTTATTTTAATATTTAAATGTGTCATGAAAAACTAGGTTTGATAATTTTAGCCTTCTAGGTCCTAATCTTCTTTGTTGTATATTAAAAATACCGAATTAAGATTCGTAAACATGTTGTTGAGAATAGTTTCTCATGGATTTGTTTTTGTGTCTTCAAATTTTACTTTGTTTCTATGAAGTATGTTATCATGTTATATACTGTACATGCAGATTTCAAGAGGTGATTGAGCTTTTGCCACAACAAGTATTTTATCTCAAATGCACGATTAAAAGTCAAATGCTGTCATCAGATACAGAATACACTTGTTATCTTTTGTTCAAGCTTTCAGAAAAATATCAGGGACTTCATTGTCCGGTGAAAGTACGAGATTTACTCCATCAAGAAAATAATGAGGCCGATTTTTTCTATTTTTTTACCCCTAGCCCATCGAATATAAATGACATTACCCGGGTTCCAAAACAAAGGGAAGATGGATGGATGGAGATTCAAGTTTGGAAATTTAACTCAACTCATGAATTTAAGGATGACTCTCTTTCTATTGATATGAAATTTACAAGTCCTGAAGGAACTATGTCTGGCCTCATTAGATGTGGCCTCGAGTTTCGGCCTCTGTAAAAGAAGTATTTATGTTTTGTTTTACTTAGTGTATCAGGAAAAAAAAAAAAAAAAAAAAAAAAAAAAACTCTTATTGTTGCATTAAGATAATTAGAAAATTATGTGTGAATTTATATTCAATATTGATGCTGGTATGGCTTTTACCAGTTGTAGGGATACTCAGTGTATTTGCAGACCGAGGACTAAACCCTATGGGTGTTTGGATGCGGGTCTTGTAAGTTATTATGTGATAATAATAGATTGAGTTGCGCAGCTACTGTTTGACTAAATGTCTGTTTCAATAGTGCTGTAAATTGATCATGTTATTTTTCTTTAGAGATGTACGGTCTTATCAGTCATTACATGTGAGTACGTGATAGTGTCTAGTTGTTTGGCTGTGGGTTTTGCTACCGATTGTGTGCTGACAAATTGAAACAATTTACACACCCACTGTTTGATAAAATGTCTACCTGTAACAATTCATGGTGGTACATGTCAGTAGACAAATTGGTTCCTGAAAATTATTGTGATACAGCATCAGATTTTATGATGGGAAGTGATACGATGAACGTTTGGTTCTATTCAGGTCTGTTGATTACATGTTAAATTTGAACTGTTCTTAAATCAGTTAAGTTCATTTGGACATGTGTATTGACCTATTAAACATACATACACTTTTGGATCTTCATGGGCTGCTGTTTTAGAAAGTAGAGATGGCCTTCAGTTTTATGTGTTAAAGGTACCGATCGGCATCGGGGTTGGTTTCAAAGCTCTTTATTGACCAGCATTGCAATCAAAGGTATCTAGAACTGACTGCATTTTAATTACTCCGTATTATTAATCTGTTGAAAAATTATCATTTTGATAAATATTGCAGGAAAACCTCCATATGCTGGAGTATAACCCCCATGGATTTGTGCCAGATGATAGGGGTCTTAAAATGAGTAGATCTTTTGGTAAGGTCGTTGATCCACGTACTGTAATTGAAGGAGGGAAGAATCAACAGGTTGGTGATTGTTTTCTAATGTTCTCTCTAGGAAGAACCTTCCTATTGAGCGAATTGTCGATTTTATAGCAGACGTGTTAATTGGATCTCAAGTTCTTCGATAAATATCAGACATTTACGGAAAACCAAGAGGAACTTTGCAGACGTATTAATTCTTGCACAAGTCCTGGAAATCATACCCATGATGCTGAAACTTTTGGCTCATCACTGGCAAATAGCATATAGTTCCCTTGCTTATGAGGGTGTTGATTTTGGTATATTTGTTATGGTTTGTCCCTAATGGGTCACATGAAAATCTAGCTAAAATGGAAATGGGTCAAAATGGTCGACGGGTTGAAAGATAATCAAAGTGTTCTTAATGATTTCCACAGTCTTAGTCGTTTACTTCAAGAAATTAATACTGTAACTATTGTAATGAAAATATTCACGGCTTGACCCGACCCGGACCCCCCGGGCCACCACATATACCCGCGCATTTTGCCACCTTTAGGCTATTGTGAAAGACTACACCACTTGATCAAGCGTAACTGGGCATTTTTGGCTTTTAGTTTATAATTATACTCATTGTTGCAGCTTTCGGTAGCTTAAAACATGTTATATATCTAGCATGCGCATATCCTTTTAAATGTTAATTAGCACTTAGTTGCATTAATGCACAGTGCCTGACAGATGGTTGGTTGCAGAAAAAGAATCATCTGCAGATGATCAGAGCAGCAGTTCATATGTAAGTTAATGGAGCAAGGTTGTTCCTGTGTTTGTTGTCTTTGAATAGGATGACACTATTTATAACTGCATCATGTTAAGTTACATACAAGTTTCGATTGTTTCTGGGAATAGACATCCAAAACTTGAAACTGAGACCAAATCAGACAGGTCAGTCTTTTGTAGGTTGATTGATACGCCGAGGGATGTTGCTGAACCGAGGCGAAGTACCAGGACGTCAATGGCTCCGGTGTGGCACAAGGACTTTGTGTTGCATTAGGATAACTACTATCTTTATGTTTATGTTTTGTTAGGATATGTCATTGAGTCAAGTTAGGATAAGAGTCATTATGAGTCATTGTTGAAGTAGGAAACGCCTTTGTGTTTGATTGGGATTACCCACACGTCATGTAGGCTATTTAAGCCTACTTATGAATGAAATCAATTAGCTTTTCGAGTCAATTAATCTTCTTTTCTTCTTCTTATTTCTTAGGAGCAAGCACCCGCTAAAAGTGGTGCTAATTATCGATATTACCCATTCCGGGTCGTATCAATTGGTGCTTTCATTGCTATCATGAGCATCGACGAAAACACTATTCGGTTGTTGCTCAAAGAGCAAGCCGACACAGTTCAACAAATTCCACAACAACAAGCTATGGGTTTTCAGGAGCAGCTCAATGCCTTGCGTACTGAATTGCAGGCCACACGAGCGTTACTTCAGACTCGTCCGGGTGGTGGTGGCGATCAAGGGTTATTTCCACGATCGATGCGTTTGGATGTTCCCAAATTTACCGGGGATGATCCAGATCAATGGATTTTTGCCATTACGGAATATTTTTCTTTACTTAACACACCAGCGAATCAACGTTTGCGGATCCTGGGTTTTAACCTCTAAGGTGTAGCGGCAGAATGGTTTCAGTGGATGTCGAAGAATGGGTTGATCACCGATTGGGATCGGTTTGTGGAGAGCGTCAAAAGCAGATTTGGACCTTCAAAGTATGAAGATCCACAAGGCGCTTTGTCGAAGCTTCTACAACTAGGTACGATTGAGGAATATCAATGTGAATTTGAGAAATTAATGAATCGGGTTACGGATATACCGGAAACGTTGCTAATCTCTTTTTACATCTCGTGGCTTAAGCTTCATCTTCAGCGCGAGTTGTTAGTATCCAAGCCAACAACGTTAGGTGACACGTTTTCGTTGGCGCGTATTACCAAAGCTCGTTTGGACGACCGAGTTACCTCGGTGTCTGTTGCAGCCTCTGTTGAAAAAATGGTCCAGGCGGCCGATTAATCCTCGCATAATCGCTGATCGCTCACTAAGCACCTTGATTTATCATAATCGGCCTATTTAATCGGTTTGGTCAAATATCGCTTAAAAATCGGTCAACAAACCGATTAATCGGACAAAATCAAACAAAATCGGTCTAATCTGATTAATCAAACAAAATCGCTTAAAAATAGGTCAACAAAATCGCTTAAAAATGGGAAAAACTCGCTTAAAAATTGGTCAACAAATTAATTAATCGGTCAAAGATCACTTAAAATTGGTCAACAAACCGAGTAATGTCTATTTTTGACTTTGAATTTTGAAGAATTATGTATTATGTTTATATTTGAACTTTGATGCACTGTGCTTATCTCATACATATAATATAATATAATATCTAAAATTTTGTGCATAAAAATTACAATCCGATTAATCCCCGATTAATCCCTGCCTAACCGATTAATCGCTAGGCCCTACCCGACCGCCTCACTAGCGCCTTGCAATTTTTATAACCTTGGTTGCAGCAAGTAAAATAGTGACGAGTTCTTGGGGACAACGCCATACCAATAGTCGTTTGGGCCCCTGCACCATCAGTCCGCACTACTACATCAACACAACACCATCTCAGTCCACTGCTAATACAAATTCTAAGCCACTTGCTATTAAATGGATTTCGCAGGCAGAACGTGAGGAACGTTTGAACGAAGGTCCGTGTTTTAATTGTGACAACAAGTGGGTGCGCGGGCATAAGTGTCCGGGTAAGTTCTTACTAATGATGGCAGATGAGGGGGAAGACGCGGAACCCGAGACAGAAACGTGATGCGGTGGAAAGCGGCGATATATCCATCTTGAATTCTTTAATCTGGCAAGACAGCCCTCGGTCTCTCCAGCTCTGGGGTTCGATTGGGTCAGGTAAGGTGTACGCTTTAATTGAAAATGGTAGTACCCATAATTTTGTTAGGCCTGACGTTGTTGAAAGAATGCGGTTACCGGTTCGAACAACCACAACTTTCAAGGTTTATAGAGGGAGTAGGGAGACGTTACTTTGTGAGAATCTTTATACAAAGGTTACGTTAAGCATGCAAGGTTTAACAATGGAAGTCGACTTATACGCTCTTCCAATGAAAGGGCCGGAAGTGGTCTTGGGAATTCAGTGGTTGCAAACTCTTGGCAAGGTTATGCATGATTATGCGCACCAAACCATGGAATTCACACTTGTTAATACCACGTATATTTTGAAGGGCGACGAGTCCCTACGAATGAAAAAGATTAGTCTTCATCACATGCGTGCATTACTCGAAACCAATGATGTGTATGGCGTATATGAATTATACACCGTAACGAAAGATGCGGAAGAAGTGGACACGTCATCATTGGGAACGGATTCAACACCACCTGAGATCGAGCAACTCTTGGATCGAGCAACTCTTGGATCGGTTTGATTCCTTATTTTAGGTACCAATGACTTTACCTCCCCATCGTATCATTGATCATCGAATCCATTTGCTACCTAATACAAAGCCCATAAATGTACGACCTTATCGCTATCCTCACTATCAAAAAAGAGAAATGGAAAAACTTGTTAATGAGATGTTGGACCAAGGAATTATACGGTTTAGTCAAAGTCCCTTCTCATCACCTGTACTGCTTGTTAAGAAAAAGGATGGGAGTTACCGTTTTTGTGTGGACTATCGGGCGCTTAATGCGGCGACAGTTAAAGATAAGTTTCCCATTCCGACTGCGGATGAGATGTTCGATGAACTTGGGGAGCGGTTATCTTTACTAAATTGGATTTGCGAGCGGCATACAACCAGATACGTGTTCACGAAGATATTTACAAAACGGCTTTCCGCATACATGAGGGACACTACGAATGTTCGGTTAGCCATTCGGGCTCACCAACGCCCCTTCTACTTTTCAAGCTACAATGAACCGGTTCATTTCTCCCTACTTGCGTAAATTTGTAATCGTTTTCTTTGACGATATCTTAGTTTATAGCACGTCTCTTACGGCCCATGTGGAGCATTTGGAATGTGTTTTGTCTTGTTTACAGGAGCAGCAGTTTTATGTGAAGAAATCTAAGTGTGCCTTCGGGGCCTCCTCGTTGGAATATCTTGGTCAAATAATTTCAGGGCTAGGCGTGGAAGTAGACTCAAAGAAAGTGGGTGTTGTTCGCGATTGGCCGGTATCGCGGACGCAACGGCATGTGCGTGGATTTTTGGGGTCAGTCGGGTATTATTGACGACTTATCAAGGGTTATGCAACTATGGCTACTCCGTTGACTAACTTGTTACGCAAGGATGGGTTTACATGGGGTGATTCTGAAATGACAGCTTTTGAAACACTCAAACTCCACTTAACAACTACTCCGGTGTTAAGTTTGCCCGACTTTGCTTAAAATTTTGTTGTTGAGACGGATGTCGCTGCTGAAGGCATTGGGGCGGTTTTGCTACAAAATGGTTGTCCCGTGTGTTACTTTAGCAGACGGTTAGGACCACGTATGAGAGCCGCGGCCACATACTAGAGGGAATTGTTTGCCATTGTGGAAGCGGTCTTTAAATGGCGACGCTACTTGCTTGGGCCTCGGTTTGTTATTCGGACCGATCATAGGAGTATTAAGGAGCTTAGGCAACAAGTAATTCTCACTCCGATTCAGCAAAAATATGTGCGTAAATTGTTAGGGTTTGACTTCAATATTGAGTATAAGCCAGGGAACAAAATCAGGTGGCTGATGCGTTTTCTCGTATGCATGAAAATACCGAATCTTTAGCAGCCTCATTCATGTCGATGAGTCAAACTCTGACCGAGCTATTGAACACACTAAAGGCGGAGAATAGTGACTTGGAAGAGTTACGTTTTTTACATCATCAACTCGACCAAGGAATTGCCCCGGTTGGGTTTAGGCGACAAGAAGGGTTGGTGATTTTTCAAGACCGATATTTTATCGGAGCGGAATCAAAATTAAAAATGTAATTGTTGCGTGAGTATCATGACATGCCTAGTTTCGGGCATGGCGGGGTCAAGAAGATGTTAGTCGCGTTGGCAGCTTTATTTTATTGGAAGGGAATGCGTAAATCAGTGGAGGAATATATTAAAAATTGCCGCGTATGTCAGCAGACCAAGTATTCTACTCAAGCGGTTGGGGGTTACTTACAACCCTTAGCTACGCCTACCTCGGTTTGGGAGGATGTATCTATGGACTTCATTACATGTATGCCATTATCAAAGGGCTTTACTGTTGTTCTTGTCGTGGTGGATCGATTAACTAAATATGCGCACTTCGCTCCCTTGCCGTCTGATTTCAATGCCCACAAGGTGGCAGAGATCTTTTTGGAAACTATTATCAAACTCCATGGGATACCAAAAACTATTGTATCTAACCGTGATCCTATTTTTGTTAGCAAATTTTGGACAGAGCTGTTTAAACTTAGCGGAACACAACTCAACCATAGCACGGCTTATCATCCTCGATGGACAAATAGAAGTGGTCAACCGCGGATTAGAGCAACATTTGCGGGCCATGGTGGATGATCGTCCTACTCAATGGGTTCGCTTTTTACCGTAATACAACTTAGCATAGCAGTATAAAAATGACGCCCTATCAAGATTTGTATGGTATGGTTCCATTAGCCATCATTCCTTATCCATCTCGTTCGTCAAAAGTGGTGGCTGTGGATGATTTATTAAGTGAACGAGATTCATTGTTGCGACAGTTGAAGCAAAATTTATTAGCATCCAAACATCGAATGGAGGAAAAGGCTAACCACAAGCGTCGTGACGTTGAGTTCAATGGGGGGATAGGGTGCTGGTTAAGCTTTAGCCTTACCGTCAGCTCACCTTGGCTAGATGATTATCCAACAAATTGGCTAAGCGTTACTATGGGCCGTATGTGGTTTTAGAGCATATTGGGAAGGTAGCTTACCGTCTAGATTTGCCGGCCGATAGCAAGATCCATCCATTGTTTCATGTTTCCATTCTCAAACCGTTTTCGGGTGACGATACTGAGGAAGTAACGCGACTGCCTGAGGAGGTTGAGGATGGGCGGCCAATTGAACAACCCATAGCTATTTGTGGGTCGCGAGTTATATTGCATAATGGGCAATCGGTGCAACAAGTTCTGGTACAGTGGGTGTAATACCTGAATTTCTAAAATTCACAAAAAGACCAAAATACCCCTACAATCAAAAGTATGAATAATTAATTCATAAGAATACCAAGTAAGCTATGTAAATTCAGAGAATTTTAAGAAATATCCCACATGATCTAAATAAAAAAATAGACACTTTGTAAAGGTAATTTTTATAGTTTATAACTTTATAAAAATTAGTTTGTATTTTTTTATAATTGCCGAATATACTTAATTAATTTTATAAAAGAAATAAAATTAAATAAAAGCCCAATATAAGTTTATAAAATTTAGAGTCTATTTATATTAAGTCCAATACATTATAAAGCCCACAAGAAAAATAGTAACTCAAGTATATATACAAAAATTCGGTTCCCATAATCCCTAATAACCGATTATTCCCAAACCGACTTCAAAACCCCTAACAAATCGAATTCCAGTTTCCAGAGCTTGAGACCAATTTTCTTGGACAAGTTTGGAGGTAAACAAGGTGGGAAAAATAGTGATCGAGTTCCTAAGTTGCTGTTGTAGTCGTGGTTAGTTTTTGAAACAATTAGGGTTTCAAGAATAGAGGTTTTGTGCTTCTTTTGTTCCAACGATTCAAGCTCATCAAGGGTATGTTTCTAATGTTGATTTCAGTCCTATAAGTCGTATAGAACACATAAAAATTAGCCATGCATGTTTAATAAGTCGATTTAAATTATTTGAAATCAAAACCCTAAAATCGTATATTAATAACGAATGGGTGTATAATATTTTAGAGATCATGAATCTATTTTTCCAGAAGCTATTACATGTTATAAGACCTGAATAAAATGCATAATTATGAATTGAAGCTTGTGTGAATTGTCTTGGGTTTTCTTGTTGAAACGCATAAAAGGAAAGGTTTTTAAAAAGGGACGATTAGGGTTTGCATGAACTAGGGTTTTCTTGTTATCATTAAGGGTAATAAATGAACAAATAATGAGGAGCTAATGATTGGTGTAACCTAGGTTTAGGGCTTGCTTTTGAATTATGCCCTAATCGGTTTTACATAAAAGTTGTGGGTTGGTTTTGTAAATATTGAAACTTAAAGGTTATTTTTGTAAAATAGTAAAATACATGTACTAAACGTATAAAATAAGTGTGGGGGTTAAACGTGTAATTTTGGATATTTAGAGGGCCATTCGAATTGTATTTAACTTAAAGGGGTATGTTTTGTAAATTCTAAAACCTTTGGGCTAAAAGTGTAAAATCCGATAATAGAAGTTTAGGTCGTATAATTAAAGAGGTTAAAGGTGCAACATGTAATTTTGGGTAATTATGGGTCAACATGTGTAAATGAATTACGTAAAGACATGCATGAGTTTTGAGGTAACTTCGGTTTGTTTCCATATACGTTCTAGGTCAAAGTGGAAATCATTAAAAGAGGTAACGTGTAAATTAAGTGCGTATTAAGTAATATTAAAAGTATGGAAACCCTAGAACATGAATAGAAAGTTGATTAGGGTTAAAATCTAAGTGTGTAATTTCGTTATTTCATGTAAGTTAAAGATTATGTAAACTACTTTGAAAGAGAGTCTTAAAATCCGTCTTTGACATTTGTAAACCCTATGCTATGAATAATGATCATAAAAGCTCTTAAATAAGATAATTATCATATTAAACCCATACGTTTGGCTAATTAATAATTGAAACCCTAAAACATTGTAATTCTGTCCGTCACTAAAAATGAGAATAAATCCGACAACTCTAAAAGTATTAATGAGATTAATCTGTTATACTAATAAGTATTAAATAAAATCATAATCCGTGTAGATTCGTTGGAGGAGACGCGACGTTACATCTTCGTATTCGTTCATTCGTTGTTTTTCTCTTATTTGCTTTAAGGTACGGATATTCTGTCTTACTTTAAGACACTTGTGTTATCGTTCAGATATTCTGACCTTTTCAGTAAAGGTCCCTCATGTTTTCCTTCTTCGTCATATCTCTCATGCTTATTAGGATTCCCAATGCCATTGCTATGAACCCTTTTCTGAATGTTTGGTCTGTTACTTATCTGCATGTATGTTCTAGTGAACTATGCAATATCTGATGTGAACTTATGTTAGGAAGACTTTGATATATATAATTGTTGAACCCTGCTATATTGGATTATGAACTTATGATTATGAACCTCTGGTTATGAACTTCTGTTTATGAACATATGATATGCCACTATGATATGAACTTATGACTTCTGACTATCTGAATATGAACCTTAGGATATGAACTATCTGATATGATTCTGTGACCTTGTGTTGAATATGATCTGTGCTATATCTGAAATCTGTTTGACTTAAGTTGGTTGATAATAACCAAATATTTAACTAGTCATGGGGTTCCATGTCCGTATCGTTGATGCACCTCGATATGACTCTAGGGGCGAGAGTGATGTTCGCCACGTCTCGGATGGTGAAGCATATTTTGAATATGTAGGAAGGCGATGGATGCATCCTAGATCGATCTATTATCCGATATGTTATCCGGTGAATGATGTCGTGTGTATACGGCGTCTTCACAAAATTCGGGAGCTAGCTACTCCATATATTTTACGATGTTACTTTTGAAGAAGAAAGATATTTCTGATATGATATGTTAATTAATGTGTTTATGACGTATTTGTTTAAGTGATTATTAGTTGCCATGCTAGGATAAGACTAATACGTTAAAACATGATTCGTATATCTGATATTATGATTTGATATTGTTACGTGAATGCGTTGATCTGCAAGATGAATGTGCTAGTGTATGATTGAGTGTTTTGAAGGTTAATTATCTGTCTGCATATGTGACCTGCCATGTTAAAATTTTGCTAAGGTTAGGATTTGATATGAGAACTGGTTTAACTATATTGTCTGCCATTTCCGCTACTACAATATTGAATTAAGTGCTTTAAATGTTTCTTCATTGATTTGTATGAATGCCATGTTTATTTACTAGAAAGTGTTTTCCGTTAGTTTTTAGACTTTCCGTTTGGCTTATACGTAATCTGTTATTTTGGTATGCAATGTGTTTGGTTGTTCTGATGTGTTTGTGTTTGTGTCATTGATGTGCTATGTGATGTCTAAACTGTTATGTGGTTGTTTGGATTTCTGTATATGTGTGTTTCCGCAGAATTCTAAAAGATCCTTCGTCATTATTTTATTTTGATTTCGTTATTTGTATAATTATTCTGTTTTAGTTTTGTTTCGTTATATCCGTTCACTTTGGGCTTTGTAAGCTCACCGCACTTTCTTTTCTGCGGCGGTATTAAGCATTTCAAGATGAGCTTATGGGATAGCCGATCGGGTTTGAGAGTAGAGTTGAGAGCAAGACTTTACCATAGAGATCTTAGATTTATTTTGAAGTTTTAGCTATTTATGTTTTCTTTTTGAATATTTTGTAAAGGCTTCCGCTATTGTATAGTTTTTAAAGTTCTGATATGAAACCGTATTGTGATATCTTTACCCGTATCGGATCGGGGTGTTACAGTGGGCGGGGCGGTCTCCTGAGGAAGCAACCTGGGAGTCGTTGTCTGAGTTTCAATGTGCTTATCCAGCTTATGACTTTGGGGACAAGGTCATTTTTGAAGGAAGGGAGAATGATACGCCGAGGGATGTTGTTGAACCGAGGCGAAGTACTAGGACGTCTATGGCTCCGGTGTGGCACAAGGACTTTGTGTTGCATTAGGATAACTACTATCTTTATGTTTATGTTTTGTTAGGATATGTCATTGATTCAAGTTAGGATAAGAGTCATTATGAGTCGTTTTTGAAGTAGGAAACGTCTTTGTGTTTGATTGGGATTACCCACAGGTCATGTAGGCTATTTAAGCCGAATTATGAATGAAATCAATTAGCTTTTCGAGTCAATTAATCTTCTCTTCTTCTTCTTATTTCTTAGGAGCAAGCACCCGCTAAAAGTGGTGCTAATTATCGATATTACCCATTGCGGGTCGTATCATTGATAATAGTTCTGTAGAAAATTTAATAAAAGGTAAACTACTAGTATATGCTAATTTTTTCACCAGTAAATGCAGATGCTAAAACGTAGCTCATCTTAAGCGTATAAAAGACGATCCTAACCGGAACTTGAACATTTATTTATTTTTATTTTGGGGGAATCGGAGATTTGTTGGTACTCTCAACTAAATCACTCCTAAAACTCATAATATTTACACTAGTTGCCGCAACTTTTAGGGCGGCCGGGACCCTCCCCTGCCCCTAAAGAGTTCCGCCATTGATCCTAACCCTGTAAAGTCTCTTGATAAGGGTGATCAAGTCACTACTTGTGTCCTCTCTCAGTAAGTATAATACAGTGATATGTTATGATGAAATAATATGATATAGAATAGTCACGTTTCCCAGCATCATATGACACTCTTTTAAGTAGGAACCGAGTAACATAGCCTTCCACACTTTGATACTATTGTTCTTGGGGTTGTGGGCCGGTAAGAGTTGGCTTGTATCAACATTTTTGTGAATATAGTTATTTGGATCATTGGATATAGTATATATGTCTATGTGCCACGTTTGCCTAAATTTAGTTGTCGAGTTGTGATAATCTTGGAATTTATAACAACTAAATCTCTAAATTATCAACAGATTTTGTAGATATAGAAATTTTCGTTAATAAGACGTTTGTATGTGTAGTCTCTTATTTTAGGGCGTTGGGGTGGTTGAGCACATCCTGCTCCTTTAAAGCTCTGCTCTATAGACTAATCTTGGTGCATGTATGTAGCACATACAATACTCTTAGTACATGTATGTAGTCCATACCAAGGATCGAGCTATTACAGGAATAAGAGGATGTTCAACTTCCCAATGCTCCACAACGAGATGCTATAATTCCAACAATCACAAGCTACGTTGGTGATTTGTTGTTTCTTTGAACAAATTAGCCTTTCCGTTGTTACAATTTAGAAACTAAATAAGTCTTGGGATCTTTATTTAGTAGATACTGATATGCATTTGTGTTGGCTCTTTTGATCTTGTCCATTATATTGTTGAAGAATCCAGGATAACTAGCTTTAGAAGTAGCCGAGAATAAATTCCTAAAATTCATACCACTGAATTGTTTTCCAAAGCCCTCGTAAATTTGTCTTGCACATTGTCTATGTTCCTCATGTTGTATTACATCCTTGAGAGCTTTAATCAATCTCTTTTTTTTTTTTTTTTTTTTTTTGGTAAAGGGTTAGCTTTAATCAATCTCTACATACAGAAAAAGTGTTAGACAATATTACATAGTTAAATTTTCAAATAAAATTGCCAGTTAATAATACAGTTTCGACCTTATGTTGGTCCGATATGAGGGTAACCGAATTCCACTTCGCAAATCAAGATCTTCTTCAAATAATTCCAAAAACCATGACCAGTTATCCTTGTTCTCTACGTTAACCACATCCCATGCCACTACAAATATGTGGTTATTTCTATCTTTGCCAATTGACGTAAGGATTTCACCAACATTTGTTTTCTTTTTTTTCAAGAAACTTGGGCTTACAATGCACTTGTATTTTTTTTTTCATCACTAAATGTGCTATATCATGTAACTTAGTATCTGGATTCATCCATCTTAGTATTTGGATTTCACCAACATTTGTTTTCTTTTTTTTTTCAAGAAACTTGGGCTTACAATGCACTTGTATTTTTTTCATCACTAAATGTGCTATCTCATATAAGTTAGTATTTGGATTCATCCTAATTTTATTTCCAAAATTTATACCAATCCACTTGTAGTTCGCTAAAGTTCCATACTTAAAATCCCTAACTCAAGTATCATTATCAACAAAAGATACTACTTGAAATGAAGCTTCATTTATCATAGATTTTCCATAACACCTCCATGGGCATTTAGATCCTTCACCTTTCTTGTCACTTGGGGTATCTTTTCCACATCCTTTGCTTCCCTTTTTCTGGTTGCTTTATCTTCTCAGGCCTTAACCCGCAGTTAGCTATTAACTTGGTTTTTGAGCTTCTATAAAATCATAGGAAACCCCGTTTGCAAAAGCATAGTAAGTCAGGCATTCCCTCAATTGATCAACATCAAGAAACCTTTCTCCAACCTGAAATCAAACACATTACTTTTATGAAACATTGCATAAAATTTATGAAACCAAACACATTACTTGAGATTTCCTCATTCTCTAGTGTGTATCCTCATAATGAATACGATACTTGTCCACCTTTGTCTCCACTAATTTAAAGGGATCTGTAAAATTAGCATCACCAAATCTGAACTTCCTCATCAAGTTCAAGTCATCCATGAATTCATTATGCTCTATTTCAGTTTCACTGTCACCACATCATAAACTCTCTATGCTCTAGTACTACTTGCACCTCATTCCTTAACAGAATTTTTTTTGGTTAGATGATTTGGGTGCCCTCTTTGGCTCGGATTTTATTTTCCCAAGTTCAATCAATTCATCTTCACCTTCTGATAAGTAGTCTAAAGACTTATTAGAGTATTCACTGTCACTAGCACTATACATTGCGTATTTCACTCTTTCAACCACAGGCTTTCTTACAGGTACTTGACTATCTTCTTCTATCATCTTATCTTTAACCAAGTCATCAACTATAATCACATTAGAATGATCAACAATTGATTCAACATTGACATCACTAACTGGTGTTTCAACGATAGACGTCTGCGAGAAGATCTTGTTGATTTCTTGCATTTTGAGTCTAGCTGGAGGAGGTTGTATGGCTCAAGATACGTTTCTTCAACAGCTCATAATTCTCAATGAAGAAGTCATATTTGATCTTTCATGTGTTAGATGAGAAGCCTTCGTCTGTGGTGTGGTTCATTTTATCATAAGTATTTTCTATTGTTCGTTCACTGCTGAAAGATACGTCCACATCAAAGTTTCTAATCTATCATATCTTCTACAATTTTCGCCATGTAATTAAATGGCAAGAGTTAGAAGATATGTCAACTACACCAAATTTTCAAATCTGCTTGAAGACGGTTGTCGGTTTGGGGAAGCGAGTTCGAGATACTTCGCCAAAAAAAAGTGTATGGAGAAGCCGCTAAAAACATGCAATATGAAATGGGGGAAGTTAATCATGTTCATACACATTAGAGCCTTTGCCTACAACTAAAGAAAAGTTCTCAAGTCGAGGTACAAGAAAAAGATAAAGTGCGTCAACAGTAGTCATCCTCAGCATTTAGAGAGTTTATGAAGACCTTTCTTTATTTGAATTTGTACTAGTAGGAAATGTAGTAAGTAATCCCGTTTGTCACCATATTGGGGGAAGATTGTTAAAAACGCTTCTAACACTTAAATGTGATAACATAACGAGATTGCATTAGTTATATTGTAAGCCTAATATGCATGTATTGGAACTGTCATTATTGTTAAGTAGTGCATATAATGGCCAATATAAAACCCTCTATACTTCCATAGAGGTGGAAGCTCATCTGTGTAGTGCTTGTAACCTTTCATTATTATATCAATAACACATCTTTTATTTCTCTCTACTCTCTCACTAAAATGGTTTTCTCTTATTTTGAGCTTCCCCGACCTCCCGAATCACACAAATAAACTAACTTTCTATCCATGTTGGACTTTATGAACGTTTCTAATGCTAAGCAAGTAAACCATTTGGAGACAAAACTACTATAAACTTATGAGGTAAATGATGAATTTCCACAATTTTTAGGAAATACGTAACTTCATGTACTTTAAACTTAAAAAACCACTATTATTATTCTCATTATTGTTATTATTATTATGAAAATTGCTAAACTTAGCTCAAAGGGCTCAAAACAAACTTGCTTTTTTTCGCATTGAAAATATTTCATCTTTTGAATACTTGAATGGTTTAGAAATGTTTTCCTTTCTTTTTCATACTTGTTTTTGAACTTGAAAATCGAGATGGTGAAGTTCTAAAAGCATAATTCTTGTCATTTGAATTATAAAAATTTGAAAACTTTTGAGGAATAAAAATTTCATTTGATAATTTCTTGTTTTTCACAAGATTATGATCTTAAGAAGAAACTGTTTTGGATGAATGTTGTTTCTTCTAATACTTCTTACCTTTTTCAAAGAATAAGTACTAAATAAATAAACCTTCTTTTAGATCGGTTATGAAGATTTACACATGTAAACATTTTCTGAAACAATAAGTATATTTTATTGCTAGTTGACCAATTTTTTAATAACAAATAATTATAAAACTTTTTCACATGCTCTTGTAACTTGTCTAAATGGAAAGAATACTTTTTAGCCAATATTCTACTACAATTAACTACAGAATTAGTAATTTGTTCAAATGGATCATTAAACAAGAAAATTCAGGTTCATTATTCTCTGTTCTTGTGGTTTTAAGTTTATATGATGCTTCATTTCAATTAGTTTATTTGCCCAAAAAGAACTCCTTGATCGCCACGTCATTATCTAGTGAATATTACGTAGTTAATTATATTTGGATCTTGTATTTAATTATTACAGTTTTCTATATCTAGTGTATTTTGCGTAATGCTAGCTTATCAATATTGGGATCACTCGATCCCGGTTGTCATTATCTAGTGAAATATAGCGATTCCGACCGAACCTTCATAGGATGGTTTTTGTCTTTCCACGATCAGGATCGTAATATCGGATCAAGATCGAAAATGCAACTAAATGTTCTTTTCTATAAAGACTTATACATTTTCAGAGTATATGTTTCATGATAATGTTTAAGTTCATGAAACACTATACTATTAGACTAGGCGGCAAGGATAAGGTGAGTGCAAGGTGAATGGTCAATTCACTCGTGAGTCTTGTGCAGTGGGTATACATTCACGGGTGAGGCTCACAATTCAAGAGAGGTTAAGGTGAGTTACTCACCTAATTGATAAATGTGCACCGGTTGGTTTGTATGGGTTTTTATGTGTTTTTTAAGGTGAGTGTAAGTGAGTCTCTTGTCCGCATAAAGGTGAGTGGTAGTGAATGGAAGAGAGAGGAGGAGAAAGGCGATGTGGCGCTCGGTGTAAGGTGGCGGGTACTCTCCTTGCCTTCCAGCCTTAGTAATAATGCAAAAATAATACAACACATTCATTAAGTTCAAGTTTCAATTCAATCGTCCGATTGATTTGACTGGTCTTAAAGTAGGCAAGAAATAAATAAGAAAAATGAGCTTGTAGTATGATCGTATCATTTATAATCATGCGTTCCTACGATCCCATACAAATCCTACTCGAATTTAGGTCCTACTATGATCCTACTCATTTTTTATACATGGGATTGTAGAATCGCAGGATCAGATCCCAAATATTTAAATTTTAGACTTTTGCAACCTGTTTTGTATTTTCTCAAAGTTAATGTAGATTTTGAACTATCATGATGACTCGTTGATGACTTAGCATGCCATGGCCATCTATGCACAGTAACAGTCAATGTTCAGCGGTTAATGAGAAGGAGGTGTTTAAGTGTTTTGCGGTTATTTTTGGTAACACTCATTTTAAGGACGCCTACCATCATGGCATTATATCAGGTCAAACTTGATTGAAATTCAAATACCATATCACCATATCCACGTTAAGTGTATCACAAAATCATCTTTCTGTCCTAAATTCAAAAACCCTAAACAATAATGTTAGTAGTTGATGTTTGAGAAAAATCAAAGCAGGTTGCATAAAATAAGGTATGTTTCGATCAAACATGTATATGTTTTATATATTTTGGTGACAAATTAAGATTCTTTTGCTAAATTCAATCTCCAAAATTAATCATGTGTGTTTAATTTAGAGTTAGGGTTCATGTGACTTATTAATCATGTGTTAGATTTATTTATTTTCTTATTCAGCATAATCCTCTAACTTTCTTTTTACCCGGGACACGGTTACCCTGTCGTTCTTAGGTCCCGCAAACAGTATCGGCAATAGATCTTTGTAGTAGGATGATAAAGACATTGTGTATGCAAATATCGATCGTTTTTAAGTTTTATTTTATTTTTGTCATGATGATACAAATCCGAGGTATACAGTTGGTTGTTGTATGAATGTAAGCAAAAGTGAGTCACATGGTATTATTTTTCAACATGTACCTGCTTGATCCATTTGAAATTATCATCGCCCGTCAAGTTATAAGGTGAAAATGGTCCCACAAAATTTACACTATCACCTACATCTATATCATGCACAACATGTGAGAACCAACAAAGTCAATTACATTACTAAAGCTGAGTTTTCTTTAATCGACCCAGTTGCTAGATGACTTTCTTGATCTTGCCAAAAACAACACACCAACAAATTAAAGGTCTTGAGACCCGAGGTGTGCTTGGGGCTTGTTAACTAAGATCTACACTATCCTTGATCTTTAATGGTTAGTTATTGTATTCTTATTATACATTAACACATGTTCTTGCAAGTTGAAAATGATGCAAATGCTTATATGATTTCTTCAGGACTTCTTCGTGTCGATATGAACAATTAATTTTTATTTTGTTGTTTAACCTTGATTAATCCTAGAATTCAATTTAGTCCACTATATAATTGAACTATGAATAAGATGAAAATCGTTCCAATACTTTTTGCGTGCCTCATACCTTTTTTTTTTTTTTTTTTTTTTTTTTTTTTGTGATTTTTACTAATCGTGTTGAGGTTTTGGTTATTGATAGTCCATACACGGGTGGTCATTCTTAGCGTCGTTTATGTTATCCTTTTGTTATTTATTAAAAAAAACTTCATGGGAAGGAGATAATATTCCGAGAAAGGAGATATTATGTAAATGCTCTAAATATAACTAGACGAATATCTGTAAAAAGCAACGGTGTATAGCGGCAAATTATTATACTTGTGATGGTTTGACTCTTGATGCAAAACTTACCGATTTAATTTGTAGTCTTTGCGAGAAAAAAGTTCATCGGTTAGAAACATAAAATGTTTATAATAGCTTATAAATTGTAACAACTTACTTGACTAAGAGTATCCACTATGGTGGTTTAAGAATAGGTCCAAGCAGGGGCGGAGCCAGGATTTCAAGTTAAGGGGGGCCGATCTAATTTTTAGAATAATAATAATATATATTGAACAAATATAACTTAAATCAATATTATCATTTAACGTAGACAATATCTTGTGACTGCATGTACCCTTATGTAGGTATAGCTTTTGGGTGATGATAGTTGATAAAACAATTTGCCTTACTGTTTGAAAGAAAATATTTTTGACATCTCAAAACCTTGTTTCTTCATAATTTGCTATATTGTTTTTAAGCGTAAATGTATGTGGTAACATACAACTAGTTGTGATAATTCATACTTCTCAATAAGTAATCTAGTATATAACAATTTCATAAATAACTAATAAGCAAACAAGCATTTATGTTTTTTCATCTACTGATTAGCATATACGGAGTAGATCCTTGCCTGCTCTTCAAAAACAATCATCTAAAAAATAACAATTCATCTAAAAAAGGACAAATAAAAAGTTTAATATGGACCATATAGTGAGTAGATCCTTGCCTGCTCATCAAAAACAATCATCTCCATTTTAACAATATTTGGCTTGCTAAACAAAGGTTGCATCCAAGTCCGAAGAATACGCACTAGTAACTTGATGTTGTCCTTGATAGGTGATAAATCATTGATATACCCAGAAACAATCATCTAAAAAATAAGAATTCATCTTTAAAATGCAAAATAAAAAGTTTAATATGAACCACATAGGAAGTAGATCCAGTACTGGTCATAAAAAAATCATTTAAAAAATAACAATTCATCAAAAAAAATGCCGCTTAAAAAGTTTATATGGACCATATAGGAAGTAGATCCAGTGTTGCTCATCCAAAACAATCATCTAAAGCAATCATATAGGAAGTAGATCATGTTCTGCTCATAAAAAACAATCATGTAAAAAATAACAATTCATCTAAAAAATGCCAAAATTTTAAAACGTTTATACCTTATTTTCATCTCTTGATTAGCATGGTCGTCTTATCGATTTTGAAGACCTTGTGCAATATCTACAAAATTAAGCTCCAATTGATAAAACGTTTATGAATTTTCACGCTATGTTATAAGTATAAAACAACGGAAATTAAAAAGCGACAAAGTTTATGCCACTATATTATTATAGACATTTGAATCTCTTTACAAAATATATAAGATGCACTCTTATCTTGTATCAAATTTGGCCATTGGTATTAAATTTGTCAAAACTAAGGATAAAGCGTGAATTATGTAAAGATTTTTGCACTTATCTTGAAATATAATTTATTAATTGGGACAAAAGCTGTAGAAAGCATAAACATAGGGGCTAAAGTAAAGATGACCCAAATTCATTATCATTTTCCTCTCGCTTAAAATCGATACCACTTGTTCACCGATGTTCTAACCTTTTTCTTAATAACTTAGAAAACTAATTGATTATACCTTATTTTTAGTATGATTCCAAGTATTACATTTTAGCACACTCTCTTGTCATTTTAAAAGTGGAAACCGAGATAATATCATCCTTGAAGTTTAAAATCTTGAGGCCTCCAAAAATAAAAGCTTTGTGTCGTCGATCACCTTGCAAATTGTGATATTCGCCCCACTTATTAGGCTAGTTGGGGAGGCCTAGCACCCGCTAGCCACCCCATTGCCTCCGCCTGGTCCAAGGAATTATGAAGAGGAATTTGTGTACCATAGTGAGGAACTATTTGAAGTCTAGGTGGCATAAAAATGTGTAGCATTTTAAAGAGGTTTATAAATTAATACATTGGATGGGTTGACAATTTTATAAACCTACTAAAAGCTTTATTTATATTGGTAATTGGTTTATAGTATGAAAATGTTTGTAAATTAATGGCATTTCATGAAGTGGCAATCTTATAAACCTTTTAATAGGTTTATGTGGATGCCCTAAGTTTTTATTAAATTTATTAAGGTGACCATGTAAGTTGACCAAGTTTCTATTTATTAAGCTTGACATTTAAAAGTTTATTAAAGATTATTGAGGGTAATTTATTCCCAAAACTTTACTCACTTCTAAGCAATTTTATGTTTTAAGATTTGAGCATAAACTCTTTATAAGTAGTAAAGATAGAAAACGTAGGGTGTGTTTGTCAAAATTAGTAGTGGCATTTAGCGATAGTTGATAGCGTTTATTTTATAAAAGTGTTTGGTAGAGTAGTTGTAGTTGAAATAATAATGTGTAAAATGACGTAAAATGACATACATATTTAAATATAAACTCTTTAAATAAGTTGCATGGGGGTATTTAAGTAATTTTTAATTCCACCGCTCTTAAAATGTTGTTTCAACGAGCATTTAGCATTTAGCGTTTCTTTTTCATAAATGCTAACTGCTGATCATTCCAAACAAGCATACAACCAATAACACTAAATGCTAAATGTTAATTGCTAAAAAAATGCTCTTTTATGCTTGCTACCAAACACACCCTTAGCAATGGAACTCAGTTGCTTTGTCAAGTTTGTTTTAGACTGCTTTATATTTTCTACATCTCGAGTATACTGTGAACTCAATTAAAATTGCTTTAACTTTCAGGAATTATCGTAGTGAAGAGATTGACTCATTGAATGCGAATGAGCTCGAACCGCTTAAGAGGCGGCTTCTTTGTAAGTCTTATATCATATCGGGGGTGTATGGAAATACGGTTAAGATGATGCTTGGGATTGCCTCTTAAACATGGTTATTTACTTCTTGCATTTTGATGCAGCAAACTGGTAGTTTTAACTACGAAGTTGTGAATTGCTTATTTGAACCACATATCTTATTTGTGAGGGACATAAGCTGTTTTCTGTATGGAGCTTAAAATTGCTTAAATAAATCATTTTATCTTAACAACCTTTAGTCAGTTTATAATATATAAATGCATAGCTTATTATACATATTGAATCTGATTAGAAAAGTTGCAATGTTCATTCTGGTAAGATGTTATTAAGTTTGTACCGCTTTTATAAGTGTAAATTTTTGTTATGAATAGCCTAGACGAACATGCTTATCTTCGATCAATAAACTTCGTAAACATTATAGAAAGACATGTATTGACTTTTCGGTTAGTCTACTTGCGACAAGCGTATGAGGACACCTATAGTTAAAACTCATGATCTAATTTTTAAAAATTTAAGATCTCCTGAATCACTTTCAAATTGCATATCCGAACGCCCTCTTATATGTTATTGTGACATTATGCAACTTTTAGGTGACGGTGAGGATGCTAAACACCCTCTTATTTGTTACTGTGACGTTATGCAACAATAGTGCGGCTTATGAATGAAGTAATAGTGCGTTTTTGAGATCAAAAGACAAAAGACACGGGCCTTCCTTTACATGAGTTTGCAAAGGGTCAAGCAGGTCTAGCAAATGGTCATTGTGATGCTTGGAGAAGCCTTCTTCCAAAATTTGAAAGTCTCGCCACCTCATAACAGAGCCTTAAGCTCAAAACACAATTGATGTCTAGAACTTTCATGCTTTAAACAATTGATGTCTAAAGTTTTCTTGCCTTAATATGACCATGGCATTTGAGGTAGTAAATTAGTTTTTTCAAAATTTGAACACGGTCGTTAATGCTGTACTCGACAAAACAATCTTTGTGATCTTTAACTTCGTATTGCTACAAATGTATTGGGTTAAATCATGGGAATATCCGACCTTAAATTGAATTATCAAAGCCATTAAATATGGGCGTGTTAAAGTATTACCTAAAAGGCGCATAATTATAAATAAATATTTTGTTTCCAGAAAATTCTTTGTTTAACATTTTCTTAATCAATGATTATAACAACTTTGAGCCTCCATTTCAAAAACTAGGCGATTACCCGTGTCTAGCGGCAGCGGTTTCTAACGTCAGATAATTAATGATTTGTGATATTGTGGTGAGTGTTTTGTGTAGCGTTTAAAATATAACGTGAACCGATGAAAATGCAATTGCAAACGGTTGTACTATATGATAACTAAAGTCTAGACAAAAATTTTAACATCTATCAAACAACATATAAAAGCATTTAATGAAAATGAAAGTAAACATTACATCAGTTATGAGATAAAAACTAACAACACACGTTACTTGTCGCATAAAACTAACAAGGGTGGGATTAATGGTGTCGTTGTTAAGAAAACACAAGTACCAAAATTAGCATGAATATGATTAGCCCAATATATAAAAAAAAAAAAAAAAAAAGAGCTAATTTTGGCTATTTTGTAAAAGATTGGGCACACTTAGCCCATCTTTCTTTTAAAATGGGCGTTTTAGCCTATTAAAAAGTAAAATGTGCATGGACACATATTTTCTCTTAATTGTAAAACATTATAATCATTTTTGAAGAAAAGCTTATATATCTTTTATATAATAAAGGAATTACATCATTTCGAGTGATTTTGTCAATTCATTCTTATTGAAAAACAATTGGGCCAATAGGAGAGCTCAATTTCGCGTAAGCAAAATCGTGTGATGTGATTGGTTAATAAAAGTCAAAATTAAATTGATTTTGGTCAAACTTTAATAAATTTGTTGGAGAAATTTGGTTGATAAAAAACACATAAAATATAGGTGTCAAATATGTGAAAATAAAACTTAAAAAAAGGGGTAATTAATAAAACTTTAGTGGTTAAATTTTTAAAAATTATATAGAGTTAAGTGTAACTTTATATTATAAACAAATACCCCTTATACTTTTACACTTTTGTTGTTTTAAAATAACAACATATAAATTTGCATCGATTTATAAATATCAATTTTTTTACTATATCGTTCAATAAGGACTCATTTATTTCATTTTTAAAAGTTTAACCTATATGGACACGAGTTTACATTTTAAATACTGGCTAAATTATTGAAAACGGAATATAATTATCAAATTGTAAGCACGGGTTACTTTAATACAAAAATAAATATACTGCGATTGTACTTATAACAATGACTCGTGTAATTCTTATTTATTTATATAAGGATATATAGAAAAAAAATTTAAAAATTTAAGGAGTATACTTTAACTTTATCAACACTCATTATGTGCTATTAAACTTGCATCATGTGTACAATATAATATCGAGTAAAATTTAAATAACAACATCAATCTTTGTCGGATAAATAAAATTAAATTTTGAGTTACCTAACAAAAAATTTCAAAATTTTACCAAATTATAATGGATATTAATGCATAATGAAAGACTCGTGCATAAGTATTAGTTGTAGTTATATCATATCTTCATGGGCAAATTCTTATATGTTTATATCTGAACTAAAATGTTAAAATAAATTTGATTTATGTGTAGACTTCGTATGCGTGCGAACTTATAACTATATAATTATATGTAATTACTTTTAAAGACACAATATTCAATATTAATAAAGAATAAATTTTTTTGTCCAAACCACAGTATGTACGGTATTATAACTAGTATATATATATATATATATATATATATATATATACATTATATATAAAAGGAGGCATGCCACATAAATGCCACTTGGCATCCCATAATGCCATGTCATATTTCCATGTCATCATTGAATACATGTGGCATTGTTTTTAATAAATTTGATTTGATTTTGTGTTTTGTGTAATTTTAATTTATAAAACTCGGATTATAGTGTTTTCATAATTTTACATAATTTCAATGAATTAAAATTTGAATTTATTAGTGTAAAATGACAATGGTGAGATTCGAACTTGGGGTGTTCATAAAGTCGCAAGCATGATAACCACTAGACCAACACATTTTTTGAATTATATATTTCATATCCAAATCTATAAACCCATGCAAACAATTTTTATCGATAACTATAAATCCATACAACTAAGGAAACTAAATATTTATTCCTTAATTATCCCGATTCATTCATTATATCGTTTTAATTTAACTCAAAACCCTAATATTTGCATGACGGAATTGGAAAAGTTTTTCTGTTGTCATATCTCGATGTTTCTGTGTATACAGGCACAATTATAACAGTTGGTAAGTCTCTTTGTTTGAAATTACTCAACTATTTTAAATGACTTTAATATTTTTTTGTGTTTCGCGTTGCTATCTCCATCCCAAGCGTCAGAGGAGTTTCGTGAAGGTGTTATCAGGTGTTTTAAGGCCACCTTAATGGTTTATGTTTCGCTCCAACGCGTCTTATGAATGCAAGCAACTTAAATCTGTATCTATGCTTATATACAATATACACAATCGTCATTCCGGTACATGAGATAGACATTGAGGAATGTTTACTTGCATTCCTTGATCTCGATCTCTTCTTTATTCTTGTTGGACACTGGCTATCGCTTCTACTCAAAGTATGTCTTCGTTTAAAGTAGTGATTTTTACTTGCTCTGTCCGAATATTATATAAAGATAAAACCCATTTATTGGAATTGGATTGTTTTGCGTAGGCTGCAGATGTTGAGGCGGCACGGGGGCATTCATGACCCTTCGTGTAGAGGCAGTTCTAAGATTCGTGTAGAGGCATTCATGACCCTTCGTGTGCTTGCTGCAAAGGTAACTTAAAATTAGGCAGAAGAGTCTATAGCTGTTAAAATAGGTGTATTTACATTGTATATGTTGTTGCACGTTGGTACGGCAGATAAACCAGCGTTCTTTTTACCTGGTGTCGTTAGTCAAATTGGAAAAGTTTTGCATGTGTCCAAAACAATGATTAGTGGGGCTGCTGGAAGTATGGAAGCGATGGACCAAGCACTTAGAGCTTTAACCGAGTTTAAGTTTTTAAAACTTTGTGACTGATCGTCTTGCAATTATTGTATTAGGAAACTGAGCTTCTCCATTGCAATAATATAGGTGGAATGATGGGTCACTTGGAGCTTCTCTCGACTGCAATAAGCTGGGACAGTTACACTGCTGGTATTGCTATTGCAATAGTGGTTGCTGTATACATTCGGTACTAACACGTTACAACTTTGCAACCATAGATAATCAATAGCCTTACGGGAACTGCAATTTTTTGGTTAGTGTGAGTGAAGCTTTTAATTATGTTACATTTGTGGAAGAAAACCTCAATGCTACCAGTGACTATGTAAGCATTCAAAGGACGACTAAAACAACATGGCTAGAAGATCAATTATATCACGAATGGTTAGGACACAAGCTAAACGACTTTGCTTCTAAGAAGAATATAAGGCAAATTCTTGAAGAGTTCAGCAAACAGCAAAAACAATTGTCAAAGAGGTGGGAAGTCCAGAAAGTGAAGGACCAAATGATGAGTTCATGTCGTTTTATAATTTCGTGTTCTATAGTCTACCATAAGTGGTTTCTATTTTAAGCAACGCGTTAAAATTTATCCTTTTCCTTTGTAGTTCATAGCATCAGCTATGATATGTTGGAGGGAGGAAAAAAATCATTATTTTTCTTCATATATTAATAGTTGAAATCTCGTGCTTAGTTGTCTACTTGTGTAAATTAATTTTATTACCATTTGCGCATGCAGGACAAATGGCGAAATCTAAGTAAAAAGTTTGATGTGCCAGAGAGCAGTTTGAAATGGACGACTGAAGAAGAGGAAGCATTGCATGCTGGTGTTAAAAAACATGGCGTTGGAAAGTGGATGGATATTCTTTCTGATTCCCAGTTTGCCTCTTCCCTGTATAGTCGATCGAACATCACGCTTAAGGTCCTTTTTCACAAAGTAGTTATCTTTTCTACATTTCCTTTTCCAACTGCTTACTTGCAACTTGCAAGACCTGGTATATCGTCACTATAAATATGATTTTGTGTGCTTTTATGTTTCTTATATCAATACGAATCTTGATATACGCAAAGTACAGTTTTACATTTGAATTTACTACCATTTGCTTGTGCAGGACAAATGGAGAAGCCTGACTAAAAGCTCTGATGTGTCAAACAACAGAAAGAAATTTAGAACTCATAGGTTAGGATTTACCACTGACCCACTCTTAAGTTCTCCAAAACCTTTGAAATGATTTCGTGTTTATATGTTGCTCAACGCGTCTTTATATTACCGTATATAGTTTGTTGAGTTAAAATGAGGGAGGCAGTTTTTAGTTTTTACTATCTTACTGGCAGTTTCCTGGTTCCTTAATTGACATGTTTACCCTTAGTCTGTTGGTTTTATAACTCAGAGTACTGTTTTCGCTTTGACCCATTGTTGATCTTTGACTGGACTCGGCCATGGATCTCTTTTTTTTTTTTTTACTCTAACGCATTTGGTTGAGTGCTGTCTGAATATGGTCAAGCATATGTTACTAGATTTGTCAAAACATGGGCAACTGTTTAAGTGTTTCATGATTACTTGTAAATTGATTATTTTTGTTAATAGTGAATTAGTTTGATGCCTGACAAATCTGCAAGCTCATTATGATGTATAACCCGGTTAAGCATTCGGGATGTCTTTAGATGATTTTATTTTCAGAAGTAGCTGCATGCCTGCGTAGAATTTTCAAATATGAACTACTAATGTCTCTTATGCAGTAAAACACCGACATTTGAAATTTCTATGAACAATGAAAACTTTTTTTATCTGATGAACTTCAGTAATTAGAATCCGAACTTAGCGAGGAGAAAATAGTAGTTTTATATAAGAACTAATATTGGCTACGATTGCTGCTAAATAATTAGTTTATAGAGAGTTAGAGACTCAACGGATGTTTTTAATGGCTGATTGTCAGCTATAACAGGTGAAATGCTACTTGGTTCTCACTTCATTAAGTTGTATATATTTACCATACAATTTACTTGCAGGATACACGACCAGATGCATCCACGTCCACATTCAACTAGAAAAAGTAAAAGAAAACGTAAAAAGAGTGGTTGAAGAGGTTAGTGACTCTCAAGATTATTACTCAGTTGAGAAGGTTAGGGGCTCTTCAACTAATAAGAGAAGTAAGAAAAGAGTCGTTGAAGAGGTTAGCGACTCTCACGATTACTCGATTGAAGAGGTTAGCGACTCTCACGATTACGCAGCTAAAGAGGTTAGCGACTCTCACGATTACTCAGTTGAAGTGGTCAGCGACTCTCATGATTACTCAGTTGAGAAGGTTAGGGACTCTTTAACTAAAAAAAGAAGTAAGAAAAGAGTCGTTGAAGAGGTTAATTAGCGACTCTCACGATTACTCAGTTGAAGAGGTTAGCGACTCTCACAATTGCCCAGTTGAAGAGGTTAGAAACTCCCACGATTACTCAACCCAAGAGGTTAGCGACTCTCACAATTACTCAGTTGAAGAGGTTAGCAACTCTCATGATTACCCGGTTGACAATGCTAGCGAAATTTACCCGTTTGAAGAGGTTAGAGACTCTCAAGTTTACCATCATCAATGCACCATTACTCGACAAAGAAGAGGGACCCGCAGCAACATGGTGAACCATGCTAGGAAGTTGAACTTTGAGAAAGTCCACAGTTACTTGGAGTGAGCTACACCTTTTATTTCTTTAAACTGAAATAAGTCGTTTTATGTTTTTGTCATTTATACAATTTTTCAAATTGTGTAGGAAATTATGGCTCAGCTTTTCAGAAGATAAAAAGAGTTCACTCGCACACCTTGATCCAATATGGTATAATATGTACTCGACTAGCTCCAACAAAGAAAAAGTGTTGAAGTGGATCAAGAAGAAGGACATCTTTTCACGGAAATACATGTTTTTTCCTATTGTTTAGTGGTGGGTAATTATGTTTATCATATGTATAAGTTTTTGTTGGCGTGCGGTGATATAAAGATGTCATTTTGGCAGGGGTCATTGGAGTGTCTTGATATTCTGTCACTTTGGTGAAAGTTTAGAGTCAAAAGTGAAGAGGTCATTGGAGTGTCTTGATATTCTGTCCTCCAGCATATCATAGTGATAATTGATATCGACTTATAAATAAAGAGTTTCTAATATTTTTGCGACTTCAAAACATGGTACTTTATGGGATCCATACTTTTGCCCAGTTATAAAAAGAATGTTGAAGTTGCTGTTGATACATACTTTTTCCCTTTTAGCTGTTGATACATACTTTATGGGATCCATACTTTTGCCCTTTTAGCTCATAGTTTGTGTGTATGCAGGCATTTCAGCTAAAATGGATGTTATAGGGTCTTGAAAAGAAAAGTTTCACAGATCATAAATCCGTAAAAGCTATCTGGTTTGTTACACAACGGCTTTCTAATTTTACCAAATTTACACTTCTAAACTTTTACATGAGTAGTTATAACTTTTGTGGCGGTCATTGAAGCATATACTTCTTCCATCATTTAACTAGCTTTTGTGGAGATGTGAGAAGTGTCTTTTGAATGAGAAAATATATGTAGTAAATGTTTTAGGTATTCTCACACAACCTTATCTATGAAAAAACTTTCAAATAAGCATTATATCAAGTACTAACTGCCCACTTTTGGATGGTTTTGTAGGTTATATTTCATACTATTTTGGCATAGGAGCTTACTCATACCGGGGACCAAATGCTGGTTATAGCATATATAACGAGCATAGCTAAATTAATGTTTGGTGAGTTGCACTCTAATGGAGAATCACGAGTATAACTAAAGGAGATTGAAGTGGTTGTATAGTTCCCGCTATTTGTTGTAGTTTCAGCAGCTGGCCATATTGCAGTGTCGTACAAATCTGCATAAAGGTAACTGAACATCCTCCATTGTTTGAATCGTTGCTTTTTTCACTATTTAGAAGTAAAATATTCATTATTATGTCAAAACTCAATGATTTTTAGATATAATCTCAAGCATATCGAGAAGTATTTAAGAGGTGGTTAAAGTATGATGTTCCATTTATAATGTTATCAATATGGTAAAAAGTTTTCATAGGCCCTTGATGCTTTACACGCCATACATGCATTCCATGAGGTATTTCTTGAAATTAATATATGTAGCCTTAAATTTGACTGCAACTTGCATTCTCTCGTTATTCATTAAAATGTTCATTCTTCATTTACTATATTTTGACATTATAATTGTAAAAGTTCAACATTTACATTTTGGAAGCTATTAGACACCTTCATGGTCGGAGCCACTACGAACACGGAGAGAGACATTGCCCAACCGAGTCCCCAACTTGCCTTGTACCTCTCTGAAGGGTATAAAACTTCCATCAAGTGGCCTAGAAGCCGAGAGCGGTGAATATCATTAATTATTTATCATACTCCTTGGTTGAAATATGTTATCTGATTTGTACCTTTCGGATTATTTAGCAGGTCACACAAAAAACTTCTATTAATAAATTTGCTACTCGCTGCAACCAAACGGATTATCAATCGATATATCAAATATTCTTACATGCCCTTCTCATATCTTTTACATCCCTAATTTTTTTTGTTATTTTCCAATAACTTAATATCATAATAAATTATTTAGTACAACTGGTCATCTCATTATGTTTCTTTATGTATATTTCAGATATGGTACTATCTTGTTGAGTTAAGCTGGTTGTTGTCTTGAGACAGTCATCCCCTACAACGACAGGTATCCTTTGTTACCATTTTGAGGTAAAGATTCTAAACGCACAATGGTGGTGTAATTCTAACAATCAAACAGTCTTCACATGCATAAATAGGATTGATGTTAAAACTTACGAAATATGTGACATTAACCACTTTTCGATATTAAAGATTGGAACTTTATGGATATAAAGGTTACCTATTAGCCATGGTAGTATTCTAGGCTTTCGGTTAACACGATACCAGAGATTCATTGCTTCAACAACAATAAAAAAAACACAACCACTCGTGCACTTGAATTACAACAGCAGTTGTTTCCAAAAGCTTTCATGATTTTGTGTTCAATTTTCATCATTATCAATGTATCTCAAGTACTATAAATTATCCATATGATGAAATCTCTCCTACAACATTAATTATCTTCTTGAACGATATGTTTCCTGATGGTCACCTTCGTTAATTTGACAACAATCTTTATCCGATTTGACCTCGTCATGGAGACTGATCCTACTTCCACCTACTCTTGTCACAGTATCGACCAAGGTTTTTTCCTCCTGCAAAGTCTCACCATACTCAACAATATCTGTGTGATCTTTTTTGTTCCAGGTTCCTCAATTCTATATTCTTCATTGATCATGGATGCCATTGGCCTTCGAATACATTTCACGACACAAACTACACAAGTAAATCAAAAAGTTATAACATAGATATTTGACAAAGATATGTAGCACCAACAATGAATAGACTTCTAGGAAGATGTGCAAAACCAGTAAGCATTGTGCCTAAATGAAATGAAAAAATACCTAGAGTTTTTTTATATAATGTTTTTTATGTCCAGATAAACAAAAAGAATGAATTAAACTGAGTAAAAGATCGGGAACAATACGCAGAGCTCACCTTTATTACTTCTAGCCGCTCTTCCTAATGTTCGGACTTTAGAATGTGCATATTGTCATTGTTGTTTCCATGACCCACCATCTACATGCAAATGAAATCTTGTCACACACTGTAAACTATGAAAAATAAACAACATGAACGAAGTTTACTGTTTACAAACTAATATATTGTCACCTAAATGATATCCTGATTACTACATACAATAATCGGATTACCCACTGGAGATCATCCTTCAACCTGAAAGATGAGGATTAAGCTAATCAATTTCGATTAGAAGGCAAAACACTATTTTGCCTTGAGTTGGCAAAATACTTTGATCCAGAGGATATGGATACAACTTATAAGGTACTTCAAATTCGGTAGTCAAATGGTATACGACTTTCAATCCTTTGAATACCAACTTTTTTTATTAATGGAGAGTATTTTATAAATATGTTGTTACAGGAAATAGAGGGAATGTTATCTAAGTTGAGTTATATACCATCGACACGTTTCATGACTGAAGTTACATATGTGAGTTCTTGGACGAGTTCATACAGCAGAGATTAAACTACAAGAAAAGGGTTTATGGGACGTGCCACACCCATGGCTCAATCTTCTTATTCGAAGAAGCAAAATCCACAAGTTTGTTAATGATCAAATATCCTCAAGATCTTTCAACACATCAGCATCAGAGGTTCCCAGTTCAGACACGAGATTTGTAGTTCCTTTTGACAGAGAATTAGATAGAGACAAAATACCTTCAGACCAGAAAGGCATCTCAATACCTTTGTCCTTTTAGACTCTTCCACCTGGGAACCTCTGAGAAGTAGCTCGTTTGTCACTTTCAAATGCTCTCTCAAGAAAACACATAATACTCGAGCAAGAGATGCAGAATGATGTGGTGAGAAGCTCTTAAATGCAACTGAAATGCTCTGTCCAAAAGAAACATAGGAAGGCATCAAAGGCAAGGTAAATAACTGCAGAACGGCCTCAATTCCCTTTTTCTCCACAAATATACGGCACGTGTCAGAATTCTGAAGAACTGTTTCGAGCAGACGATCAGCATTGTTAACACATTCAAAGATAAAGGACTCCATATTCAAGGAAGATGTGTCAGAAGATGGCTTGGGTTGCTTCTCGGGATTTTCAGTATTGTTGGATTCCCCTGACTCACGAGGAGCCACTGACTTATCATCAGCATCGGTTTCCATTGGAACAACAGAAGAGCTTGAAGCTTCACGGTTGAGAAACAACTTCAGATCCAGATCCGAGCTTTTCAATGGCTTTTAAAATCTCAATCAGTATATCCACCCCATGCCCACGTAGTGAAGAATTGTGTCTCATCAGTTCATCCAGACCACTGGACAGTGAACTTGGAGTATCACCCATAAGGGCACGTAGGTAATTTCGTGATGTAAATATTTTCACAAAGCACCTCAAAGCATTACGATCTTTCACAGCCTGAAGACCACTATTGTTAAGACACAATGCATCCAAGCACTGAAGTATGCAGGTTATGGCTTCAGCAGAGCAAACCACGCCTTCAATTATAGCATCTAAAAATGAAGATGGAAGACCAGCTTCTTCTAAGATTGAATAACAAGTAGGGTCTTTGTAGATGAGATCACTCATAACAATTGCAGCCAATGAAAACATGCCACCACCAAAATCTTTTGCTTTTTTAAAGATCGTAAACACTGTGGTAACAGACTTTCTTCAGAGCCATAAACACGAGTAGTGGTTCCAGGAGCATATGTTCCCAGTGATATAGCCCGAAGTAAAGCTTTCATAAGAGACCTTCTGTGGTATGACACTAAAGCTTCAGAATAAAGAGGTTGCATGCTATCCAATTCAGATGTATCACTCGATCCAGAGCTCTCCATCTGAACAGAAGTGCCATTTTCAACATGAGAAACTTCTATCTTCAACCGGGAAATTGTGTCATCTAATCCTCCAAGATCTCGAAACAAACTAGCGGCTGGATTACTATAATCCATAAAAGCTTCTAGAACATGTACAGCAGTGCTTACTAGATGCAAATGTTGAGGATCCGTGTTTTTTAGAAGAGGTAAAAGGGTCGGGATAAAACCAGCTTCACGCATGGCAGAACAACCAGAAGACGACGAAACTAAAACAGTCACCAGAGAGAGTAAAACCTCATTTACTAACCACAGAGTCAATAGCCTTCTGCATGAGACTCGATAATATGCCACGGTGTCCACCGGATGTCACAGCAGACAACACTGTTGACTGGCGAGACCGATCTTGACTAAGAGCAAATAATGAAAACACACTTAATATTCGAATTTTTTCAGGGACTGCATCTTCATAGCTCAACAATGTGACCAATTCATTGATAAACTCTGGCTCAGCATTAAAAAAAGTGACCAGATCATCAGTATCACCACATGCTTGAACAAGAACTACAAACGCATGCAGACGAACACATGTGTACTGTTGTCGGGCGGTGAAGGAGCTGAAAGCTCTTGCAAAACGCAATCTTGTCCAAAGTGAGAATCTTAAACTACGTTGTACTTTATACTCTTTAACTAACTTGTGCAAAAGTTCGAGATCAGACTTTTCGTAAGTATTGATTTCAGGCAAATGGATTATTTGTAAACCTTGGGTTGCCTGTTCATCGAGTTCTCTTTAATGACTCTTTCCCTGCATAAAACTCAAAATGCAGGGTGCTACCCAGCTCAAGAGCTACTGGATCAGATACATTCTCTGTGGCACATGCAACTAAGCCAAGTCCTTCATCCTTCCCACCCCAACCTTATGCAAAAGCAAATAGCTTTGAACTTAGAGATGCATCTCGTATTATGTGTTTTCCAATTGATTTTCTTAAGAAAGCTGACAGAGTTTGGAGACAGGCTTCAACCACGTCCACATCACTGGAAGCCAGCAGAGAAGAAAGATGATGCTGCAAGATATAAATCAGGATTAAATACAACATAAAATAATGACATATATACTACTAATTAGCACAGAAATTAAGCATTGTGCGAGATTAAACATGCTAACTGAACTGAAAGATCATGTCATCGTTGAAAAGGTTTACTGGTTTAAATCATGTACTCAAAATGATATGGTATTCATCAATATTTGTTAACATTATAAACTCATGCTGTGCAGGGGTTTAGCTTTGGGCATTGCGCTCACTGTTTATGGAAGAGAAGAAGAAGCTGACACCCTAATTGAACAGATGACCCGTGATCAAGATCCTATTCTACGTTATGGGGGAATGTATGCTTTGGCATTGGCATATGCTGGAACGGGAAATAACAAGGCAATCCGCCAACTACTTCACTTTGCTGTATCTGATGTGAGTGATGATGTCAGAAGGACCGCTGTTTTGGCCCTTGCATTCGTCCTGTACTCTGAACCAGAACAGGTTGATACTATTTCTGAGTCATACTACATAAGTCCATCTTATCTTACTACTTAACATAGGTACACATGCATTGCGTTTTGAAAGGGATTAGGTGATATAAAATAATGAAAATCAAATATACAATGTTTGGCATAAGGGGTTGTCTTGGGCGACTTAAAACTACCTTTTGGTAGTTCATATAAGCATAAGCCTTTTTTCAGTGACACAGCAGTTCATGTAGCATTTACACACGTTTTTTAGTGAGGCCAATGCAGGAAAGCGTGTACCATCAATATTTATTGATCTTGAATCAACGGTCATTTATGATGTCAGGAGTGACCCCAAGAAACTTCCAGGAAAGGAAAATGTTGCTAATTATTTTGCTAGAGGTCTTTGCCATGGGGCATAATACAGGTACTTAAAAAATCAAACATGTAAATGGAAAGTATGTGATACTAACAATTGTACACCAGAATTCATTCTCATGTGCTTTGTATTTACGGTCATAAAAGATTAACTTAAAGGCCTATATTTGTGGAAAGTGGTTTCCTTGCTCAAGTAGACGTTTTCTTTCATTTTTTGTTAATAAAATTTACCAATTTTATATGTATTAGTTGTTGCTTGTCAAGAATAAAGACTTGATTATATAAACTTACTAAGTATAACATCAAGCATATCAACAAGAGTGAAGATATTTGTATATATATCTTGCTTGATCTACTTAGGCTAAGATTAGAAAGCCAAGTTCTTCAGCGCCCCATAAAGGAATAGGTTTTCATAAATATTTAAACTGATGAAATTCTACATCCGTTTTGTACTTAGAGAGGAAAGGTGGTGAAGAGTTGTGAGCTATGCGCCATTTTTTTTTTTTGGAAATAAAACTGGTGCAGGTATGGAGTTTAACTGTTGAAAAATATGAGGAGTAGAATATTAATAATTTGAAGTGGAAATATTTATTAATTGTAAGTGGATTGTGAGTGTGATGGAATGGGCAGACAAACTTTTATCTTTTTATTGATAGAAATCTTTTTCTTTTTATCTTATTGTTTTACATTTACTAGACAATTCTACTATTTTCTTCATATAATATCTTAGATATTTTTGACATAAAGAAATACATTAATTTTAACACTCCTCCTTAATGTATTTCGATGTTACTCCGAGCATGTTGCGCAGAACTCGTACTTTGGTCTTGGTAATGCTTTGGTGAAAATGTCTGCAACTTGTTCTTCAGTCTTGCAGTAGTGTAGTTCTATCTCCCTTTTTGCTGAGACTTCTCGTAGAAAATGATACTTGATGGCTATATGCTTTGTTCTTCCGTGAAATATGGGATTCTTTACCATTGCAATTGTAGACTTGTTGTCGCATAATATTTGTGTAGCTTCATTTTGTTTCTCGCCCATATCTTCTAGAATTCTCCTTAGCCATATCGCTTTGATTTCTTTGAATTCTGGTTGCTATATATTAAACCTGGCGAAGATTGCGCCACCGTATCTTGTTTTTAGACGCCCATGAGAATACACGGATCCAAGTGTGAATACATATCCTGAAGTACTTTTCATGTCATCCACCGATCCGCCCAATCACTATCTCGTATCCATAAAGCTTTGACTTTGTAGTGGGCTTGTACCATATTCCATAATCTTTGGTGCCTTGCAAGTATCTTAATATTCTTTTGCAGCCCCATAATGTATTTGAGTAGGATTTTGCATGAACACGGATAGCGAGACTAGTTGCGTACATTATGTCCGGTCTTGTTCTTCTTTCTTCATCTTCTCGTTAGATCACAACCGATAGACTTCAATGAGACTTCGAATCTTGAAGCGTCCAATGCCTTCTCGGATCCATCTTCTTTCTTCATCTTCTCGTTGACGACAAGAGGTGTGGCTACGGTTTTACAACCGTATAATTTAAATTTTTCGGGAGGTTTTCAAGATATTTCTTTTGACATATGAAGATGCCATCATTTTCTTGACTAATTTCGATGCCAAGAAAATAGTGCATCAAACCAAGGTCGCTCATTTCGAATGTCTTCATCATGTCTTTTTAAACTCTTGTATCATTCTCTCATTATTTCTGTATAGATAAGATCATCAACGATAATGAAAGAATGAGAGTGTCGAGTTACCTTGGGTTTTGATGTAGGCGTGGGCTCACCGTCGCTCCTCCTAAATCCGAACTTGTGAAGTAGTCATCAATACGACTATACCAAGCTCGTGGAGCTTGTTTAAGTCCATATAAAGCTTTTTTAGCTTTAAGACTTGATCTTCTTTTCCTTTCTTGACGAATCCTTGTGGTTGCTCCACGTATATTTCTTCTTCAAGAAACCCATTTAGAAATGCTGATTTTACATCTAGTTGATGAATCTTCCACTTTCGTTGAGTCGCCAATGCCACAAGTGTTCTTATAGTATCAAGTCGAGCTACAAAGCGAAAGTTTCGTTGTAGTCGACTCCAGGTTGTTGTGAGTAGCCTTTAGCCACCAACCTTGCTTTATATTTTTGTATGGAACCATCGGGGTTAAGTTTTGTTTTGTAGACCCACTTAACTCCAATGATTTCTTTATCTTTAGGAAGATCAACTAACTCCCATGTGTTGTTTTTCTCGATCATTTTAATTTCTTCATTCATCGCCATCACCCATTTTTCATCTTTGGCTGCAATTTCATAGCTTTCAGGTTCTACAGATGTGAAGTTGCAAGTCAAACTTCGAGGCAAGTCTCATAGATCTCGATTAATGCTTTGACTCTTCCGGTGTTGACTCGGACTTGAATCTTCTTGCTCCAAAGATTGTCTTGATGACGGAGACGTTGGTGTAGCTGGACTCGTTCACTTTGCACTTGTACTTGTTTCTCCTCCGAATCTTTGAGTTTGTGGTGTCTGTTCACCGGAATCTCCATAGATATCCGTGGTAGATATGTTTGTTTTTCAACTTTGTCTTCCTCCCAATTCCAAGAAGCGTCTTCATCAAACTCCACATCTCTGCGATCACGAGCTTTTGGTCTTCAAGTTATAGACTCGATAGCCTTTTGATTTTGAGCTATAGCCCATGAATATTCCTTTTCGATTTTTCTTGGAGCTTGTGACGTTTCTCCTTTGGAACATGGATGTAGCGATACATCCAAATACTCTTAGATGTTTTCTTTGAAGGTTTCTTTCCACTCCAAGCTTCAATTGGGTTTTATTTTCCACGACTTTAGTTGGACATCTATTTAGCAAGTATCTGACCGTGTATCTGACTTGACCAAACTGTTTGGAAGGCCTTTTCATGTATCATTGTTTTGGCCATTTCCATTCTGATTCTTTTACGTTCGAAACACCATTTTGCTCGGAGCATAACCAATGTTAGTTGGCGATTTACTCCTTCATCTTCACGAATTTATTAAATTCTTTAGAGGTGTATTCCGTTCCTCTATCACTTCTTAGTGTTTTTATGAAATGACCACTTTTCTTTTCAACAAAATTTTGAATTTTTAAATATTGTAAAACTTCGATTTTTCACGCATGAAATAAACCCGGTCATTCTAGAATAATCATCAATAAAGAGGATAAAGTACCGGATTGATTTTGAGATGGGGTCCTCATTGGTCCACATACGTCGGTGTGTACCAACTCTAGTATTTCCTTGCTCTCCAAGCTTTGTCACGAGGAAAGGTTTTCTATGTTGCTTGCCCATCATACTGACTTTCACATGTGTCGTTGATTTCTGTATGCTTGGCAAGTCCTCATCATATTTTTTGTTGAAGAATTTTTAGTGCGTGAAAATTGAAGTGGCCAAATCTTGATGCCATAGCCATGATTCATCTACTTGAGCTTTCATGGTCGTGTCTCGATATAATGCCGTAAGTGGAAAATTTCTATTTTCCATTCGGACTTCGGCAATTAATTTGTTATTATTTTTCTTATCACGAATGACGCATGACTCATCTTCAAAGTGAAGAGAGTAGCCATGCTCCATCATTTGTCCAACACTTAGCAAATTACTTGCTAGGCTTGGAACTAGAAGAACATCATTAATGGATCGAGTACTGTTATTAGTTTGAACAGCTATCGTACCTTTTCCTTTTGTATCAACGAGTGCTCCATTTCCCAATTTGACACGGGACTTTACTGTTGTGTTGATGCTGCTGAATAACTTCTCATCTCCGGTCATGTGGTTACTGCAGCCACTGTCGATGAACCAAGTATCTTCTTTTTGCTCGTTCGCAACATGGCACGCATAGAATAGCTGCTTGTTGTTTTCCGGTGTATCTTCGTTTTCTTCCGTGTAGTTTGCTCGAAGATTTTGTTTTAAACGACAATCTTTCTCCAGATGTCCAAATTTTTTGCAGTTGTTGCATTTTGGTTTTCCTTTGTGGAAACAATCTTTTTCCAAGTGGTTTGTTTTTTCACAAATACCACATGGAGGATAACTTTTTCTTCTTTGATCAAACCCGGTTCTGGGTTTTTCTCTTCCTCTTGATTTTTCTTCAAAATTTCTTTTTCCCCCATTATTAGATTTTTGAGACCTTACTTTGAGTTTAGACTGAAAGGCACTTTCAAGTGAGTCATCACTTCGCCGACTCAGTCTAGCCTCATATGCTTCAAGAGAGCCAATTAGTTCTGTTACTGAAAGAGTCTCAATATCTTTTGACTCTTCAATAGCAGTAATGACATGATCATATTTATCAGTCATTGTGATTAGTATTTTTGAACAATTCTTTTATCATTTATATCATCTCCATAGGCTCTCATTTGATTTACTATCTCTTTAATTCTAGAGTAGTAATCTTTACGGTCTCAAAATCTTTCATTTTAAATTTTCAAAATCCGTCTTAGAGTTAGAAGTTTGACGGATCTCACCTTGGCACTTCCTTGAAACTCTTCTTGAAGAATTTTCCACGCCTCTTCTCTGTCGTAGCTCCATGATTCGTGGAAAGATAGATGGTGTCAAGGCTTGTTGAATGTAGCCTAGAGCGGTGCATTTCTTACAACATTTTGTTATGTTTTTCTTGTTGATCCATGGCGAGTTTTGACATCGCTTGGAATTTCAAATCCGTCTTCAACAATATCCCACAAGCTTTGAGCTTGGAAATATGTCTTCATTCGGATACTCCAAAATCATAGTTATCGCCATCAAAGATGGGGACAGAATATTGTATGCACCAACGGTAGTCATGGTATACTCGAATAAACGCCCGATCTAGCTCTTGATACCAATTGTTGAAAATAGTGGGAGTAGTAATATTAATACTTTGAAGTGGAAATTATTTATTATTGTAAGTGGATTGCTAGCAAGAAACTAGAAGAAAGGAAATGATTAAAAGAGGCGTTACAAATTGTTCTTGAAATTGGATTCTTGATTCAATACGTCCACAAGGGACGAAATTTTCCTACTTCTATGAACTATTGAGTAAAAATGATGATATCTTCCCTAACAATGTCTTTCCTCAGAGGCTTTTGATCGAAGCAAGTAGAATTTCAGAACGCCATATAACTCAAATAGTAGTGAGGACCACAACATCAAATAAAATTTTCATATCGGTTGGTAGAGATGAACTGTCACCCAAACTATGGGTGGAAATGTACATGATGCTTTGGGTGATACCATCGAGGTATTTCTTATGCTTTACATTCTTTTACTTTACGAATTTTTATTTATCTGTTTTGTTGCTTCATGGGCATGTTTAATACAACAAGTCATTTTGAAAGTGGTAATTCTATTCTTGCTTCTTTAGTTTGTAAGTTTAGAGTGGTCATTCTTGACATGATGTCAACATGCAAGAGAGCAGTTAACCAACAAAATGGATTCCAAGATGGCTACTGCTGCGGCTATCAAAGATGATTCATGATATTGTTAGGGATTAGATTGATCACTTGGTTGTAGAGAATTTATGATGTATCGTGTTGTGTTAACTCATCCCATGGTGTATGGTTTCCATCCTGAGTTACCACTAAGGAGCTCAAAGCTACATTTTATGTACCATGTTATGTATGATGCTGATTTATCACAGGCTTTTAAATAAATACAATTATGACAAATATTAATGATCTCCAATTTTAGTCATTAATTTTAAAACATTATAATAAACACTAACATGGTAACCAAAAGCGAATGTTTAACAATTTTTAAATTTACGTTTTTTTTTTGCGAATATTTTTAACGATTTTCTATAGTGGATTATAGATTTTAGATATTGTGTGTTTGTGTTGAGAGATTGCGAAGAATTAATGTCATATTATTATATGCAAATTTAGAAAGTTATTAGTTTTAACTATAAACATATTAATTAGTTATAATTAAATAATTATTAATAATAGAAAGTATGTTAACTTAATTTTTTAAGACTTTAAAGATAAAGTCTTAAATTCATTATAAGAATTAGAGATAATAATTTAATCTATAACTTAAATTATGAATTAATAGTCTTAATTGTGTCTTTGTTTTTTAGTTTGAGAAGTACTTTTATTTTGATCAAGTTAGACGTTTCTTTTCTATATCAAATTATGGTAAAACGAAGCTACAAATATAACCTCTCATATGAACTATTTGGTTCGAAAGAATAGTTTTTTTGTGAATTAAAAACACTTTATTGGGTAGTCAATTAAAAACTACTATTAGATGTGTTAGTATAGGTAATATGAAGTTCACCTTTTAGGATATTTGCTTTAGAAAATTACACAAAGAATACACCTGACATAATTATGTACAGTATAATTTATTACTTTTATGAGCAATGCCACATTCATAAAAAATTTTACAAAACTATTTTCACACAATGATTAATTATCAACTGAATGTGGAGGGTAAAAAAGAATAAAAAGAAATTATGTTACCATATTATTGGACCACAACACTTTCCAAATCATTTTGTGGGTACTCAAATACTCAATATTGATACATAACTGAAAATTTATGCCAAAACTGGTGCTTGTACGAGTATAATAATGTAAAATATAATTATATGTAGTTAGCATTAAACTCATGACTTTTAAAATTACAATATATATTAATACATAACTAAAAATTTATGTAAAAACCCCGTGCGTGCACGGGTATTAAAAAACAATATGTAAATATGTTTATTCAACAATTTTGGTTAGAGTTTAAAAAAAAGGCAATAACAACACTCATTGGTCAAAAAAACAATGTGTAAATATGTTTATTCAACAATTTGTTTAGAGTTTTAAACAAAAAACGGCAATAACAACACTCATCGGTCAAAAAAGTAACAATTATTAAATCACTTATAATGTATATTGTGTTGTAAATTTCTAAATATTAAAATCAGATAGAAGCACCTATATACAATAAGTAAATAAACATAATTAACAGAAACAAAATAATAATACAAAATGTTAGTAATATTATCAAATGTAAAAGATGTTTATGATTATTATTGTTTAGAACAAAATGTTAGAAAGTAGTTACCTAATTTTAGCCGTTTTATGGATTATGGTAACATCACTTATAGTTCTTAACCGTTTAATTTAACTTTTAATAACTTTTTAGTATATATTTGTTCTACTAAATCCTAAAATTAAAACCACAAATCAAAGTACTTACACCTTTTAGCCGTTTTATGGATTATAGTAACATTAATTATAGATCTTAACCGTTTCATTTAACTTTTAATTACTTTTTAGTATATAATTGTTCTACTAAATCCTAAAAAAACCCAAAAATCAAAATACTTACCTGCTTTTAGCCTTTTTATAGATTATGGTAACATCAATTAAGGATCTTAACCGTTTCATTTAACTTTTAATTATTTTTTAGCATATATTTGTTCAACTAAATCCTAAAGATAAAAATCACAAGTCATACCCGTCCATCGGACGAGTTTACCACTATATATATATATATATATATATATATATATATATATATATATATATATATATATATATATATATATATATATATATATATATATATATATATATATATATATATATATATATATAAATCGTTTTGTGTTAAAAAAGTTTATAGATTCTAAACGAAAAATAATAAAAGTTTGAAGATTTAGGGATTAAACATAATGTTTTGTAACCCGGTTCGACCCGGGTGGTTCAACCGGTTGAACCGTTGCCGTCGAAAAACGGGTCGATTTAAACCGAGTCAACCTTACAGGTTGGGTCAAAACGGGTCAAATTAAACAGGGTCAACTCACCGGGTTTGAAGTGACCCGGGTCAACCAGGTTTTCGATATGTATTAATAGTTTTAAATTTTCACTTTTTACTTTTTGGTTTTTCTTTTATATATAGCAGGGTACCTGTGACGATTAACCGGAGAAATAAATCTCGATGAGACCTGATTCATAAGTTTGTATCGGTTTTGACGGGTCCTCTATAGCTCGTTTTTGGATGGCTGTTATTGGTTAGCCGAACCGGGCGAAACCGGTTTCCGGTTGAACCCGTTGGTCCGGTCTGATTTTCAAAACTATATGTACCATCAACTTGTTAGCTTGTATGAAGCTTTGTGTGTTTTATTAATTTGTATAATGTGTATAATAACATGTACTTTTAATTTTAGGGTTTTTTAAAAATAACATTAATTAGTGTGTTTAATTATTTTATATTTAGAATTATGTTGTAGCTTATTTAAATTGTACATTGTGAAATTTTTATTGTACTTTTTATTAAGGGGTGTTTTAATTGATTGTTTTTAATTTGGTAGATATGCTTTTAATTGGTTGTACAATGTGAATAGATTATTGTACTTTTAAGTAATGTGGTGTTTTAATAAGAGTATTAATTACACAATACATATCTCTCACCTTTGACTTTCAACTTTTTACTTTTCAATGTTTGACCATTTTTCTATTATATGTAGTATAAGTATCACTTGCATGAGGTTCATTATGTATCTCACTATTCTTGGTGATAAGTTCGTTTCTCTATTTTTTTTTTTTTTTATTTTTTTTTTATCGTATCTTTGGATACAGGATAATGGAGGTGATGAAATAGAGAAACAAATGTAAGGAATAAAATAAGCAAGCATTCCATGTACATCCACTCGTCAATGGCTTTTTAGGGTGTTTCTGTATTTGTTTTTGTAGCCTAATTGTTGTGATGAGAATTTTAAGGGTTCCTTAGTAATTTTTAATGGAATTTTATTGTCTGGAATAAATATTTGTAGTGTAACTATCCATATTCTTTTATGTTATCAGATCGATGATTTGAGTTCTTATATACTTGAATAGCACTTTGATAAAAGTAGGAAATCAATTAACACTCAAATGGCTCAAATTTTAACGTCTTAAAAAGAGAATTAACGTGATCTATATAAATCGTAACTTCACAAAACAATCAATCATGTCATATCCAAAAATATCCGATTACATGTTTATACTACACAAGAATATTAGTATACAAGTAATATTTACAAAGGTGAAGGCTGAATATACGTAACAAACTTATTCAAAATAACCAATATACGTAACATAGTTATTTTATTATCAACATACGTAATATACTTTCAAATAATTACCAATATACATATTATTTACAAAGGTGAAGGCTGAATATCGTAACAAACTTATTCAAAATAACCCATATATAAAAACGTGTGTAAAAAACGTGTATAAAAATGGGTAAAAAAAACGTACATAAAACCGTGTATAAAAACGTGCATAAAAACGTGTAAACAATGTGTATAAAAATGTGTAAAAAATATATATAAAAACGTGTGTAAAAAATAGGTATAAAAACGTGCATAAAAACGTGTAAACAATATGTATAAAACGTGTAAAAAAATGTATATAAAAACGCGTGTAAAAATAGGTATAAAAACGTGTAAAAAACATGTATAAAAACGTGTAAAAACCGTATATAAAAAAGATAAAATACAAAGAACTAACGGTGAAAGTCAAAACTAACCACAAAGACCATTACTATAACTTTTTGTAGTGAAAAAATGTCAATGGACTAACGGCGAAAGTCAACGCAAGCAATATGGACCATTACTGTAACTTTTTAAAGTGATAACCTATCAATATTACGTATATTGGTAATTATTTGAAAGTATATTACGTATGTTAATAATAAAATAAGTATGTTACGTATATTAGGTAAATTTGAAAAAGTTTGTTACGTATATTCAGCCATCACCCTGTTTACAAATAATAAAATGAAGCGGGAATCAACTAGTCACATGTATACAACATCTGTATCTTGACAACTGAATGAAAATCTCTAATATTAATTACGTATAAATGTAGATATATTGTACATACGCATGTTTATTCATTGGAATATGTGAATTGTCACATGATGGACGGTATAGTACAATTTGTTTATTCATTTTGTTATGGAAAGCACAACATTTTTGTAGTTATGCATTTTCCGTCAACTTTGTCGGCCAAAAGTCTGATATTGGTCAGGTGTCGTTTAGAGATGCACGTTTAATATTTCATAATACGGCTTGATTGGTGTGCCATATAATATATTGTATTAATGCCAAAAAAACACTAAATACAGTCCATACAAATTAAACTCCATTGCACCACCGTGTCCTCTTTCAACTCTTCTTGTATTTGTTCTTCCAAATATCTTTGCATCATTTTTCAAAGGGAGGTAATTTGCACACCGATGACGGAACAAGGGGGTGTTTCGAAGGGTTTCAGAACATTCAAGGATTTTGTGACATAGTGTTAATTTTTTTTAAATGTATCTGGTACTTAAAAATTGTATTTGTAACATTATTTAATTTATTCAAAGTGCATCTGGTATGCACACTCCACTAGTTGATTTATATACTCAAAATTATTATATCTTGACACTTATATCATTACATCACTTTTACTCATTTCCACCTTTATAAAAATAGGGAAGGGATCCAGTAAGAAGAAAAACTAAAATGAGAAGAATAAGAAGGATTTCTAGCCACACATTTCAAATAGGGAAGAGAATTTTAAGGGGAGATGCATCCATTTTTGTAGATGCATCTAAAATGAGTGGTTGTAGTTTCTTCTTATCATTCTTATTTTAATTTTTCTTCTTATTTGATCCTAACTCTATAAAAATATAATTTTTAAGATAATAATTTTGAGTGTGCAAACCACTTTTTTATTTTAACCTAAACGTTTCTTAATAAAAGAGAAAAATATATAATGTCTTTTGATGCGGATACAAACCATGAACCCAACGATATGGGCTTACCACACATTGATTCACTTGACGATTTTTGGTGCCAAGCTGTAGCCACGTTTGCATGATTGATGTTACTTATATTTGGAGATTATCTTTTATTTTATATGTAGCAACTAAATAATACCCAATTAGTGATTGATTGGGGTTTGATTTCTTTCCTTAGTTTGTGGTGATGAAACCTTATTAAAGGTCTTTTGTTTTGCAAAGAAAAAGGCAGTTGACATTTTCTGATTATTGAATAAGAAAACCTTTTAAGGTTCTTGTTTGAAGCTTTATTTGATTAATCCTTAGTATTTTGAGCCATTTGATTGTAAATCTACATCAGTTGGTTTCAGAGCTTTGGTTGATTCAAATGGCTCGTTGTGGAAGTGGGTATCTTAATCGTAGAATCGCCGACAGAGGCAACGATGGAGGTGCTTCGGATCTGTTTGATCATGAGGTTGAGCAGCCCCAACGACTCGCGTGGCTTACCCTGGATTGGGAGGCGGTTGATCGAGTCGACGACTACAACACCTAGTCCTGGATTGGGATTAGTATTATCGCTCGGCATTGGAGGAAACCGAACCTGGTTGAACCCGTCTGGGACGAGTCCACTAGGGACGAGGAGTATCTTACCAATGGCGATTTTATCTATGATTCACAACCCGTGTATGATGAATACGCGGACGAGGAATGGTATTCTTTGTTTATTCATGGTGATCGGAACTTATCCGGTAGAAAGCTGGTTGAAGGTGGTGCTAGATTAGGTGGAGACGGGATTGGGGTGGCTACTGTTGGTGATTTGCCGAATTTGAAAGTTCCCATATTTCAGCCGCCAACTACGGAAAGTTTGAATTTTGAGCCACAAGCGAATAACCTTCGGATGTCTAATTCTAATGGATCAATGATGAATACGGTCGGAAAAGTTAAGTTGTTTATGGAGGTTATGATGATAATAATGAAGGGGAATCACGTTGATGTTCCTTCGATCCGGGTGGTTCGTTTTTAAGGCATATCAAAACTCGAGGACGAGTTTTTTTCGAAGAGGAGGAGAATGATGCGGATACAAACCATGAACCCAACGATATGGGCTTACCACACATTGATTCACTTGACGATTTTTGGTGCCAAGCTGTAGCCACGTTTGCATGATTGATGTTACTTATATTTGGAGATTATCTTTTATTTTATATGTAGCAACTAAATAATACCCAATTAGTGATTGATTGGGGTTTGATTTCTTTCCTTAGTTTGTGGTGATGAAACCTTATTAAAGGTCTTTTGTTTTGCAAAGAAAAAGCGATTGACATTTTCGATTATTGAATAAGAAAACCTTTTAAGGTTCTTGTTTGAAGCTTTATTTGATTAATCCTTAGTATTTTGAGCCATTTGATTGTAAATCTACATCATCTTTGCTCGATGACTTTGCTTACCTAATAATCACCCTTGAAGATATACTATCCACCACCAACCACTTCACTAAAGAAAATGTCATCGTTTATGTGTAATGTGTTGAGACATGCATGAATTGTTTGTGTATTTAACAATAATTATTAACTCTTGCATTGACACTCTCTTAGGCTACTTATGTATCGTCAGTTATGCATTTTTATATTTCATAAGCATAGCGCTTAATGCTACACTTAGCAAAACCATATTTTTATTAAGTTGATTGTTGTATTAGATAAACTGTAGACGTACGAGTTAGAGCAAAAGGTATGATGAAGTTTCATACCTCTTCATTTGGGCCACATCGGATGCCACATCACTTCAACACTCTCATTTCAAAATATCCACTCACTCATAACACAAAACAAACTCTTCACTTGAGCCCCACCGAGTGTCACATTACTTCAACACTTTCACTTCAAAATACTCATTCACTCATAACACAACACAAACTATTTATTTGAGGCCCACTCACCCACAAAACAAACTCTTTATCTTAGAAACGTAAACAGTTTACAAAAAGTTGTTTGTCTTTTTTTGTTTCGTTTGACTGGCGATTACCAAACGGCGAGGCATGGTGGTGTGGCGGCGAGCAAGTGGCGAAGCACCACGTTGGAATGGTGATGTACTAGTTTACGATGCCGTTTGCTCTTATAACTATTAAGTTGGAGTAGGGCTGAGCATCCGACCAAGACTGAGACCGAATTAGTTCAAAAGTCGACACCGAGGACCGGACCATATGTGGTCGGTCCGGTCCGGTCCAACAAGGCAAAATAGTCGGTTTGTGGTCCGGATCGGACCAACCAAGACCGAGACCAAATTAGCCCAAAATCCGAGACCGAAGACCGGACCGAATATGGTCGGTCCGGTCCGGTCTCAGTCGGTCCGTCGGTCAGTCCGATCCGTTCGGGTGGTTTGCTCAGCCCTAAGCTGGAACACGTGTTATTGAATGTATGCACGAGATTATACCAGGAACACTTATATTTGTTAAATTAATTTTGTATACGTTATTCTAGAAAAATAAAACACTACTTTAATTAAGATATCTTAAATTAAACCTTGTATTTGCAATACAAAAGTAATAAACCAAAAGTAATAAATATTATAAAAATATATACAATTAACAATTTTTCAAAAATTAATAATGTAAACAACTTGCGCGGAAACTAGTTTAGCTAAACATGAAGTTCAGAAGCTTTATTTTTTTTTTCAATCTAGGAATGTTTCATTTCACTTCATGATTCTGTGTTCTTGTGGTTTTCAAATATTGTTATGTTTCATTTCAACCAATTCTAGTTATTTGCCTAAAAAGAAATTCCGTGTCGTTTCCTCAATATCTAACGTAGTTAACTTTTGGATCTTGTACAAAAATCTTACAAACTTCTATCTCCAATCCCTTAATCTTGAATCCTAAATCTCCAACCCATTAAAGTTAAACTTTTTGCAGCCTGATTTGTATTTTAAAACCACTAGCATCGTTTAAAGTCAGTTTTTGTTTTGTTAATACTATTTGCTGATATGCTGCATATCATATAGTTACAAATTCAAATTGCTATGTGTTTGATGTTTTGTTATTTCTTTTTCAAACTTTAAATTGTTTGATTTAATTGAATTGTTAATTTATTTTATTTTTTTCTTGAATTGTTTAATTTAATGTAAAGGAAGTTTCCCGTACAAAAAGTATCAAAGTCTATTAAAATTATTACTAATATTGCAAAAGCCAGAAGCATCAAACACATCTACTCACACTCGTCGACTATACTACCACCACGCCACCACCACTCATTCGCCTCCTTTTGATAACAGAAGCATCATGTCTTCCGTCAATCATGATGATCTTGTTCACTTAAAAATCCCCCTTGAAAATATACTCTCCGCCACCAACAACTTCGATAAAGAAAACCTCACCTGCGAAGATGTATTTGCAAATGAATACAGGGGACAACTCTCGTGGTCCGGTGAGTTGATTAATGTCAACGCTCGGAGGATAAAGAAAGAAAGGAAGCGAGCAGAACAAGACTTTTGGATGGAGATTTCAATGCTTTATAGTCTCAAGCATAAAAATCTTGTTTCATTAGTTGGGTTTTGTGATGAGAATGATGAGAAAATCGTCATTAGAAAGAGTGAGACCAGTGGAAGTCTCAGTTTCTATCTAAGTGACTCGATGCGGTTGACATGGGTGCGAAGATTGGAAATATGTGTCAGTATCGCACAAGCGTTGAGTTATATTCATTATGACAAGCCACGCGATTTCAGCGTAATACACCGGAACATCAACAGTGAGACAGTTTTACTAAATGATGATTGGGAACCCAAGTTATCTGATTTTGATTGTTCCATGAAGATTAAAGTATCTAAAAGGCACCATTCTTTCGATAATGGTTCATGTATGTATGTACTTGGGTATGTAGACTCAACATTTATGGAGACCAACTCTGTGAACCACAAGACAGATATGTACTCATTTGGGACAGTATTGTTTGAACTACTCTGTGGTAGAAAATCAGTAATCGGCATCGATAATGATAAGTATTTGGCTCCGCTGGCCATTACCCATTATAGACAGAAAAGACTCGATGAAATAATTGATTCAGATCTACGGAATCAAATGGACTCGCGGTCATTCGACATTTTTGCAGAAACCGCGTATGATTGCTTGAACGAAGAACGATCGCAGCGCCCAAATATTGATGAGATTGTCACAAGACTTGAGAAAGCTTTGGAGCATCAAAATGAGGTAATACTTTTTTCTCTTCCATATATATCTTTCTATCATACAATTAGTTATTAAACTTGAGTGTCATTTAAAAACGGCCCACTGTTTTTGCAAAATGCTTTATAATTCTAGTCCTCATCAACTTGAACCCTCCAAATTGATTAAAAAAAAAAAGTCAACTTTGTATATTGATATACAAAATCATAACCAATCCCGCCGGGATGGGGTATGGGTAATTTATATATTGACATGAGGACAAAAGAAACTCCTTATTAGCCTTTGATTAGTTTCACAATTAGACCATTCTCATGCTCTGTGTGTTGTTTAACACACGTATAGTCTCATTTAGAGTTTCAACTCTTAGGAACTATTATAAGATTAGAGCATATATACCTGTCAAAACATCCAACTTTCTGATGTCCAAACAGCATGTAATTGCCGTGAAAAGCAGCACACAAACCTTTAAAAGTATCTAATTGCCAATTGCTGTAGAAAAACAGCATACAAACATGTAATTGCTGTAAAAAACTGAGTCGGAACAGCATATAAAAACAATGTACAAATATGTAATTGCTAGCATGTAATTGCTGCAAAAACTTGTTTCCAAACAGCCATGTAAAGGCTATGTCCAAACAACGTATAAAAGCTATTAAAATAGCATATAAGCCTGTCAAAACAGCCCATTTTTCTGCTGTCCAAATAGCATATGGAAAGTGTTTAAAACACCATAAAAACCTGTCTAAACAGCTTTTAAAAACTTAAAACTTGAAAAACCAATGTGGAACACATATAAAAGATTTAATGACAAACCCAGTCGGAGCTATAGAAACGGGTAGAACCCGACGGGTCTCACACTGGGTTTGAATTCATAAAAACCGGTTTCTTTTGACCCGATGTCTAAGCCTGAACTGGTTTGACCGGTCGAACCAGCGGGCTCGAACCGGGTTTTAAAACATTGAAAAAAAGAAAAGGGTTATGGTAAAAGTACTTGTTGATGTCTACAAAAATTTGTGAAATATGACCACCCAACCGAGATTTTGATAGGACTTCCTGCAAACCTTTTATATGAAACTGAGGGAGTCCCCCTGGTAGACGATTCAAAGAAACCAGGGGATTGCAGAGTTACAAAGTAAAATCGATATTTTAAAAGTCGTATAGTTATTAAATCTACCTGTAGTTTAGCAGGTTCATTACGATATACACAAGGTAGTATATATGGCCTTGCACTGTAGCTTGTCCAAGCTGTAGATCAAAACTAATTTTCTTCAAAATTACATGTAAGCTACGTCTAAGTTGTCCATCCCCTTTTTGTTTGTGTCTTTAATCTCAAAACTTAAACTTTTAGTGACTCTAATCTTCAAGTATTTTGCCATTTCAAAATTATCTATGAAAGAAAACAACAATTATTAACAAACTTATGACGCATTGACTGGAAGAGAAGCAACTTCACTTATACGGGTTCGACTTTTAGTTGTAAATTTGTGTGTCCAGGTTCTGGTTTGTCTCTAAATAGGTCACTTAGGTAACTGGTTAAGACTTGATAGTCACCCACAGTATAATCTTAGTAAATAAAACTTTCTAAGTCTTTTTATAAATAAAAAAAAAAAAAAAAAAAAAAAATTAGACTATTTTTGTAATAATATGGCTAAAAAACATATTTGACTATCAATTTTTCTTGGACAAATTGTTTTTTTCAAGTCAACCCAGCCTAACACACACTGAAGTTAATGTAAGAGATTAAACACAACATGCCTAGTAACCGCAGCCAATATAAGCAACATTAATATCCCATAACCACAATGAAATACCTAAAAGGACATGTTAAAAAGACGAAAAAGGTAATTAAACGATGGCCAATAAACAAACCATCACAAAAACGAAACAACTACCTTCTCAATATTACCCATAATAATCCTTTTGACCTTGGTTATCTTAGCCTTCAGTTTTGTCAGTCTACTTATTTAGTATGATCCCTTCGCCTCTTTATTCTGCCTAACAAAGGCATAAACGGAAAATATAAGACACCTATTCGTTTCAGAAAAGAATACTCAACGAAATACTGTATGACATATAAAATCAACACGCACCGGGACTCCTTATTAATATTGTATGCAAGCAATGGGTAACAACCTTTTGGGATTGCTGATCTGATTTAAGAGTTGAAACAATGCTACGGGTTAAATGGGTAACAACCTTCTAATTTCAGCGTTTATTCTTTTACTGTATTGTAGAAGCAGTTATCAATCTTGTATGACATCAATTGGTGATAAGACAAAATGGCTTATAACACTTAAGTATCTAAGTTGAATGGATGAACAAATCTCAAAGTATGAGATGAACATTATCAAATAGTATATCGCCTGTTACATCATGCACTATGACACAATATGGCTTAAGAACCAACTCACAGGCTAACGCCATTTCTTAGTTAGTATTACAAACAAATGGACAACTAGATGCAAGGTATAAAACTACAATAGCACTACTTTTAAGTAAAAACCCAAACCAACCTAACCAAAATGTTTATATATACGAAGCCATAATTAGTCACCATGTCACATATTTAGTCACCATAATTGAATCTTTGGGATAAAAGTAAAAAGTCTCAACATACATTGTGCACAATATCCGATGCGGCGAATCTACGTAATTTCAAAAAGACATCATGTTCGGTACAGAAAACTAAAATATATATACCTGTTATGGCATATGAGATGACATAAAATTACGTTTAATTTACCATATATATATATATATATATATATATATATATATATATATATATAGGAAGGATCCAAAGAAGAAAAACTAAAATAAGAAGAATAAGAAGAATTTCTACCATACACATTTCAAATAGGAGAGAGAATTTAAGGGAGATCATCTATTTTGTAGGTGCATCCGAAATGAAATGGTTGTGGTTTCTTCTTATCATTCTTATTTTAACTTTCTTCTTATTTGATCCTAACTCTATATATATATATATATATATATATATATATATATATATATATAGATTTGGGATTAAATAAGATCATTCTTAAAGTTCTTAAAATGAGAACCCAATAGAATTTTGACAAGTGTAATATAAGATTTTAATTAAAGCAAAACTATTAATTAAAACAAAAGGGTAACAAAAGTATTTTACATCTTTTAGTTTTCAATAAACCCTAAATAACCTCATCCCTCCCAATAACAACGGCCTCTTTCAAATTGCTCTCTCTCTTTCTCACGTTCAGATATACAAACCCATCTCAGATTTATATTTTCACTCTAATCATATCTCACTAACTGGCCTCCATTTATCTCCCTCCCGAAATCCGGTACTCAAACCGCATCACCACTTATATGCTGAATTTAACCATAACCACCATTAAGATCTTAACACGATAACCCATTGCCTAAATTGACCACATATACCTTCACATGAATCGGCCACAACTGTCCGTCCCTTTGTCGGCGATCGTAAACAGCCCCGGTGACCGTTTTCATGGGCGTGAACAACCCTGCTGGCCGGTCTTTTTTTATCCAAGGTTTAGAAAATTTTTGTAAGATCTGTAAGATCTTTGTTGGTGTATTTTTAAGATCTTTTTTGTAAGATTTGTAAGATCTTTGTTGGTGTATTTGTAAGATCGTATATTCAGGTTCAACTGGATGGACAACAACCACATTCATATCTCTATAATCGCCGCCGTAATGTATCGAAACCATTACCACGATATGTTATTGTTTATTTGTTTCAGTTTGGATTTTTTATTTGTTTCGATCGGGTTGGTGTTTTTATCCATTTCGATCGGGTTATGTATCGAAACCATAACCTGCTGTGATAATATCATGGTGGTTCAGTTGGGGTTTCGTAATTGGGTCTCGACTCTCAAACAACCATTTATTTCGGCGAGCATCTGATGTATCACTGTTATACCAAAAAAATGATAAAATACTAACTCTCTTTTGCTTACTCTTTCTTAACTTTTTGTTTTTCAATTGCAATAAAAGAACTGAATAAGATGGACAAGAAATGGCTTCTTTTTTTTTTTTTTTTAAGATGGACATGACATGAGTATGAAAATTTGTCCATAAGACGCCTTTTTAGCAGTGGTGTTAGTTGGGCTTTTTGACTAGTTATTTCACTTGAGATTTTTCTTTTTTTCTTTTTTTTAAAGCATGTTGACGACAAAGGGTTAAAAATAATCCTTGTTTCTACTTATTTAGTTGCAAAGGTTAAAAAAATTGTGTAAAGTTTGGCCATGTATCATTGTGACGATGTATTTTTGGCCATGTATCAATGTATCATATATTGTATGTGGCCCATGTATTAATATACGTATGTCTCATATATCAATGTATCAGATATTGTATGATTTATGTATCAATGTATGTATGTCTCATGTATCAAATATTGTATGACCCATGTATTAATGTATCACCTTTAATATAATATTGTGGTTGTATGTACGACCCATGTATCAATGTATCATCATTTTCTTATGAATTGTAGTACGAAATATTTTGAAATTTGTATTAAAAATAAATGGTTATAAGAAAACACAAAAAAATGCATAATGATGGTGAGAAACAAATATACCAAAATACCCTTGAAATTACATTTAATTACTTTAATATCTCTCATTTAATGCTAATCTCATCAAACATCAAATAATAAATCTAACGGCTTAGATTAGTTCTTACTTTTAAAACTTTAAGTTTTCTCTTACATTAATCATTCCCTATATATATATATATATATATATATATATATATATATATATATATATATATATATATATATATATATATATATGTCATAGAACACTCTAGTATCATCATTCGTTATACACTACACTTTCACTCTCTAATCTTTAGTTAGTTGGAGTAGTTTAGATAAGTATTACGGTACCAGAGCTGCATTTGATACTTGGTGACCCATTGGATTCAATCAACACAAACGTATTAGAGGTGGCAAAACAGGCGGGCGCGGGCACGGGCAACGGGCCAAACGTGCACTAGCCCAACGGGCACATGCTTAATTGGGCATGAGCTTAAACGGGCACGGGCCAAACGGGGTGATGTTATACGAATCGCATTAGAAAATACCTAAAACGACAAAAAAAAATTCTCAAACGTAACATCTCATTTATATTTAAGTAACTAAATATACAATATCTATAGTTTTTCATTAAAAAAAAATTTAAAGTTCTCCAATTGAGAGAAAAATATGTGTACATTAATGCCCATTTAACTTCTAAATGGGCAATACATGCCCATTTTTTTTAAAAAAAAAAAAGGGGGTGCTAAATATGCCCAAATCGTTTAAAAATTTGACCATTTATCTCTTTTGTTTTATTTTGGGTATAAATTGCCACCTCTAACTATAATCAATATACTAATTATTCAACTGTCAATAATCAGTAACCAGTGAAATCAAGCCATTTTTTTACCTACTTCACTCAATAAGCACAACTCTAATATTCTATAATCATTCAACAACCAACAACAAGTAGAATCATCACGTTTCTATACATCTAGATTCAAGCAGTTTCAAAAAGACTTAGCAGAATAAAACAGTTTAAATAAGCCGTTTGTTTATTCCAATTTGAATACCTAGTGTGGATACAAATTTAATATCACTAGCGCATATTACAAGTAAAGGGGATAAAATGCCTGTATGATTAGCAGAAATGGTTGTTGGTCTCATGTAGACAAATAATGTAATCACCCCAAATGGAGGAACTCTGCTCATACTTTCACCATCTAACTCCCTTAGTGGCAAATATTAACTGCATTATCCTAAACTATAAAAGGATCTTAATTCAGTTATTATCTACAAACATAATCACTAATAAAGTACATGATATATACAGTTTTAGACTCTATATAAGATCAATATAACATTGAACGCAAATATGTCGCTCAACATGTCTTAGAAAAGGTTCACGAATTTTATCGAACACTTTGTAGGCATTATGCACTTTATTTAACTCCCTTTTTCTAACTCACATTTTGGCTTCACTATTTTACAGATAATGTCTTCACCAAGAGACGAGTTTGCTCATCTAAGAATCCCCCTTGAAAATATAATATCCGCCACCAACAATTTCCTCAAAGAAGCTGGTTTTGTAAAGGGAAAAAGCTATAAATGCTTAATGTACTTTATCAAAATAACTCATTGTGCTTTCTCAACTTTTTTTATTGTCATTATACTTAATGTTGTTTCAGTCGATATCATTATACATAACCGTTTTCATTTTATTCGGTTATTTTACATCATTTTATCCGTTTTAGAATCGTCCATTTTATCCGTTTTATTTTAATGTCCGATAAAAGCAGATAAAACGGATTAAACCGTTTTTATTATCCATGTCAAAGCGGTTTTATCCGTTTTATCTGCTTTTATACGGACATATTAAAATGAAAACGGATAAAATGGACGACATTCGAAACGGATAAAAACGACGAAAATAAACGAATAAAATGAACGGTATAATGACAATAAGTAGTAGAGAGAGCATAATGAGTTTTTTGTAAAGTGCGTTATGAATTTTAGCTTTTTCCTTTGTAAAATCTTACACGGGACGACTCTTGTGGTCCGGTGAGTTGATTGATATCTTTGCTCGGAGGGTTGATAAAGAATGGGATGAAAAACAGTTTTGGATGGAGATTTCAATGCTTTCAAGTCTCAAGCATAAAAATCTAGTTTCTCTTGTTGGGTTTTGTGACGATAATGATGAGAGAATCATCATTTACAAGGCTGAGACCATGTTTAGTCTTGATAACTATTTAAGTGACCCGATGTTGCTGACATGGGTGCGAAGATTGGAGATATCTGTCGATGTTGCACATGCATTGAGTTACATTCATTATGACGAGCCACGCGATTTCAGCGTCATACACCGGAACATCAGCAGTGCAGCAGTTTATTTAAATGCTGACTGGGAACCCAAGTTATCTACTTTTGAATGTTCCATGATGGTTAGAGTTTCTAAAAGGCACAGTTCTTTCCATACTAATGCACTTCACTATATAGATGGGTATGGAGACCCAACATATATTGAGACTAAGAGTGTGAGCCACAAGTCAGATATGTACTCCTTTGGGATAGTATTGTTTGAACTATTGTGTGGCAGGAAAACAATAATCGTCGACGAACAAGATAATAAGTATTTGGATCCGGTTGCCATTTTCCATTATCGAGAGAAAATACTAAATGATATAATTGATTCGGATCTATGGAGGCAAATGGATCCGCAATCATTCAGTATTTTCACGGAAACAGCGTATGATTGCTTAAATAAAGAACGATCGCAACGTCCAAATATAGATGACATTATCACAAGACTTGAAAAAGCTTTGAAACTTCAACTCAAACAATGTGAAAATGTGGTAAGACATTTTTTTTTTTATTTTTTTTTTTGCTTTCATCATTCTGTCAACATAATTACTTTATACAATATGGATTTATTTACATCTCACTCGTTCTTGCAGTTTAGGGAGCACTCGAGTGTTTCAGCAGAAGTTGACGATACATCATCTACTCATCAAAAGGTAATTACTTGCTGAGTAAATTACATAAACTATAGTCCATTTTATTTTATTTTATTTATTTATTTGTTTGAAAACTGTAGATGAATTATTATATATATTAAGATTTTGAATTTACATAGAGGTGCAAGTCAAACATGCAACAATTTTGGTTATCTAGTTTTCACTACTCTCGCCTTTTAGGTTATCTAAAACAATTTTGGTTTTATCAAAATTATATGGTCCTTTCCTATTCTCAATTCTTAAAATGACAATTTTGCACTTTGGACGCTTTTTGTTCCTCAATTTTGGGTTATACTGTTGCTCTAAATAAAACTCTATTGAGATTGTCAAGTTGCACTTATAACTTTGAATACGAAATACGCGCTCGATAAGCTCATAAGTTAATAAACCTTTATAAGCTTTTCTAAATATATAATACAACTTGAAACCCATCAAATAAGCTAGCATAACTCCAACTTATTTATTTTTACTATTTAACAACTAGTTTTTTATTTTGTTGCGTTCTCATTTAAAAATACGTGAAAAATACATATTTTAAAAAAGAGAAATGATTATTTTATTACAATCATTACTAGTTATTGCATTCGTGTAGACGAAAAATCATTTGTATATCAGACATTTATAGCGCAATATGAACTTACGTATTTAAAAAAACCAAAATGAAAGGTATCTTGTTAAAAAAAATGAATGCAATTTATTGAGCTTAACTAGATACGATAATCTAATAAGTGTATGCTTGTATATATTTTGGGATTTGACAAATTATCAACCATTAATACTATGAGTACGCGGCGGATTGATCTAGCTTGATGATTATGAATATACAAGTAAATCATATAAAATACTAACCTTTAGTCAATTGATTTACTAAGACAATTGACGAGTGCTTAAATCTTGACTTCACTTGGATCAAAACACTACTTAAAAAACCAAAGTAGGTTATCTCTATCGTCGCACAAAATACAAGTCACGTAGAATATGCGTATGCTTGAACAACCTCATGAAGAACACCAACGAGGCACGAATTGTGTTTGGTTTGTAACTTGCGATCGAACAAACCCTTTGGCGAGGTGTTGCGGATCATTTTTTGCTCAAAGAGGAGAGGAGAGGTTTTGTTTCTAGTTTAGGTTTTTATAATGCATAGTTAATAATGAACCACAAGGGTTCATTATATAGCCTAATAACTTGTTGAACAAGTTTGATCTCCTAATCCCTTTAGGATTAGAAAACCGGCCGCCCACCCCTACCTAGAAGGTTCCATTTTTTCGTTTAAGATTAGATTATTAATATGTACATTTACCTTATTAATAATAAACTTAACTTCCAAGCAATCAAAACCACCTCATCTATTACCCCTTTTAATCGGCCGATCCAAACCCACGAGGGTCTTGGATTCGTTTTCGGCTTTTACCAAGCTTGACATGTCTTGTACATTTAATTTAGTTAGCCCGTTAATTAGTTACACGTTTAATGGTTAACTAACGACCGTTAAATCATTTTGTGAACTATGTATAATTAATATAACTACTATAATATATATTAATTATATACTAAACATATTCCTCAGTGTATACGTAGGCTTATGTATTCTCAGCCATACAAATTATTGATTAGACTTTTGAGCATTAACCAGTAGTATAAATGTGTTTATAGTTCGTTAACCATGCATACATTTATGCATGTTATATAGTTAAATTTAGGATTATCTTATTAAAACTTTATCTAACTTGTCATTTTTCATTTTGTTGTATACAAGTTTTTATCCTAATTAATAAGGTTCAATATGATCTACGAGTCTATGTAAAAAGGTAAGTCGGTAATCTTCTTTTCGTTAATATTATTTTCTGAGAGATACCGATTTATGTTGTTCCCGAGAGTAATATAAACTAAAGTTAACGAAGTTAAGTTACTTTTTATTTCATCTTATATATATATATTTAAAACACTTTAAAGCAATAATATGTAAAGCAGTAGAAACAATAAACACAACAAAGTTTTTATCGCTTAAATTCTTATTTAAAATAAATCAAAGAAATTACTAAAATTGTTTGCAAAAAAACAATCAAAGTTGAATGACAAAATATGATAATCTCTTCACTTTTTTAAACACAAACCAAAGTATGTGTTTAAGTAAGAATTGTGCTAACACACTAAAAAGGTTTAGGGACTTAGTTCTAGGAGGAGTTAATGCTAACACATTAATTGTAGGAGATAACATTTACTCTATTACAACATTCTAATTTATAGGCCAACTCGAGGTGGATATCGTGGGATAGCGATATGTCAAACATCTAACTAGAAAGGTATACCGGTACCTTACTACATTAAATGCTTTTATTCGTGGAACACGTCCAATCTTACTTTAGGGTACAATGTTGACAATTAATTTCCCTTTTTGTACAAACTCTTGTACTTTATTGACTTTTTTGATAAGTAGCTATCACTTATCTTTTCAATGAAGTTTCCCCTATAAGTTTGAGAGACTTAGATACTTTTCTTAAGTATCTATATTTAGGATGCCTTGGTGGTTGAGGAGATAAAGGGGAGTGAGTGACACTGACTTCATCATCTTCTTTCAAGTTCAAACATCACTTTGTTGAGTTTTGCCTCAGGAAGTGGAGAGACTTTTTATAGTCTCTGAATGTCACACCCCCAAATTACCTGTTTTGCAGCGGAATGGAATTCCTGAGGGTTGACGGTCATAGCATCACAATCACAGTTATATTGAACGACCTAAAGTGTCGTTTGAAAAACACATCGTTTGATTTAATAAAACAATCAGAGTTTACAAAGTATAGGTCCCAAATGAAATTAGACATGTGCGGAAATAAGTTTGTTACAACTCAAACGATGTTTTAAAGTTTATAAATCACATGAGAGACGCGTCGTCACCACGACTCTATGATAAGTCCACATGCATGCCATGAAGTGTATGCCTTAGATACCTGAGATAAAACATGCTTAAAACAGTCAACACAAAGGTTGAGTGAAATCCATATGTTTAATTAATTCGTTTGAACACAATATTCGTAGTGTGAGTTACATTGTTTCACATACATCGTTGAAAACAAAATAGCATTTATTTCACTAAGTTCATGACAACCAAAGCGTAAACCTCGTACCAATAGAAATTGGTAAAATCGTTTCATCGCAGCCCTAATATGGTAAACTTGCCAATTTACCTTAATGATTCAAATATAGTGCGTTCGATTTCCCTAGTTGGGTCAATAAGAACAGGAGTGTTAATTCCAATAGGCCTATTCACAATATTCGCTCACTGCAAGTGACTAATGGTGCATGATGTAGGGACTTCAAACATGGCAATTGATTACTTAGTGACAATAAAACATTTGGATATAGCATACAGTTCAAAGCATTTGTGTTCGATTAAAAAATATAGCATGTATCTCCCCAAGAGTTTGTAAAACCATTAAGTAATAAAAAATGGGGCTATGAACTCACTTGTTACAGTGATGCGATGACAAAAGTGAGTACACTGAAATGAGGCGCAATCTCTAACTGCGACCTATGATGAATGATATGATATGTAATAAGTCATGATGTAATGTTATTCATGCAATTCGTATGATATTTATACCACTTGTGAATTTTTGAAAATAATACTTATCGTCGAAAAATAATCTTATAACGTCTTGACAATTTATAACTTACTTTACAAGTATTTACGTTGAAATAACATCCTCGATAGTTATTTAATGATTTATTATAAAATTATAACTTTTAGGTCAGTAAAATAATGTCATTTGAAAAATTCATGAAAGTGACTAAACCGCCTCGTAAAGCTACTAAGTAAATGGTGTACGTCAGTGTTAGGAAGCGAACTCAACGGTTTTGGGAAGCTTGTATCATTATCTCAAAGTTTTAGCATTTAAGTTTTCATCCTAGAGGTCTCGATCATAGAGAAAAATATAGGTTAAGTATGGTAATTTTGTCCAACATATAGTTTAAGGGTGGTTTTCGGCAAAGTTTAAGCGACTATATTTCATTCGTTACAACTCCGCTTGACGAACGGTTGGATATTTTGAAAAATAGGCTAGGCGAACTTACTTTTACTAGAAGACATCATTTTATGAAAAGTACTACATCCTTGTTAAAAACGACCCTCAACATGGTCCCTCGTTGCCGTAGTTTATGTTTAATAGAAAATATATTAATGTTGCTTATATAATAAAGTTACGGCAACTTTGTTTAACGCGTGTAATTTAATCGTTACAAGTCCGTTTTCTACGTTTTCTACATCCTTAGATTCGTATTAAAGTATACTAATATATTTTTGATAATTCGACACATTTCATAACGCTTAAGCCTCATTTTGACTCGTAAAATTGACATTTACATCTTGAAATTTAAAATTATTAGTTTTCGTCGTCAAACTTCAAAATTCATATCTTCTTCGTTATAGCTCCGTTTTAACCCGTTCAAGCGCCCACGTTTCGTTTTAAAGTGTATTTTCTAAATATCTAGACCAAAATTTTTATCCATTGTCGAAAATTCCGGTTTTCACAAATTTGATCAGACCCTTAATTAGAGTTGTCGAAATGAGTTTTTCACGCGCAAAACCTATTCTAACCAATTCAAAACAACTCCGAAGCTATTCTAATCCTACCATACACCTTCTTAGGGTGTCATGGGTTCCTAGGCATCACCAAAAGTGATATTTTTCAAGGAGTAATTATAGGATAACATATATAAACTTATAGTGCTTATAAACAATTTAAGTGGTATAGACATCACATAACTTGCATGTTTTACTTGAGCATGATAAAAATGAACATAAAAATATATATGAAAGATGAACATGAATATGAGATGCTTACTAATTACTTGATGAGGTGAAGTGAACAATGATTTAATCCTAAAACACCCTAGGTTTTTATTTCAAAACCTAAACTAAGAGTGTAACTAGAGTGTAATAAACTTGACTTGAAAATATTTTGTGAACTCCTTCTTGATCCTTGTGGTTGCGGTTCTTAGCAAAGAGGAAGAGAAAATGGTTTTGTTTACACTTGAAGATATGGTAAGTATGTGTATATTATGAGTATAATACAATATTTATGTAAGATATTTAGTAAGTTTGTGAATGACTCACCCTTGTTGTCGACAAGGGTGTTTAGTTTAGCTAAAGAATACCTTCTTTTTTTTTTTAAGTATATAGATGTAGATTAAGTGTATTTGAAAGTATAATTGAGTAAGTAAGTATATATTTAAGCTTGTAAGGTAGTGTTAATTAAAAATAAATTTTAACGGGTCAAAATAAAACATATTGAAGTCATAAAAGTTATAAAAATACATTTCTTGCAAAAATTTGAGTGAAATAATAATTATCGTGTAATATTTAAGAAAATCGTCGTAATTATATAAAGAAAAATTACGTTTGGTCCCTATGGTATACCGATATAACAACTTTAGTCCTAAGTCACTTTTATTACACAATGATATCTAATTTTGAAACTATACACGCTTTTGGTCCCTATTTTGGATGGGCGTTAGTTAAGTCCGTTAAGTATTTTCGCGGTTAGTCCTTCGTTAATAATTTTGCATCGTTAGTCCTTAAAGTTATTTGCATAAATCATCACGGTGGTTAGCTCGGTCAGCGGGTCGGTCAGCGCCACGTGTCACCACCGAGTGGTGCCACGTGGCATCGGGTCGGTCGGTCAGCGGGTCGGTCGGTCAATGGTCGGGTCGGGTTGCCACGTGGACCAATGAGGTGGTGCCACGTGGCATTGGTAAATATACCAACAATATGTCACGTATGGGATTGAACCGGGCCACTTGGGTGGAAAGCATAGCTCGCCCAACTGGGCTAAGCATAACCGTTATTCTAGCCTAAATTTTATATATAACCTTCCTAAAAGTTAGCCCAATTCAATATTATTAAAAGTTCAATATAGTTTTGGTCTATTAATTTACGGAGTTATATGTACCGTAAAAATAAATAAATATACCGTCGGACTCGTTTTTTCGTGATCTTTCCAATGGTATGCTCGGGATTTTTTACTTCAAGCGAACCTCGAAAATGCGAAAATAATCGTTTTTCTTTGTTTCGCATTTTCGAGGTCAAACCAAGTCAAAAAATTATCCGAGCATACCGTCGGACTCGTTTTTTCGTTCTCTTTCCAATGGTATGTTCGGGGAATTTTTTCGACTTCAAATGAACCTCGAAAAATGCGAAAACAAAGAAAAAACGATTATTTTCGCATTTTTCGAGGTTCGTTTGAAGTCGAAAAAATTCCCCGAGCATACCATTGGAAAGAGCACGAAAAAACGAGTCCGAAGGTATGCTCGGTGAATTTTTTCGACTTGGTTTGGACCTCGAAAACTGCAAAAACAAAGAAAAAATGGTGATTTTCGCATTTTTCGAGGTTCAAACTAAGTCGAAAAAATTCCCCGAGCTTACCATTGGAAAGAGCACGAAAAAACGAGTCCGACGGTATATTTGTTTTTTACAGTCCATATAACCCTTTAAATTGATAGGCCAAAAACTAAATTGAACCTTTAATATTATTGGATTGGGCCTTAACTTTAGGAAGGGTTATGTATTTGATTTAGGGAAATATTATTGAAGCTATGCTTAGCCCGGGTAAGGCTTGGCTTCCCACACAAAAGACCCGAGTTGAATCTCGGGCTTGCCAAAATTTGGTATATTATACCAATGCCACGTGGCACCACTCATTGGTCCGTGGCGACCCGACTCGACCCGACCGACCCGTTGACCGACCCGACTTGACCCGTTGACCGACCGACACGATGCCACGTGGCACCACTCGGTGGTGACACGTGGCGTTGACCGACCCGTTGACCGGGCTAACCACAAGGACGATTATGCAAATAACTTTGAGGACTAACGGTGCAAAATTATTGACGAAGGACTAACAACGCAAAATACTTAACGGACTTAACTGCGCCCATCAAAATAGGGACCAAAAGCGTGCATAGTTTCAAATTAGATACTTGTGGTGTAATAAAAGTGACTTAGGGACTAAAGTTGTTATATGGGCAAACCATAGGGACCAAACGTGTAATTTTTTCTTATATAAATATAACAATTTATATACAAAATATATTTAAAACACTGGGTAAACTAATAATAATATTTTTATAAACTTAATATGAGTATAAAAATATATTGTGATAATTTTTGGAAGTAACGGATCAAATGTTCAAAATAATTAATTACGCGATAGCGTTTATTTAATATGAAAATTACGCGTTTAACGTAAAATGCAAAACCATGCATGAACTAATATGATGACAATGATGCTAATGAAATGTAGACTAAACCTAGTCTATATGAAATGCCCTTGATGATATGATCATGAATTCGCAGCTAAACCATTAAGGTTACGCAAATTTGATACTCGTAAACCTAGTTTACGATAAATGATGAAATAGTGAAACTTGAATAGTAATTTTCTCCGGAAATGAATAGTGTTTCGTGAATAGTAAATTTTGAAATACGTTATCAGAATATTACTTCGACTCCAAAAACGGTGAATAGTAAATTTTGAATAGTAACCGGGTGAATAGTAAATTCCCGAGATGTATAGTAAATTTGAGAAATGACCTGAAATTGCGAGTTGTCACACTGAAGGACTCTTGAAGATGACTCACTGAATTTTCTGTCATTTAGGAACTTCATTTTCTGTTAGGGTATTTTATGTTCAAATCATATTCGATGATCATTCGAATCTAAATTGGCCCAATACTCCCCCTGTTTTGATCAAGAAATAGCTTAAGTGTTCCTCAATGTAAGTGGCAACACAACTTTTTCTTACTAAGTGAAATAATGTAGAATAAAGACTATAGTGATACTAAGAACACAATGAAACAAGCGATCATTATTATTCATGGATTACAAATACTTAAACAAATATATATATATATATATATATATATATATATATATATATATATATATATATATATATATATATATGTGTTTTGTCTTGCTCTTTAGTAATCCCACCGTCTCTACCTTTACCTTCTTCGATAACGGATATGTCCGTCATCCCTCTTGACCAGTTCTTCGTCCAAGATCTTCATCGGTATGTGAAATTTAGGGGTCTTTTCACATAGGGTTGTAATCTTGTAACATACGTACGTGTGTTGGAGTGTCCACTATGTGCAATTCAAAGACTCTCTGAAATCCTTGTTATTCAAATGCATCAGTGAAGAACATGTCATGCTCAAGAGTTTTAATCATTTGACCTTCTCTAAATGGATCTCCCTCAGGAGGGATCCCGTTGCAGTGAAGGCTAGGGACACACATTTCATGTTCATTACCTATGGCTCTTTTCCCCTTCTTTAGTTTTGAAGAAGTCTGAGAGGGTTCCCTGTATTAATTCCTAGAAACTTTTCTTGTTCTTTAATATTTACAAATATTCTACTTAGGGTCTTGATCAGTTCAACAACACTACCTCCCTTTTTTTTGTTTAGAACAGCCAACAAAATTTTCCACTCTTTTTAACCAAAAAGACTCTATTTGAACTCAGTGGTGACTTAAAAGTTTGAGTCATCATTGTCTCTGATGACAGACATTTTCAAAGGCTTAGTGTTTGGAATGATTTATATGTCTGCAATGACCTCAGGCTTCACGACATGCTTCATCATTTTTTGTAACTCCCTTATACATTCTTATTCTTTTCAGCCTTTGCTTTCAGCTTTTCCTTGGCAGCCTTATGTTCCTAAAACTGAACAAGTTTAAATTCCTTGATGGTCTTGACGATTTACTTTACTGCCTTAGCTTCCTCATGTGCTACCTTAACAATTTACTTGGCTGGGGAAACATCATCTAAGGATTTCATCTTCATTTCTTCGGCTTCGAGAAGTCTACTTAGCTCACATCCAATGACATTAAATAACTTCCCATATTCTAGTTGGTAGTCGATCAAGTCAGGGCCTGATGAAGATTCAACTTGTTGGTTAGGAGTGATGATGAGGGTTGACCAAGGTTGATTTCAGGGATTGGAAGCTTAGTTACTTCAAGCTCAAAGAGCACACTATTTTCCATGCCACACATCTTCTTCCTACCTTTATTGTCTTCTAATGGTTGTGTAGAAGAAAGTGTAGGGATCTCTTGGAATTGGCTAAAATGACCATTTTCTAAAATTCTTCATTTAGGTCATCCAAGTAGTAAGTACTCTTAGCTACTTCTCATGTCCTCTTCATCTCTTGGATCTTCATGGAAATCCTAAGCAACAAAGTTATAGAAAGAAGGCAGTTGATATGGGGGTAGTTATGGTTAGGGCCTCTTTAATATCATGTTCATAGATTTTGTCCTATAGACTTTCTTCATATTTGAACTATCTAAAATGTGTGGCTAAGTCGAGGTCCCTATCATGGTTAAAGTTCATTATACCTTGGTTGAAGCTCAACCATTTCTTTGGCACGCTGTTAACAAAATCAGTGTCGATTTCATGGTTTGAAAGGGTAACACCGTCATTCATCGGTTCATTCATAAGAACTTTGTATCTCGTGAATATTTGAGAGACTATTTTCACCTTCAATGTGTTTAAAGGTGCTTTAAGCAAGTTTTTGATCCATGAACCTGTTTTCCATGACTTCAAAAGGTCCTTCAAAATTGAGAATCATGTCTTCTATGTCTTTTTAGCAGTGGGACAATTTATGACCGATTTCGTCACATTATCAGGTTAGCTTCATATGATGATACTTTTGAGGCACCCGTCCTGATTTTTTTTTCTTTTTGGTTAACCATGGTTTTTGATCTTTTGGCTGACTAATCCACGATGTTTGAACCCACCACCACAATGACTCAAACCATGTAAAATCCTTTTTCTTGAGACTGTTGTGGCCACTTCAAGATTGTTTGCATCTAGTAGAAATTGAACTTGAGACCATACACATTTTAGAGTGATAGTCACAAGCCATTTTGCACTAGGCCATCCTTGAGTGGTTATCGAGACTCGTCGTTGTCCCGTTGTCTTAGGAACATATGGACCAAAATTAAGAACCTTAATGAGAAAGGTTCCATACTATAAACGTGATATGGAAATTGTTTCTTCTATTTGTTAGATTATTCCTCCGTTAGTTTAGGAGCAGCAGTGACATAACCACCACTGCCTTTTGAGTCCAGAAGTTGAGGAACATCATATGTACCCTAGTAGGATCGTGATTTTTAAAACATTTGAGCAGTTTTGTTTGAAAAGTTTTATGAATCAAATCGCTTTGATACCACTTGTTATTTCCTTTTAGAGTAATGTAAACTTAAGTTAACGAAGTTAAATCACTTTCAATGTAATATGATATATGTTTAAAGACTTTAAAGCAATAATATGTAAATCATTTTGAACAATAAACACAACAAAGTTTCAACTTCTAAATTCTTATTAGAAATGAATCAAAAAATTTACGATGATTGTTTGCGAAATATCAATCATAGTTGAACGAGAGTATGGTAATCTCCCCACTTTCTTAAACACAAACCAACATATGTGTTTAACTAAGATCTATGCTAACACACTGAAACGGTTCAGAGACTTAGTTCTAGGATGATTAAATGCTTTCGTAAATGCTAACACATTAATTGTACGAGATAACACCAAAAGGCTTGTGTCCCAATGGTACCTTATTGTGTGAGAAGCTCCTCAACCAACTGTGGGTTCAAGTCCTTGCTTAGGACATGTGAGATAGTTTTGGTTGTATATGGTCAGATAGTTAGTTATTGTTCTAAAAAAGTTGTATGAGATAACATTTACTCTATTACAACATTCTCTTTTATAGGCAAACCCGATGTGCATACCCAGAGGGTAATTGCAACGTGTCACACATCTAACTAGGAAGGTATATTGGTAGCTTACTGCATTAAATGCTTCTATTTTTATAACACGTCCAACCTTATTTTAGAGTTAATTTCATAAATGGTCCTTGTGGTATGTCGGGTTTAACGTAAATAGTCCATAATCTTTTTTTAATGGATCCTCTCCCTATGGTTCTGACCATAGTCACATAATTTGTTACAGTAACCACGAATTATGATCCAATTTGTTTGATCCAAAACATGGACGAAGTCAATCCGGATTGACCGGGATCGCGAATTGGATCGGTGAAATAGCGTTCCAAAATTTAAATGATAAATAAATCGGGACAGAGCAATTCGCATTCCAGTTATTTCTGATTCATGTTCCAATGATATTATCGTGATTCATGTACATTAATATTGATTTCCTTATAAGTTGTCAAGATTTCAATGGGAAATTTTGTATGAAGATGTTGGTGATAAAGCGAAATGAAATATTTAAATTTTAGTTTTTCATGTCTTTTGGATCTTGATTATGTTTTTCTAAGTTATTTTGCTGATAAAGCATTTTTAATATGCTTCTTTTTAATAAATTACTGGCTACATGGATACATCGTACCACATTACTTGGTACATCGTATCGAAGCGATCCTAAATGAACCTACCCCAAATCGAACTGATATTTAGGTGCCTAGCGAACCACGAGCCCGATCCGCGATTCCATACCATAGTGATCCCCGTTCCAAGTTACTATGGTTCTGAACCGTATTGGGTTCGGTCCTTTGACCAATATTTCCGTTAGTTTGACCGTCAAACTTATAAAAATGATATAAATACCCATAAAAATAAGGTCCCTGTTGTTTGTGGGGTATCAAGAATTTAGTACCTAATTTTTTTTATTACATTTTCGTTCATTTTTATCCATTTTCGTCAAATGTTTTCGTCTGTTTTTATACGTTTTCGTCCGTTTTTGTAAGTTTTATCCATTTTTATATGTTTTCTTCCATTTTTATCCCTTTTTATACATTCTCGTTCGTGAATAATGTTCGTTACTCTTTTATGGCATGCACCCATAAAAATTACCTAATACTAGACTTTTTTTTAAATAAATCGCAACGTTTTGAAAAGTTAAAGCTTTTATGTTTAGTGTCGGAATTTTTCTATGTATTTGTCATTTTGGTAAAAAAAAATGTGATTCGGTTATTTGACGACTTTTACTAAATTTTAAAACCATGGGACTGAATATTATTATGATTACTTGCTAATAATAAATTAAATGTAATATAATTAGGATAAGTTAGTACCTTTTATATTGATATTTAGTATTCGAACGTTCATAATAGCATATAATTTGTATTATTCCATTCCCGCATGAAAATTCATGCTTTTAGTATGTGCCGGTTAAAAAATCCTTGTTATAAAAAAGTACTAGTTAATTAATTTTAGGAAAGGCACAAACAAATTAATTATTGTTTTTGAACGTTTTCAAATGTTAATTTCATATGTCTGCAATATCATTATTTTTTTAATTCATTCCCACCCTTACTAGCATTAATGAGGTACTGCATAACTCCACAATCTTGCAGGGGAAGAGCTTGGAACACTTGAAGATTGGACTTAGCGAAATAGAGTTGGCTACCGAGAATTTTGCTGAAAAATATTGCGTTGGGTTTGGTGGATTTGGTAAAGTATACAGAGCACAACTCGAACATTTTGATAGCAGTAATTCATCTTCAATAGAAGGGGATAATAAATATGATCTTCCTAAGAAACGAAGCACCGTGGCGATAAAACACATTTTCAATCCAAAAGGAAAACAAGGGTTCGGTACTGAAATTGAAACTCTGACTAGTTGTAAACATGACAATATAATCTCTCTTCTTGGTTTCTGCGATGAAGGTCTTGATCATATGATCCTTATATACGAGTATGTATCTAGAGGAAGTCTGGAAGATTGTATGGAAAGCAAGGATAAAATGACTAATCTTACGTGGGTGCAACGTATTAAAATATGTCTTAATGTAGCACATGGCTTGAAATACATTCACACCAACACGGATCAGGACAAACAAAAGATAATACACGGGACATCAAGAGTGCAAATATCTTGCTACACCAAAATCAGGGTTTGGGGACGGACATATTATTTGGGTCGACTTTGTCGTCCCAAATTGCATGTAGGACCCACACGGTTTTCAACAAATACAGAAGTCAGATAAGAACTTTTGACCCATGCATTTTGGGACGACAATGTCGTCCCATTTTGTAATTATTTAATTTTTTGGTATTTAAATAACTTTTCACGAAAATTAAATACATCCCGCCAGTTTTTTTACCCCGCCAAACACTTTGGGACGACATTGTCGTCCCAAACTGTAAATCTATTTTTTTAACACCAGTTTTTAGTTAAATTATTTATTTTAAATAATTTTATTTAATATAGAATTAAAATTAAATAGTTTATATTTATGATTAAATACTTTAATCTAAAATTAAATACATTTATAGAATTAAAAAAAATATTTACCGCCAATTGTTTCCCGCCATTATTTTTACCGCCAATAGTTTCCCGCCATTATTTTTAAATAGTTTATTTAATTTTAAAAAATTATTTTTATTTAATTTAAATAATTTTATTTAATATAGAATGAAAATTAAATAGTTTATATTTATGATCAAATACTTTATTTTAAAATTAAATACATTTTTCCCGCCATTATTTTTCCCGCCATTATTTTTCCCGCAAAGTTTTCCTTATATATCCCGTCAAAACATAAATAACCACAAAACACACGTAACAATAAAATGGCTGATTACACGCCGGAAAAAGAGTGGTCACTGGTTTTATCGTCCATATATCTCTTTACTCGAGTTCTTGATACGTATGGGTCAGAAATTTATGATGAATATGGTTCTTATAAGAACATAGATCCGTTTATGAGAGACCGCATTCTGGAATGGTTAAGGAAAGAGCGATTCTACAGAGTGTATTTGGACGGTGAAGCTACTTACGCATTATGGAATGGAGGAGCAAACCTACTGAAGTCAAGCAATGTGGGAGCAAGTCAAGCAAAGGAAGGAAAAGATGAAGTCGAAAAAGCCCGTTCGATTACACATTTGATGATGCGGAAATAGGGTAACAAATCTTGAAGCATTGTTTGAACAGTTCGTCAAGCAAAGGAAGGAAAAAGATGGTGCGGGTTCTAGCAGAGCGGGAAGTAGCAGGGAAAATAATTGAATGGCCGAGTTGTTTTGTTTGATCTGTTTCATTTTGTTGTCAAGTTGTTTCGTTTGAGTTGTTTCGTATGTCGTGTGTAGCATATGGTTTATGTCGTGTTGTGTATAATATCGTTTGCTTGCCGAGTTGTTTCGTTTGATCTGTTTCGTTATGTTGTCAAGTTGTTTCTTTATTCATGTGTAATTTAGTATTGGAAAAGGGGTGTTTGGAAACCATAATCTTGTTAACTTAGAACATGGTCAAATTGAAAGGTACATAGTAATAAGTGACATGTTAACTTAGAACATGACCGACTTTACAAATCCAAAGATGTGCTTTGATTTATAAAAATACTTGACGGATACATATTACAAGAACAACGACAACAACATCAATAACAACCACTACCAGAACAACAACTACAACAACAACAACATCAACAACAACAACTACCAGAACAACAACTACATCAACAACAACAACTAAAAGAACAACAACAACAACTACGTACAACAACAACTACAACTACAAGAACAACAACTAATACTACATACGAAGATTATCCATGTCACCTAACAGCTCATGAAGTAATGCATCCGACTGACATGCGTGGTCGTCAGGAATCGTTGCCATTTCAAGTTTGGCCTCAAGCACCCTTATTCTTGTCTCTAGCACATGTTTTTGTGTTTCAAGCAAGCTTATCCTAAGATCTTTTCATGGCAATCGAGCACTCTGTTGGTGCGAGATTGTTCTTAAGTACTCACAAATGCATCCTTCCACATAAAATATCCGCACCCATTATCTTTTCTCGGGTCATTACATAATAAGAAAATTTTAAGAGATTACAACCCAATTATTTGTATATTTACATAAATAAGAAATGTATGATTGTTCACCTTTGACAGAGGACATGAATAATATTGTTGTCCAGATGAATATTCTCTATGCGATGTTCTTAATTTTATATTTCCTGCTCCACAAGAACACATAAAAGGATTAAATGGCTCCATATCAGGTTTTGAAATTTGTGCGAAGATAAGAGGTTGAGAGGTTGAGTGGTTTTGAGGATAAGATCCGGTGGCTTTTGGTGGGATAAGATCTCAAGTTTTCTTTATGTGATATATAGAGCGATCCGGTAGATTTTGGTGGGAAATTTTGGCGCCATTATTTTTGGAGGAAATTTTGGCGCCATTATTTTGGAGGAAGTTTTGGTTGGATGTTACATATCATGTATCATGATACTATCTCGATTCATCCGTTTTAACATGTCATGTATAACGACATTATCTTGACTCGCTCGTTTAACATTTCATCCGTTTTAATTTATCTAAAAATTTATCATTAATTTTAAGAATCCAAACAACCTCAAAAGTAGCAAAATTTTAAGAAATTTTATAACTAATTTAAACTTTATATAACTAATTAATTAATTTTAAATTATTTAAAAGTTTATAACAAATTTAATTTATTTAGTATTAATTAAATAATTTAAACACACTATATTATACATAAAATAAAGGAAAAAAAAAAAAAAAAGAAAAAAAAAGACGACATTGTCGTCCCCTTTTTACCAAAATTTTCACGAAAAGTTAAATATGCCGCCAAATAATTCGGGAAAAAAAAAAAGGACGACATTGTCGTCCCTATTTGGTCGTCCCAAAAAAACTACAATAATTGACCAGATCTCATTCTTCTCTGTCTTCAACACTTGCACAAAAAAACCCACCAAAAACTGCTATAACTCCCTCGTAAAAAGAAAAAATCGAAAAATCACAAAAACGCAATTTTCTTCAAAACACTACTATCACTCTTACCCATCAATTACACACGCACCATCGTGCACAATTTGTATAATTTTGTTATTTTGTCACATTTAAAGGTATTTTTTTTGATAAAATTTGGTTTGTTAATTTAATTTCTTTAATTATGGTTTGTTTACAATGGTTTTATGTTGTGTTTGTGTTGGTTAGATGGTCCACCGCAATGACTCACCACCACCGTGAACCACCGCCGTGAACCACCACCAACAACCGCAGCAATGCAGTGAGCCCACCACCACCACCTTTTGTGTTGGGGTTAGTGACTTTTTTAATTTTGTTAATGTGTTTTGGTACGACAATGTCGTGCCTTAAGTTTTATTAGTTAATTTGGTACGACAATGTGTTTTGGGACGACAATAGTTTGTTTAACTTTGGTTTTATGTGTAGTGTTTGGGACGGTAGGGACCGTGAGAGTAGGGACAAATGAGACCACCTCTTTTCTCTTTCTCTTTTCTTCACTTCGTATTTCACCATGAAATAGGTATATATATATATATACTTTTATTACTTTGTCGATAATGTATATACTTTTATTACTTTGTCGATAATGAAAATGATATGTGATATCGAAAAAATGTTATGTGATATGTTATTAATTGTTACTTATAAACTTAAAGTGACCGTGTTAAAATGAAAATGATATGTGATATATATGTTATTAATTGTCGATAATGAAAATGATACTTGTGTTCTTGTTTTAGGATTTTAGTGATTAATTTTGGAAATTCCCGTCCGGGTTAATCATCCTATAGAAAACCCGTCCGAAATTAATTTATTAGAAATTAATTTCGAAAGTCCCCTGTTTGGGATCGCTTTTGAATGTTTTGTCTCATTTAGATATGGATGCGATAATCGCTTTTACTATTTGAGAGAATTGACAAGATTTCCTTTCACCCTACGAATATGTCTTTAATGCACATATTTGGGGAGTTGAGGGAAATATCTTGAATTTTTTCAAATAGTAAATCGCTTATACGCATTCATATATGAGACGACACATTCAAAGAGTGGGTTAGGATTGCCTTCCATAGTTGCACTAGGTAAACGTAATGACTCATAATTACGTCTTTTCATGTTTGAATATGTATGTATATATACAAATTAATTTTTTGAATATGTTTTTACAACGCAATCATGACAATTGATAAGAGTTGGACCATCGTATCCAACCGTAATTCCCGAATTTTTAAATGGTCTTTTGCATTCATCGCGCATTGTAAGCCATTGGTAAACCCCATCACAAAATGATTCATTGCCCATGTGTTCGTTGTGGTAACGCCCAACTAAATTGGGTACGCTCAAAACTCTTGAGTCACACATATCTAAATACGGGTTTGACACACTTTATACCCCTTGGAAATATCACGGTGAACCACTTCCTCCACCCGTAGTACATAACATACCACAACCACCTTCACCTGAACACATGAACATGGATGCATTCTTCCAAGATATTTCTGCTGATAATGTCCCAACTCCACCATCTCAAACAACAGTTTCTCAACCAGATCAAACAACATGTCCTCAACCAGCTCAAACCAGTGATCATAACATTACTAACAAGTACGAAGAGTTACTTGCTAGGTCCACCCAAAAGTTGTACCCAGTTGTGATATGACTACATTGGGCTTTACGTCGAGCTTTCGACATCAAGGTCTTACATAAAATAACCGATGTCGGGTTTAACAAGATTCTAGCTCTTTTGCAAAAGGCATGTCCCCTAGTAAAGGATTCAATTTCCACCGTCATACTATGAAATCAAGAAGACATACAAAGATATCGGGTTAGGATACGAATCGATCCATGCTTGTATAAATGATTGTTTTTTATTTTGGGGATCAGATGAGAACAAAATTCTCAATAATTGTCCAATCTGCAACGAGAGTAGATGGAAAAACCAAAAGACAAACGGGAAGAAAGTTGCCAACAAGGTGTTGCGTTACTTTCCGTTAAAACCTAGACTACAACGTATGTTCAACACAAAAGACATCGCAAAGTGGATGACTTGGCATGCTACTGGACAGTCTAAGGAAAACGGTAAGATGAATCACCCGTGTGATGGTCAAGCATGGAAAAATTTTGACATAATGAAACCCGAGTTTTCTCGTGACCCTAGAAACGTCCGATTAGGGTTGGTGGCGATGGTTTCAACCGTTTGGCAACATGAGTCAAGGTTACAACATGTGGCGGTGATATTGACAACATACAACACACCCCTGGATGTGTATGAAAGAGACTTCTTTAATGTTGACGATGTTAATTCACGGCCCTAAATCACCGCAAAGGACATTGATGTTTTCTTGCAGCCTTTGATCAAAGAACTCAAAGAGTTATGGATAGGAGAGTGGACTTTAGACGCTGCTACGGGTACTCATTTCAAAATGAAAGCGGCGGTTTTATGGACTATCAATGACTTTCCAGCTCGAAGTAGTTTGTCCGGGTGGGTTGGACAAGGCTACTATGCATGCCCCACATGTAATCAGGACACTCCATCGCTTCCTGTGAAGCATAAAATCGCTTATGTTGGGTATAGAAGATTCTTACGCGTAAGTCATCAACTGAGGAAAAAACATAAGGAATTCCATGGTAAACCTGAAAAGAAACCTCCTCCTAAAAGCTTTACCCATGAGGAAATCATGATTCAAATTAGTAAAGTCTTTAAACGTGTCTCAGGGAAGCATCCAAATACTTTAAAAAATAACCCTAAACCAAATCGACAAATCGAATTGAATTGGAGTAAGCGTTCTATCTTCTACGAACTGGAGTATTGGCCCGTTCTTCTACTAAAACACAATCTCGATGTCATGCACATCGAAAAGAACGTGCTTGAGAGTGTGCTGAATACCTTGTTAATGAACGACAAATCCAAAGACACGCTAAAGGCAAGGCAAGACTTGAAAACTTTGGGAGTTCGAAAGGAGTTGTGGCTCGTTGATAAAGGAAACGGGAAGTTCGATAAGCCTCATCCAACGTACTCTTTCACACCGTAAAATGAAAACTTTTTGTAAATTCATCAAAGGAGTTAGACTACCGATGGGTTTGGATCGAACTTCAAGAAAAAGTGACCACGATGATAACAACATAACAGCCTAAAATCTCATGATCGTCATATAATGATGCAATGTTACTTCCTTATGGAGTTCAATGATACTTACCTAAAGACATTTCAACCCCATTAATCGAGCTCGCTTATTCTTTAAGCGATTTGTGCTCAAGTTTGATGCAAGCAGGACATGGTGAAAGCTAAAAGCAAATGATCGAGGTTATGATTAATTTAGAGCAAATATTTCCTCCTGCTTTTTTTGACATAATGATTCATTTGGTTATACATTTACCTGAAGAGGCTATTCTAGGTGGCCCTGTTTACTACAGATGGATGTATCCATTTGAAAGATACATGAAAAAACTAAAAAATTATGTCCGAAATAAAGCCAAGCCTGAAGGTTCTATAGCAGAGGGTTATGTTGCAGAAGAAGCATTAACTTTCTGTTCGCGTTATCTTAAGGATGTCGAGACAAGATTTAATCGTCTTGACAGAAATGATGACGGTTTTCCAGAACAACCAAATAAATTCCAGGTGTTCCAGTTCGTAGGCAAACCGGTGGGTAGAGAACGCCCGACCATGTTGAATACAGATGTTATGCAGGCAGTTGTATGGTTTATACTTAACAACAGTCCTGAAATAGAAGCAGACATCCTGGCGTACAAAGAGTACGTTTCTTATTTTTTATATTTTGAAGAACCCTTTTTTTCTTAAGTTATTTGTTTCCGATGACTTATTCATTACCTTTTGCGTTGAATTTCCTAACGATACCGTGGAAACAAGTTTTCCTCCCTGGTTCAATCACAAGGTAAACACATTAGATATATTACCTTGTAGTCCAGAGTTATTGCTCATCTAAATCTGTTTGTATCTCTTTCGTAGATTCGTGAAAAGAGCGTGGCAAAAGACCCAAGTTGTAGTCCCGAGTTACTCTCTTTGGCATGTGGACCTTCATCTAGTGCAAGTACATACCCCGCATGCATAGTGAACGGTGTGAAGTTCTTGGTGCATGAGCGCGATAAACTTCATACCACTCAAAGCAGTGGAGTTTCAACACCCGGGCCTGATGGAGCTATGTATTATGGTCAACTAGAAGAAATTCTAGAGCTCACTTATATGGGCAACCGTAAGGTTGTGTTGTTCCGATGTATATGGTTCGACACCCGTAACCCTACTAACCCTACGCCACGCTCCAGACGTTCTTACATTGATCATGGCATACATCATATTTTGACTGAACGGGATGCTTTTAGAAATCAACAATACATTCTTGCGACACAAGCAACACAAGTCTTCTACCTTGAAGACCCTGCTAGACGACCACCTCATTGGAAGGTTGTCGAAGATGTTCATCATCGGAAGATCTGGCATGGGGATGTGGTAGATTCTTATCAGGATGTTATACATGGCGCAGCTCATCCGATGTTGCATTGTCTGCTGGTTTAACCGGTTTTGAGTATGCGAATTTGAGTGTAAATGATGAATCGCCAGGGACGCCCACCAGATGTTGTTGCTGAAGAAGATGCTGATTTTGTTACTAATGAAGATAACGTCGTTGCCCATGTCCTTGATGATGATGATGTTGACGTGTCTGATGATGATGAAGTGAACCCCACTATTGTTGTTGAAGAAGTTTTATCTAGTGATGATTCTGATTATGACAATTAATTGTTTTTGAATTGTAATTTGATTATGACAATCATTGTTTTTAAATTGTAATTTGAATGAAATTGTTACTATATGTTTATATGAATGTGTATATTAGTGTTAATTGGTCCACGAAATTATGTGTTCTTTTACTTGTACTTTTACGGATGGCGTGTGTACAACCTAGATCACACGGCGGGATGTCATGGTGATCCACCAAGACGGCCCTCATTTACTTTGCCGCTATTATGCAGTAACAAATTGTGATTTTTTATTTTATTATTTTATTTTTTATTATTATATAATTTTTATTGATAAAACTAATTTTTTTTACATGTATTTTCACAACTTAATAACTTATATTTGTAGGTTCAATGATCACCGGTGAGACGGCAAATCGGGCCTTAAGGAAGGCTTTTAGGGAGAATAACGGACAACCTTTGCCTATAGGCTTTGATACCGATGATCAAGGCACCTTCACACCGGTAGGCACTTATGCAATGCAGTTAAGTAGTCTTATGGGGGAACAAGTGAGGCCACTTCCCCTTGATGCCGATTGGGAAGAAATTCCTGATTCTTATAAGGCGCATATAATGCCGACCCTACAGGTTATATTTATTGTTTATTTTATTTCTATTGTGATTGTTATTAACCGTTTAGATATGCTTGTTATATTTAAATTGTGTGTTTGTTTAAATGCGTATACTTTTTTGCAGACCTATTTCAACCTGGCGCCTTGGTTGAATAATGAGACCAGATTCACGGTTGGACAAAATGTTTATACGGTGGGGGAAAGGATAGGACTTGGGCTATGGTTACAGCAGAGGACGCTATACCGAAAATACAAACACAGGCTCAAGTCTAAATACTTTGATATCCACGAGACACCATGCGGCGGCAAAGGCACATCCGCCACCCAAGAAATCTCGGGGAACAGAACCCAAGAGGAATGGGAGATGTTGGTTGACCGTGGTTAGACCCAAACGGATGGCAAGATCGACCACAAATGCGTAAAATCGATCAAAAACAAGATTATAACTTACCAAGGTCGACGATCGTTCGTTCAAGGACGCAACATTCATGTAAGACTCGTTATAATTTTTGTGATTTTTAAAGGTTTTATATTGTTTATATTTACCTCGTTATCAATTTATTTTATATTGTATGTATAGAGGGTCAACAATAACAATCAAAATGAAGACCGCTTGAAACACGGAGGAGAGGCCATTCAAAAAAGATGGCACATTTGAGACGAGAGAGAACGAGACGGCTTACGTAAGTAGTTTATCTCTTAACATGCGTCATTATATTAAGTTACTTCTCATTTATTATTTTTTCCTAACTTTTTTTTTTTTTTTTTTTTTTTTTTTTTTTTGAAATTACACGAATGAGATGAGGGCCCTTCAAGAGCAAGTCGAGCCGGTCTCATCCCGTATATGAGCAGCTTGGAAATATTGCAGTAGTTCGAGTGATAACCGCCAGAATCGGGCGGCAGGGTGGAGGTTACCGGTGGTGGCTCAACCGCCGCAGTTCACACGTGGGCATGCTCTCAAGATTACGTTACTAGGGAGCATATGGCGAGGCGATGAGGAAACCAAGGCTGCTCAAGAACGGGCTCGTCAGTCGAGGCGCGTGCCGCGCTAGGCAAGAGTCTCGCCATGGCTAAGGAAGCATGTCATGCCCAAGCCGCATTGGGACATACGGATCTTACCTTCGAATTTTTGTCCCACTACAACTCATCACAAGGTAATCCATTTTCACCTCCCTTTCCCGGTACCCATTCCTACCCCTTTCCCCTCCCGCCCTTATGGTTTCCAAGCTTCCACTTTCAACCCCAATAATGCATTTGCGGTTGTTATCGCCCACCTTTCCAAACTCTATCACGTGCCCGGTACTAGTTCGAACTATGCTATGCCGCCACCGGACCTTAACCGTACAACTCACAAAATAATCCCCATTTGAGCCAAAATGATCATATTGATAATAATGACTTGAATAATAATGATGATGATAGTGGGGATAATAATGAGGCGGGCAACGAGTCGGGTGACGAGTCGGGCGGCGAGTTCTTTGAGGAGTAGGCGGAAGTTAGTTTGTGTATTTTAGACTTATTAATATTATGGAATAGTATTGTATTTGTCGAATGTTATTTAGGAAATTTGAGACATGTTAGTTTGAGACATGTTATTTAGGAAATTTGCGCCTTGTTGGTTTGAGACATGTTAGTTTGAGACTTGTTAGTTTAAGAGTAGTTTACTTTGTATCGTATTTGTTAAATGGTATCGTAGAATTGTGGAATGTTATTCGATCCGTTTAGTAATTTGGTATTGTATCATATTGTCGATTTGGTATTGTGGATTGTGATTGATTACAGAGTTGCATTTGTTTTGGTAGATTTTTCCGAAAAAATCCGAAAAATCTGAAAAATCTGCGCTATGCGCTCGCATTTTTTTGGCCATCCAGACAATTAGGGACGACATTGTCGTCCCTAATATACAAAGCATGTCGTGCCATTCTCGCACAAAGTGGCCACTGTTTTTCCACGTGTATACAATTTCCACGCAGTACACGACAATTTGTCAATGTCGTGCCTTTTGCAATTTAATTACTTTTTAGGTTAATTTAAAAGATTTAAAAAAAAAAAAAAAAAAAAGTACGACATTGTCGTCCCAAATCGATTTTCGATTGAATTTTATTTGGGCCCCACAACATATGTCGTCCCAAAGTCTAAAGAAAATGTCGTCCCAAATTTTTTGGGTCAACACAATAGGTTCACTAAAAGGCACGACATGTCGTGCCTTTTTTTTTTTTGTCGACATTGTGTGCAATTTTGGGACGAGAAAGTCGTGCCAAATCTTACATTTTTTGTAGTGGAGAAGTCTGGCAAGTTGAATAAGAAATCAGACATTTACTCATTTGGAGTAGTGTTGTTCGAGATCTTAACCGGGAGGTTGGCCTATGATCATACTTACACCAAGGTCAATAAGAAGGGGATTGCACCCATTGCACGACATCATTTTGAAAGTGGAACGCTAATGGAAATTGTTGATCACAAGATAAAAGAAGAAGGTGATGGAGCCGACAAAGATTCTTTGGAGATATTTTCCAGAATTGCATATCGATGTCTGGTAGAAACTCAAGCCCAACGTCCAACAATAGATGACGTCATCAAGGAACTCAAAAAAGTGTTACAAGCTGAGGTAAGTCGTATTTTTATCCCATGGTAATATATGTGACACCTCATGCATTACACTTTCACGTAAATTAACCTTTTTGTCTATGTGAAACACTGTATAAACAGAATATAATAAACGTATTTTTTTAACCGGTGATTTTCACTCGGACACTATTCAAGTTATAACACCCGTAAATAATAAGCACATATATAAGACATCGAGATAAAAACTGGATGATTATTCTCACTCAGAAACAACCACATCAAAACTTATATAACAAGCCCTAGAATTAAGACGATTAACAGAAAGAAGAGACTAATTAGTATATGTCTTCTGGTATATGTAATAGGCCTAAGCAGAATGACTCAATATAAACATGCTTATTAATCCTAAGCTTTTGATCCTAATTAACTAATAGACTAATTTACATGCTAATTTTGTATCTTCTTTTAAGTAACTTAACCCTTTTGTACGTCTTTCTCAGTTCTTTTTAACTAAGCACAGTATTTACTTCTATAGGAGTAGGCAGGTTTAAAACCTAAGAGACTCAGAAACTAAAAACACAAAATAACAATTTAAAGAAATTTTAGATAGCAATCCAATTTTTTTTTTTTTTTTTTTTTTTTTTTTTTTTAATATATATATCAAATTGATCGACTGTCCAATGCGATTCACAGGAAAAAAGGCAGAAGGAAAACTTCAAAATGTCACTTGAAGACATCAATTTGGCCACGCAAAACCTCAGTGATGACAATCTCATTGGAAGAGGAGTCTTTGGGAATCTATACAACGGAGAAGCTGCTCAGGCTAATGGACGTATCAGCATTGCTGCAAAGCGGTTGGATAGGGCGTTATTTGGTTTCGCAGAGACTAGATTTTTTAGAGAGCTAGATATCACTTTGAAGTATAAACATGAGAATGTCATTGGTCTTGTAGGCTATTGTGATGAAGAGGCTGAAAAAATCATTGTCCATGAGTTTGCTTCTAGGGGAAGTCTTGATAAATACTTGAACGACGCTAGTCTTACCTGGTTGTTACGTCTTAAAATATGCATGGATATTGCAAGCGGGTTGAATTTCATGCATGCAACTGATGTAAATCAAGAAGTGTTGATACATAGGGACATCAAAAGCAGCAACATTCTACTCTTTGATGATTGGAAAGCAAAAATTACTGGTTTTGGGATTTCCATAGTATGTCCATTAAATCAGAATATAGACTATGTCATCGACGATGATGTAGGTACAATCGGCTATACCGACCCACTATGCTCAAAAACACGCTTCTTAACGAAAGAATCTGATGTATTTTCATTGGGTGCGGTTTTATTTGACATATTGTGTGGGACACTATCGTCTGTAAAACTAGATGATGAGTATATGTTCTTACCCTTTTTGGCTAAAAATCACTATCAAGTAGGAAAACTTAATGAGTTAGTGTTTGAGGGTTTAAAGGAACAGATTGAGCCAGAGACATTTATAACATTTGCAAGGATCGCGTATCAGTGCTTACATCACAGGAGAGAAAGACGACCAACAGCAGGTGAAGTGGTGCTGCAACTACAGAGAGCATTGGAAATCCAAGTAAGTTTCTATAATTTCATAAAATTGGAAACCTTATGATTCATATGTATCTATACTATTACGTGTATATTTTGTGGTTCAAGAAATAGATAAATAAAAACTTGTATGATCTTAACAAGGTCTTGTTGAAAAGCATATGATAAAAGATATATAATTTTGAAAGACATTTTGCATTATATCTTCCAAAATCGAATATCAAAATGAAAAGGCAAACAAGTTTACAAGATTTAGAACAAATAGTGTAAAAAATAGCTGGAATCCTGTTATCCTATTTATTCCCATGATTAAGGCTCAATTGTTTGAAAAAGTGGATGCTCATATGAGGACTTCGAGATCAAATATAATATGTTCCTTTCCATTCCTCGTGAGCCACTGATTTCTCCAAAACAAGAGATTCAGGGACTGGGTAGGGTGGATTATAGAGCTAGGGGCTAAGGTACTACCGAATTCATTCTATTGAAGCGTAACATTTCATTTCCTGTTGCATTTCTTTGGTTTGGAAGTTCCAGTAGCTTCCGCGCCCTTCCTGCCTAGATGTGAATAAAATCTATTGTAAGGTCCCCATTAGACACTGGAATTCTGTCTGCTATATTTATTTATACTATAATAAAATAAAGTGCTTCTGAATTCATCTTATCTTGAATTGTTTGCCTTTGAAATATGAGTTAAATATTTGTGTAATTGATATACAGGAGGATTGTGAGACATGGGAGCCCAAACTGCCCACAGACTATAAAAAATAATCGAGATGTCAAAGTGTCCAGAGGACTATTCTACTAAAAAGAAGCAGGAACTTTACAGCAACTTTTCTGAAGGAATCCTCCTTCAACAGGACAAAGTGGTAATGAGTTCATTCTCGTATCCCACTTGTTTTGTGCTTTATCTTATATTTACTGCGGAGCTGAATATACACATGATATAATGTGAATCTCACTTTTTTTTTTTTTTTTTTTTAACAGCTGTTGTCACTCGACAGCAGTGGAGAGAGAAGTGAAATGGTATCAGCGACAACATTTTCGTACCCAAACAACCGCCTACATAATTGTCAATCTCTTCCGGAATCAAGGTTATTCTTTCTCTCCACCTTTTTTGGTACATAAGTGTATATTTCTATCTGTATTAAATGTTAAATGTAGTTAGTTTAGGGTCTTATCCATGTATTAAGATAGAATATTAGCTAGTCAACATCCCTATGTATTTTGAACTTTACATTATGTTTTTTGTTATTTCGATATCAGGAGTAATTTGGTTCCTTTATTAGTCAAGGCAAAAAAAAATTATAGGTTATTAGGGCGGGATCTGCAACATGTGTATTGGTGCGGGTCTGGTCAATTCAGAACAAGTGTATATTAGTTTGGGTTGGGATTGGTATCGCTTACTAGATGCAAAAAAATCATTTTTCATGTACTTGTTGTTCGTTACCTCCATGTAATGGTTTTTTCTCTTCCTCAACATTTATTGTTGATGGTCATTTGTATAATAATAACAAAATTATCATATACTGTCTAACAAAATCTACATTTCAACTGGAACAAATAAAAAATTAATGAGATTTGAATAATTAACGTTAAAACATGCATAACAGCATAAGGCGTAATTACATAATTTGGACCCTATAAAGTAGACATTGTAACTTAAACACATATTGATTAGAGACACTGCAGTCAACCAATCAACACAATCATCCTAGCAGGGAATTATGTTCAAATGTATTTAAAATAGGACAGTCAATATTGTTAGAAATAGATCCTAGGATCTCGCCTGTAATTGCTCATCCTCATTATTGCACATAGCCTATATAAGGCATACATATCAATGTATTCATACTCACTTTTCACAATACAATATTCAATTTATAATATGGTATCAAGAGCCACAAAGCTCCTCTGAGCAATTCTTCTGTTCTTTTTCTTTTTTTCTTCTCGATCCAATCACCATGTCCAACACCATTGTTGAAGTGACTGCTCATATGCACTTCCCAATCAAACTTACACCAAACAACTACCCTTCTTGGAGGAAACAGGTTATGGCTACACTAATTGGCCTTGGCCTCGACAACTATGTTACTGGAAATCAAACGGAACCACCAAAAACCATTCCTGATAATAACACCACAAAACCAAATCCGGCGTACACTCTATGGCTCCGTCAAGATCAAATACTTCTCGGTGCTCTACTTGGAAGTTGTTCCGACACAATCCAACATATCGTCTCCTCTGCTGACACATCATACCAAGCCTTTAGTCGCTTGTCTGCCAGTTTTGCGAGTCACTCTCGATCTCGCATCATCTCCTTGAAGTCACGACTGGCTAACAATCCCAAAGGTTCCCGCTCAGTGGCTGAATTCCTTCATGAAATGAAGACTATTGCTGATGATCTCGCGTTAGCCCAAAGCCCAGTCGACGATGAAGACCTCACTGTTCACATCTTGGGACAACTTGATGATGACTTTGCTTCTATCTCGGCTGCATTGAAGACTCGGGACACTTCCATCACCTTTCCGGATCTCTTTGACAAATTGGTAGATCATGAGCGTTCCCTTAAAGACACAAAAGCAGCCCCGGAAATTGCTACTATTAACAACACTCAACGAAGCTCATCTAGGTCCAACTCCAGATTCAACCAAGACGACTCGTGGCACAAACCGCTTCTCGCATCAAGGTTCAAAATCATATCAGTCTCCAGGACAACAAAGTGGGAATCATTATTCCCCACGTGGTAATCGAAACTCCTCCTTTTGTCAGTATTGCAATCCTTTTGTCAGTATTGCAAAATACCTGGTCACGACACTAAAGAATGCAGGAAGCTTGCTCGTTTTCTCAAAGAAAATAACATCACTATATCGATGCCCTCATTGACAACTCCCATGATTAACACCACATCGGCACAACCATGGATGTTTGACTCTGGTGCTTCTCACCACACTACCTCGGAACGCTCGGCGTTGCACACTCTATCCGAATATGGCGGGCCTGACGAAATTGTGTTAGGAAATGGTAAACGTCTCTCTATCACTCACACTGGCCATTCCACATTGCCTACTTCTTCTCGTCCGTTAAATCTTGATAATATTCTTTTTGTTCCTCAATTACGTAAAAATCTTATCGCTGTTGCTAAACTTTGCAAAACTAACAAAGTATCTGTTGAATTTTTTCCTTTTCATTTTGTGGTTAAGGATCTTCACACGGGGGCGCATCTTATGCGAGGAGAGAACATTGACGACATCTATTATGCTGCTATTCAGTCCCTTCGTTGTCTTCCACAAAAAAATTCTACCACTACGTCAACCGAGTCGCTTCTGTCATGGCATCACAAACTTGGACATCCATCAATCAAAGTTCTAAAACATCTTCTTAAGAGCCTAGGACTTGATTCAAAAAAAATGTCGAACATTTCTTTTCATTGTGATGCTTGTTCAATCAATAAAAGTCATAAATTACCTTTTGGTGCAAATTCGTTTAAAGCTAACAAACCATTAGAGCTCGTGTATTCGGATGTTTGGGGGCCGGTTCAAACTTCGAATGATGGTTATAACTATTACATCATTATCGTTGATTATTACTCAAAATATACTTGGCTTTATCCCCTAAAACGAAAATTAGACGTCTCTATTTTGTTTCCACAATTTAAACTCTTGGTCGAAAAGTTTTTTCAAACCCCTCTTATCTCCTTATTTACCGACAATGGAGGCGAATTCATTGGCCTCATTCCATATCTAAAAACAAATGGAATATCTCACTTCACCACACCTCCACACACCCCGGAACAAAATGGTGTGGCCGAACGTCGTCATCGACACATTGTCGAAACGGGCTTATCTCTCCTGCACCATGCCCGATTACCTCTTTCTTTTTGGTCCCACGCTTTCCAAACCGCAGTTTACCTTATCAATCGTCTACCCACTCCGATTCTTGATCTCAAATCTCCATTTGACATATTGTACAAAACCCCACCGACTAACCTAAAACTCAAACCATTTGGTTGCCTTTGTTTCCCGTGGTTGCGTCCCTATGCTTCCTCTAAGCTTCATCCTCGTTCCATCAAGTGCATCTTCCTCGGCTACTCCGTCTCCAAGTCCGCCTATAAATGCTATGACCCGATCACTCACCGGTTATATCATTCTCGACACATTGACTTTGTACAACACATTTTTCCGTTCGCAACTGAAACCTCCCCTGTATCTCCTTTACCTACGTCCCTTAATTTTCTTCAACCTCACAATAACAAACCATCTGTATCTTCACATGATCCTATAAACTCATCCCCATCCCATGCTCATGCTGCTTCCATGCAAACCTCTACTCAATCCATACACCTTACTTCACCTACATCACCATCTGTTTCTACACCTTTACCCAATAATGGATCCTCTTCCACTCTGTCTACCTCATCATCCCAAACCCCTTTGTCGCCAACATCCACTCACTCCCAAACACCGTTTAATAATTCTGATCTATCCACTCCATCTACCTCCTCATCCCAATCCACCTTGTCGCCAACATCCACTCAATCCCAAACACCGTTTAACAATTCTGATCTCTCAACTCCATCTACCTCCCCATCCTCACCCACTATTTTATCACCTATTCCAACTCCTAACGTCTTACCACAGCCGCGAACACGCAAACCAAACCCCAAGTACTTCAATAACAAGTTCGTTAACATCACCACCCTTCATCCACTCCCACCCTCTCTTGAACCGTCAACCCATAACCAAGCCTTAAAGGATCCGAAATGGCGTCACGCCATGGACTTAGAGTTTAATGCTCTTATTCAAAACCACACATGGGAACTTATACCACCTCCTTCTCAAACACCTATCGGTTGCAAATGGGTATTTCGTATCAAAAGAAACCCCGATGGATCCATTGCTAAATTTAAAGCCCGACGTGTGGCTAAGGGTTTTCTTCAAAAATATGGCACGGACTACTTTGACACCTTCAGCCCCGTCACAAAACCTATCACAATCCGCACTATCCTCTCTATTGCTCTATCTAAAAATTGTCCGCTTCGGCAACTTGATGTTAATAATGCGTTCCTTCATGGTACTCTCCATGAAGATGTATTTATGACCCAACCACCTGGTTACGTCAACCCTCAGTTTCCAAATCATGTTTGCAAGCTCAAAAAATCTTTATATGGCCTAAAACAAGCTCTGCGTGCTTGGTATCTTGAGCTTACTAATTTTCTTCTTCAGTTTGGCTTTAAAAAGTCCTTAGCCGATGCCTCCCTATTTATTTATCAACGTCGTTACGTAACTTGCTACTTCATGGTCTATGTTGATGATATTGTTCTTACCGGTAACGAACAAAACTTCCTTGATCAATTTATCCATGCCTTAAGTACCAAATTCTCGATCAAGGATCTTGGCATGCTTCACCACTTCCTTGGTATTGAAGTCATTCCAACATCCACATGGCTTTTTCTCTCTCAACATAGACATATCCAAGAAGTTCTTACTCAATTTCACATGGACGGTGCTAAGGATGTTCATACGCCCCTTAGCACCTCAGCACAATTGTCTCTCAACGACCCTACACCTTTGGTCGATGCCACACCGTATCGTCGACTCGTTGGATCTCTCCAATATCTAGCCTTCACAAGACCTGACATCTCATTCGCTATCAACAAACTATCTCAATTCATGCATACTCCTTGCCAAACCCATTGGCAAGCCCTCAAACGGGTACTTTGATATCTTAAAGGTACCATACATCATGGCCTCTTTCTCAATCGCCGTTCCTCCCTCACACTCTCGGCCTTCTCAGATTCGGATTGGGGTGGTGTTCATGATGCTGGACGATCCACTACTGCTTACTTATTATATCTTGGCAACAATGTTATATCTTGGAAGTCTACCAGACAAAAGTCATCTCTCGTTCATCAACTGAGGCCGAGTACAAGGCCATCGCTAACGCATCGGCTGAATTTATTTGGCTTAAGAACCTGTTACAAGAGCTTGGCATGTCTACTTCACAAACACCAACTCTATATTGTGACAACACAGGTGCTACATATCTTTGTGCTAACCCGGTTTATCATTCACGTATGAAACACGTGGCACTAGACTACCACTTTGTTCGAGAACAAGTCTCGGCTGGGCATCTAAGAGTTCTCCATGTAAGTTCACAAGATCAGCTAGTAGACATGCTAACCAAACCGCTATCTCGAACACCATTTCTTCGTAATCGCTCCAAGATTGGTGTATCCGACTGATCCTCCATCTTGCGGGGGCGTATTAGAGACACTGCAGTCAACCAATCAACACAATCATCCTAGCAGGGAATTATGTTCAAATGTATTTAAAATAGGACAGTCAATATTGTTAGAAATAGATCCTAGGATCTCGCCTGTAATTGCTCATCCTCATTATTGCACATAGCCTATATAAGGCATACATATCAATGTATTCATACTCACTTTTCACAATACAATATTCAATTTATAATAGATACGATATTGCTTAAAAAAATTTATTTTATTTTTTCTCTCGATAGGTGGTTGAGGTATGTCCCCGTTTTGGGTCCTCTGTTCTCACATCCATGAATTATAGATTTGCTAGCCATCTTGTTAATTTTTTTTATTATTATTTGTTTTTTTTTTTTTTATTTATCATACCTTTAAAAACTAAAAACGTTAATCAGAAAATAAGTTTACCAATACAATAAAACTTAAAATTGAATTTATGCTTGTCCTAGAAATATGAATTTATATCATTATTTTTGGGTCAAAAGAAATACTAAATCTAACAATAGAAGTGTATATTTCGGGAAACAAAAACTATGATCATTTAAACATGTAAATCTATAATATGTGCAGGTTTGGGACAGCAGTGGAGATACTGGATATTTCCTAGTTGAACATCGAAATCAATACAAACAGTCAATTTATGTCTCCCAATGTAGATTATGGGGCCTTTCTAGTCTTCAAATTTTGTGATTCAAGAGACTTGTCAAGTAAACCTATGTATGTTAACCTAAAGTATAGAAAGGAGCGCGAAAGTTTACATTCATATTTTGCAACAAAGAGAGACAATGACTGGATGATGATTGAGTTGAACCGATACTCGAATCAGAATGAGGATGCCGCTTATAAGTTTCTACTAGAAAGCTTTTCATCCTACTATTTTGCAGATCGCAAAATATATATTGAAGGCATTCAATTTCGAGCCATTGACAAGGTAAGATTGAGAATATTCCTTGGTTCCTTGCCCTATTATTTTGATTATGTTGTGTACTATAAGGGGATGGATGCATGGACAAAATTTCACGCTATATATATAATATGATATGATTTGTATACAGGTGAAACATGAAAAATTGGGTAAGTTGAAGAATGTACAACAAGTCTTGAAATCCAACATCAATATGGATCAGGTGCAACAATTGCCAATTTACTTTAAAGAAAAGATTAAGATACACAAAAACTTTGACGAGCTCTTCTGGTTGGGCAAAGTTAATGGAAAGAAACTTCTTTTGGTATCGGCAAGGGCGTCTTTATACAAATTTTTGAATGCAGAGTATTTTACTTCAATACCATCATCCCAGTCCAGGTTTGCTCTCTCGAATAAATTTTTGTTACATATTTGCTTTAAACGCTTTCCTAATTGTACATTCTCCATATTCCTTTAACCTTCTATGTTATCTAATAAAACATTGAAGATTTGTGAGTAGAGGATTGAGAATAGTTTCACTTTTTGGATTCGGTTTAACGTGTCTTGGATTTTACTCTCTTTGAATGAAGTATCTAATTATATTACTTACATATATAGTTCATGCAGATTTCCAAAGGTGATTGAGCTTTTACCACAACAAAATTTTCAAATCAGATGCACGATCAAAAGTCAAATGTTGTCACTAGATACACAATACGTGTGCTACCTTGTGTTCAAGCTTTCCAGAAACTGCCAGGGGTTGACTTGTCCACTAAAAGTACGAGATGTACTCCACCAACAAAACAACGAAGCCGAATTTTTTTATTTTACTACTCCAAGCCCATTGAACATACATGATATGACTCGGGTTCCAAAACGCAGGAAAGACGGATGGATGGAGATTCAAGTGTGGAAATTTAACTCAACTCGTGAATTTCAGGATGATTCTCTTTCTATTCATATGAATTTTAAATGTCTTGAAGGGATGATGTCTGGCCTCATTGTACGTGGCCTGGAGTTTTGGCCATTGTAAAAGTATTTTCCCGTACTTATTAAACTTCATTTTACCTTTGAGTATCAGCAAAAGACTTTTATTGTATAAAATTATGTACGAGTCAAGGTTCATGTCCTCTGCCTTTGTACATTGGGTGATTTCTACAAATGAATATTTGATTTTATCTGTATGTTTAATGTGATGGGTTTCTGCATAATCCTGTTTAGAACTACTAAATATTCAGGTATTTTTTGCGGCAAATGTGATGGGATCGGCAAAAAGGCTATATAATCTGAGGATATGAAAATGGGATGGTCAATTACATCTAGTATACATTGACAATGGCATACCTAGCATCTTTTTGAAAAGCTCATTTTCTGGTGGGAAACTTTTCGAGAAAGACATACTATGTATAAGCTAATGACTGTACACAGCTATGAAGTAACAAGTAAAATGACGCATACCACTAGGGGTGTTTACAGGGCGGTTCGGTCGGAGATTTTTAACTATTCATCGCTGGAAGTGTAGTTCATTTTACTATCTATAACCGAACACTACAAGAAAAAGGAGAACTGGCTACAAAGAAAATCCCGACGACACCATGTCGTATGGAAAATACACTAAACGACAAAAAAAAGGGTTGAACGAGACTCAAATGCGTTGAATTTTATTGGTAATAAAATGCCGACGACATGTCGTAGGCATTTTAATGATCAAATTCAACATTTCATCCATTTTTTGGGCGGCATTTTTTCCCGCTTCTAAATCCCTACGACATGTCGTCGGTAAAATAAACACATGCAATTATTAGGGTGATTAACGTCTGATTAGTGTTGATTAATGTTGTGGTTTGTTATTTCCCTACGACATGTCGTAGGCATTATTAATCGCTTTGTATTTTAATAAATACCTACGACATGTCGAGGCATATATTAGCACTTTGGCGGTATTTTTCCCGCTTTTTGTTTCCTACGACATGTCGAGGCATATATTCCTAATTACTTTTACATTACAAGTCGATAAACGTCTAATATTAGTGCGTACGATTTACATTTCAAACATCAAAATGCACGAAGTACATTACAAATCGATAAAAGTTTAAACATCAAAGCGTCAAATCAAACGACGTTTTACGGGAAGTATACCATAATTAAAGTCGAAAAGCGTCTAATATTAAAGCGCACAAATTACATTACATATCAATAAAGGTTCAAACATCAAAGCGTAAACCGATACGAGTTTAACCATTAAAGCATATGAATTACTCTAAACCAAGTTTTTCCATGTCATCATAAAGGTCGTGAAGTAGTGCGGTAGAATGAAATGTGTGGTTCTCGGATGCATATACATTTCAACTGCTTTCTAGTACTTTTATCTTTCCTTCCATTTTGATGCGCTTTGAGCACTCGCATTTCGTGACTCGATGTTGAAGGTCCTCTGAGTAAGTTGGAGTTCTCGAGGTCCCGGAATGAGTAGTAGGCGTTGAAGCTCCATGAGAACCGGTCATTAGACGGAGTCTTTCCTCTTTCCATAAGAAAAATAACATCCATAATCCTTTGACCCCTATCATTAAACAAGAACGAAAATTATTTTTAGCAACTAACCTACTTATCTACATATTACACACAAAAATATGTAATTATTCACCTTTGATGAAGGACATGCATAGTATAGTTTACCACGGGTGTCACGTTGATTCGATTCTCGCAAAACTACATCCCCTTTTCCACAACGACACACAAAAGCTTCAAATGGTGCCATCTTCATGATAACAGTGTTATCTTTTGGTGGCTGTGATGATAAGAGTAAGTAATGTGTTTGTGATTGTGAGGATAAGAGAGTAATGTGTTTTTGAGGATTATAAGAGAATTAGATATGCTTTTATTGTAAAAAAATAGCCTTTTAGCGGGAAATTTTGGAGCCAATTTTGTGAGGATAAGATTTAGCCTGGTGTCATGTACATAACATGTCTTATATATCCATAGCATCTCGACTCATCCGTTTAACATGTCATGTATATCCATATCATCTCAACTTATCCGTTTAACATGTCATGTATGTCCATAGCATCTCGACTCATCCGTTTAATATGTCATGCATATCCATAACATCTCGGCTCATCAACTTAACATGTCATGGATATTCATAACATCTCGACTCATCGTTTAACATGTCATGCATATCCATAACATGACAAAGGACATATCGACTCATCTACTTAACATGTCATGCATATCCATAACATCTCGACTCATCCATTTAACATGTCATGCATATCCATAATATCTTGACTCATCCGTTTAACATGTCATGGATATCCATAACAACTCGACTCATCCGTTTAACATGTCATGTATATCAATAACATCTCGACTCATACGTTTAACATGTTATAGATATCCATAACATATCGACTCATCCGTTTAACATGTCATGCATATCCATAATATCTTGACTCATCCGTTTAACATGTCATGGATATCCATAACAACTCGACTCATCCGTTTAACATGTTATGCATATCCATAACATCTCGACTCATCCGTTTAACATGTCATCGATATCCATAACAACTGGACTCATCCATTTAACATGTCATGTATATCCATAACATACCGGCTCATCCATTTAACATGTCATGTATATCCATAATATCTCGAATCATCTGTTTAACATGCCATGCATATCCATAACATCTCGGCTCATCCGTTTAACATGTCATGGATATCCATAACATCTCGACTCATTCGTTTAACATGTTATGAATATCCATAACCTATCGAGTCATTCGCTTAACATGTCATGCATATCCATAACATCTCGGCTCATCCGTTTAACATGTCATGTATATCCATAACATCTCAACTCATACGTTTAACATGTTATAGATATCCATAACATATCGACTTGTACCTGCGCATCAATGTCACATTTTTCAAAAGGAGCACATTACACCGCTCGTCCCTAAACTTGTACCTGCACATCACGTTGAACCAAAACATGGATTTTTAATGCCAAAGAAGTCCCTTGACCACTAATGCCAAAGTCAATGTCTGATTTTTGTTATGTAGTCGAGGGTATTTTAGTCCATACGCATTTATACTTTGTCTTCAAGAGTGTGAACCCAAATCTAATGCAGCATCAACAAATATTTACAAGCTTGTGGGATCAGACGACAAAAGATGTTCACTTTGTTTATGCTGTAGATTGCAACTGTTTCCTAATCCGATATTCACATTAGCACCCGGACTATGCCCGTTGCCAATATAACTCTGATCGAGATCATAGTCGTAAAACCTACCGTATGTGTTCAGAGGTGGATAGAAATGGGAACTGCTTTTACAAGTTCATCTCGTTAATGAACTCAAGGTGGCACAATTACAGTACACATACCTGCAAAAAACCTCATGTCTTTTAGACTTTTAGTTCTGCTCAGTTCACGAACTTGGCTAAATTTTCTTATACAATTGATGCACTTCATTGTATTAAAAAATGACTGTAATGTAATGACATTAGATTTGTTGTAATGTGTAGTATTAACTCATAAGTAGTTTTATTTCTCTAACAATGATTAGGTTTTAAAGCCGTTGGTAATCATAATGACTAATTGGATTTCTGAAAAACATTCAATGCTTAATATTGTAAGAGAGCAACCTATTTTCACCTTTATACTGTTTATAACATCATACTTTGTTTATGTTCTTTATTTATAAATAATAGCAACCTACTTGACATTTCATATCTCTCACAGTACCATGAAACCTATAACGGGTAAAACGATGACACAACACCATGTTTCTTATTGTCACGTCATCGACCACGTGTAGTTCATTTGGATTATTGTTTGTGAGTGCAAAGAAAATCGATGGAGGCTTTTTTCTTTTTTTTTAACTTTTAAAAAATAAAATAAAATTATTTATATTAAATTAAATTATTTAATTTTTTAAAAGTATTTAATTTTAATTTTAAATATGTATTAAATAAAAGTATTTATACTAAATAAAATTAATTTAATTTTATAAAGGTCTTTAAATAACTACGACAAGTCGTAGGGATTTGATAAATCCCTCCATTTATTTCATCAAAAGTCAAATAACCCGCCATTTATTTCACCAAAACGGATCTACTTTCATTCTTTTTTGTTGAACATAATAAGATCTACTTTCATTCACCACTTTTATCAAAACCAACCACATCTCACACCACCACCGCCACACCGCCGACCACACCACCACTGCCACACTGCCGACCACACCACCACTGCCACATCGCCAACCTCCCACACCATCACTCTTCCAGTATTTCTTTCTTCCTCTCTTTATAAAACTAAGGTATTTAATTTTATTCTTTTAAAAAGATGTTTCCAGGGATGTTCATGCGAAAGACAAAGAAGCTGCATTAAAGCAGCTTCGTGTTCATGTTGGGTTGTTTGGAGCATGGGTTGTTGTTATTCGGGTCGCCCCATATGTTCTTCATTACTTTTTCTGAATCCAAAGCTTGTTCTTGATTTCTAAATTTTATGGTAATTTGTTTAAAACCCATTATTTAATTCTTTTGTTTTTTTCTATGTTAATTTATTGTGATTTTGGTATTTGAAAGATGATAAAGTATGATTGTTGTTATAATGATATGATAGTGTAAGCTGTTATGATTTTGGCGAATAGGATTCTAAAGGTTGATTAATTTAGGTGTTTTTGGGGTTTTGCAAAAGTGTTTATTAATATGATAGTGTAAGCTGTAATCTAGGCATCCCTGTGAACATTTCTGACTCAAAAGTGTTTATTAATATGTTTCAGAAAACATGGTTTTGAAAAAGCGGATGAGATTTGCTACATCAAAATGTGTAATCTGTTTTTGCAAATGCAAATTTAAGTATCTTCTTGGTTAATAGCTTAATCTCAGTTGGTTGCTAAGTTAAGTGTTAGGATACTTTTAATTGGGATACTTATCTAATAGGAGGACGGGTCACTAATGGCACTAAGCTTGGATTTCTGGAACTATTTTGCTGGACTCTAATTAATTGTTAAGGTGTTTATTTATGGTTGTGTTTTGTGTTTTGTGTTTTGTGGTGTTTGATTTAAGGTACCCGACCCACCACAGTCGCCGTTATCCTGCTGTCGTCCTGACCCGACCCATCAAACAACCGGGTATGTGGTGTTTGTTTGTCATGTTTATGATTGTGGTTTAGTTGTTTGTTATGTTTGTGTTTATGATTTGTTTAATTTGTGTTTGTGTTTTGTGTAGTACTCGACCCACCACCGCTGCCACCAACCGGCCACCACAGCCGACAACCAACAAGTATAAAGGTATGTTTGTTTTTTGTTTAATTTGTGTTTATTTAGTTTGTAAAATTTGTGTTTGTATATAATTATATCTCCAAAACCGTAGTGTTGGTCATCTGGAAAAGAGTCTGGGTCATGAAATGTAATACAGTAGGTAGGCATGTAGCTTGTTTATTTGGAAATTGGTAATGTAAAAGTCTTGTGATGTAGCTAGTGCATAAATAACGTGTGGGTCTGTGTTACTTGGGCATCAAATATTATGAGAATGAGAAAGCTAGTCATTAGTGGTAAGCTATGTCTTTTTGTTTTGTAGAAACATTTTTGTGTGAGTTGGGAGTGGTAAGTGGTAAACGAACAAACAATTATATAAGCTGGACACTTATCTTGTTTTTGTTGTGTTGATTATGAGTGTAAAAAATACACAAAGCCAAATAAGGCTTTAATTTAAAACGTGATATGCTTGAAAATGGTCATAAAGGCTCATTAGGAATAAGATAAGATATGTATGACGTATTTGTATAATAAAAGTTGTAGTTATTATAATGTCTGAGATGACATAAATATACCAATTTAGAGAGTATTGTTACTAGTATGTCTGAGTTATAATCTATTAGATATTTTCTGGAGATTTGATTTATGGAGGGTGAGTGTCGTCAATTTGATCATTCTTTTATCGTGATATATGCTATTAAATTTAGTATAAGGTTTTGTGGTATGAGTTTGTTATATATTGGGATTGTTAGAATTCGGTATGGATATCTGATAATAGTTACTTGTTTTGTTAGTTGAGTTGGAGACATAGGATGGCAAAGGCAATGAGGTGCACCACATCCGAGTGGAGAAGGCCGATCGACAAGGAGTGGAGAAGGTCGATCGTGACAAGGATTCTCGTGTGTTATATGGCAAACCGCTAAACCGGTAGTCTCTTTCTTTGATCGTTTTCGCTATAGTTAGATCAAGTAGGAGTATACATGCAGAGGAATAGTAGATACACTCATTTTGTTAAACTTTAGCATTGAGTGATTGGATAAGACGGATGAAGGGTATATTGACTGCACCGGATTTTTGTAATCGTAGATGTTTATGATGACGAGGGATTATGTATGTTATTAGTATTGTTATTGACATCCTTTGTTATTTGCATTATCGATTACTATATTAGCTTATTGTATCGTTATAAACGAATACTATGACTTGATTTGGTTGTTTACGAGTGAATGAAAGAACGGATGCATTTTGTGTTATCGTCTTTGTTGATTTCCAGGTTTGGTTTTGGTAGATTTTTTTCTATTTTTCCGTAAAAATTCGGATTTGCAAAGATTGTCACTTTTCTTTTACTCGTTAAAATGTTACCTACGACATGTCGTCGGTAAAAAAAAAGTCTATTTTTTGATTTTTTATTATGCCTACGACATGTCGTAGGTATAATATAAGCATACTTTGTTGGGTTTTATTATACCGACGTCATGTTGTCGGTATAATAACTAAAATATTCGTGTATACTAAGTATACATAGACGACATGTCGTAGGTATAATAAAGGATAAGGATTAACTAATTAATCAAAGTGATTAATTATCTTTATTATCCCTACGACATGTCGTAGGGAAATATATGGCCGAAATCACAAAACCATTGACCAAAAAGGGTGTGGGCCCCACCTTGTCGTAGGGGAATGTCGTCGGCACAGTGATCGCCGACGGGGCATTCTCGACAAGTGAATGCCTACGACATGTCGTATGGATTTTCTTATCCCTACGACAAGTCGTAGGGACTAGACAAAAAAGGTCGACCGGAAAAGTGCTGTTTGGTCTAGTGGAACCATACCAGACGGGTAACCGAACATGTGGGTACCCGAAATGAGCGGCACCATTTGGATCACGGTTAACCATTTTTAAAATTAATCGAATTGAATCGGACAAATAACAACATAAATTAGAAAGTAATATGTCATTGCAGTAAAATAAAATAACGTTGAAGATAGGAAAGTTGTTACGTTGCAATAAAAACATCTAAATTATCATATGTAACAAAATAACTAATACTATACATTTGACATTTACTGGTTACGAAAATTTCAATCATATGTAATTCATGGACGTTAGTAAATGATCTCGATCGGTAAGTAAATATGCATCATACGATGAAAAGTAGTGCAACCATATCGTTAGTACTTGTAAGTTTTTGTGAATGGTTTATTGAAACCCACATGTATGGTTCGGTTCGGGTAACCGAGGGTAACTGGAAGTAAAAACCGAAAACAAACCGTGATAAGCATGGTTTTCAGGTTTCAGGTTTTCTCGGTTTCAATTTCTTCGGTTATCGGTTTATTGCAATTTTGGAATTGAGCACATCGGCTCGATTCCTGGTGGAAAGAAAATGAAAGTGAAAGGGTATAAAAAAAACTCATGTTCTTAAGTTTTTCCAAGTAAAGAAAGTGAAAGCAAAAAGGTGAAAGAGGGAGGTTTTTTCTTTCAAAACTTTCACCAATTTTTGGGTGAAAGTGAGAGAATAAAAGAGATGAAAATATAAATACCACAATCACCCCTCTTATAATTAAATATTAGGAAAAATCACTCTATTAATTCTCTACTTTCACGTATTTCCCAAAGTAAGTACTCTAGTTTATTTGTATATAAGTTAGGTATCATATTTATAAGAACTTGTTAAAAACTTCACTAAACTCTTAAATTGTTTTTGGGTAAAAGGGTTAATTCACCCCGGTAAAATTCATTACACCAAAAACCATTGAAGTACAAATGACATGGGTGAGTCCCATGCCCTCAGCCTGTTACATAGGCAATACAACTGCTAAAAGCAGAATAACTACACAGCTAAATGCTGAAACAAACAATTACATTTAGAACCTATCTAAATATAATAACCTGAGGTTCAACGAACCACTTCCAAAGTGAGCAACTCAATCAACGATTATCATCCATACATTACCCTTGAGTGCCACATACTCCCTAACCTATAATCTATGTTGATAACATAATGATCACAAAACCAAACATGCTCCTGTAATCAACATTATATTCACGTATTCAGCATAAAACTTCCAATTCTTCATCATACAGCCACCAACCAAAAGTTGTAACCACAACTTCCGAAAGATGATTTAAAACTTACACGAAGAAGCCTCACAAGTCACAGTAAACTGATACTTGTACCCATATAGGAGAATTAGCATAACAGTCCGCACCAAGTATAGTTAATTGAAAGGAATGATAAAGATATGCTCCAAATGAACTTTATTACCCGGATCAGACTTTGTACAACCTGATGTAACAACACCAACATGTACACTCTCACTAGCATCCAAACCCACACCATAACTTTAGACTTCAACGACTTGCCAACATCACCAAGAGGCATACTCACAACACAACAAAGTTGTTATCAATGACCCATGTCTAACTGTAACCAATATGAAGATGCATCCTAACACCAAATCCCAGCAACCACGCCTAAATTAACCCATATGCAGCAGGTACTACGATCATCTTCAACATGTAACTTGTGTCGTCATTAATCACCCCATACTTGCGTACCAACATCATACCGCAAAGACGCTTGCGGAAGGATCCAAAGATAACCAACCGAATAGGGTTTACGAAACCCGCCCTAACATCCAAAACAACCAACGAAACGACCCATCTCTCTCTCAAACCCACTTACAGATCAGCATCAAATCCATAAAGGAACTATAACACCGTATAAAACGACCCCACACCTTAAAAATCGATTCTTACCCGTTAAATCAATAATCCCAGTGAAAAGAATTAAAGAAAAAACGAATTGAATTGGAAAAATTAGGCCGGATTTGTTTGGGATTGCACGCCACCTCACGATATACACAAACCACACTAAATCCGATTGCATACACTAGGTAGAGAGGCGGATTAAGTGCAGATTTGGCCGGAAAGAAGGAATAGGAAGTGGCGGCTGTGAATCGCCCCTTACCTGAAGGAGATTTCTTATAGATATAAGAAGAAAATTGTAACCAGCCACCCTTAGAAGAACACCCTAATTGATAACAAGTATTGCATACCCAAACAAGGGTAGAGAGGACGGATGAGAATGGATTTTGGCCGGAAAGGTTAGAAGGGTGGCGGCTGGAGATCTCCTCAAGGGAGAGAGAGAATTTTAGGGTTTTTGATGAAAAAAAAACTCTTAAATTGTTGCTAAAAACGTCAATAAGAAACCTGCAACTACACGCAATGAGAACTATTTGAAGACAAGTGTTGTTCATCGTCATCACCCACAGTCATTGACACATATTCTTCAAATTGTTGTTTTTTTGGTGTTCGTAAAAAACACATAGACAAGTGTACATCATCACCGATGGTCATTATGCTTCACAGATGACTACTACAACTTCTAGACAAACTAAAATAAAAAAGCTATGTAACCAACAAAGAAAAACAATAATTCGAAAGAATAACTCGAATGAAGTGGGAGGGCTTTCGGTTGTGGATTATCAATATTTTTCTTCTCTCCAATTTTTAAGAGACTACCAAATCCACAGCTGAAATCCCTTCCCACTTCATTCGAGTTATTCTTTCGAATTATTGTTCTTCTTTGTTGGTTACATGGTTATTTTGTATTAATTTGGCTCGGAGTCGTAGTAGTCATATGTGAAGCATAATAACCGTCGGTGATGATGTGATGAAGTACACTTGTTTCTGTGTTTTTTATGAATAACACTTCTCTTCAAATAATTGTTATTGTTGTAGATGATGGTTTTTTATTGACATTTTTAGCAACAATTTAAATAGTTTAGTGAAGTTTATAACAAGTTCTTAAAAGTACAATACCTAATTTATATACAATTATACTAGAGTACTTATTTTGGAAAAATGTGAAAGTAAAGAACTAATAGAGTGATTTTTCCCTTAAATATTTGTATGATAAAGTATATACGATGGGTATTATTGTAATTATGTAAAATTTCTTTCATTTCTCCTCAAACTTGAGAACATGAAAGAGTAAAGTTTTTTTTTTTTTTTTTTTTTTTTTCTTTTTAACTTAAGAACCCAAAAATTTTGTATAATTTCTTTCATCACCTCACTTCTCTTTACTTATCTTCAGGGCCATCTCATAAATCGACGAAATTTTTTGGGTCACTGTACGAAATTATATAATAAGGCTTTTCGGTAAGCAATATTTTATATAAAATATCACTGTTATAAGATATAATTCAATTAGTTATCTATGCGTTCTAACATATTACTCATTCAAGATATTTTTTCATCTAAATATTTTTTTCTTCGTGAAAAATATGTCTATACATGCATATAATTATTAACGGGACAAATTTTGAGGCCCCAAAAATTCTGAGACCCTGAGCGGTCACTCACCTTGCACACCTTTCTCTTTTACTTCTAAAAAAAACTTGAGAAACATATCGTTCTAGGGTGGTAAAATAAAACTCTATTGAATATTTGTTGGGCCAAATATAATGGGCCTACAAAATCAAGTTTTATGGACCAAAAATCTTGAAGAAAAAACCCAAAAAGCAATCAGATTTATTAACAATTTAACAACTTAACATATACCCATTAAAGAATCTTGAAATGGTTATGGCCCAATTTGTCTAAACTTTCATTTCCCCAATTCAATTTCAAGAATCAAGAATCAAGAAAATATTACTAGGGTTTAAGCAAAAAATAAAAATGGAAATCATTATCAGTATTGAAACGGTGGAAATGTAGTAACACTTATTGTTTTTACTCTAGTTCTGCTGCTCAATGTGAACTAAATCATTTTCAAGATGAGGTATATATTTTTATACATAAATCTAGAGTACGATTAATTGTTGCTTTCGTAACTCGTACCCACTTCAAATTTGTGTTCCTTTCTTAAATGGACGATCCTGCACGCATTCATTTTATCTTGTGAATGCATATTTTAGTATACCCTTCAAATTCATTTATGCGTTAGGTTACTTTCAAATTCATATATAAATGACTGAGGTTACTTTAGTTGATGTTGATTCTAATTATAAATTTCACGCTCTGTTGTCGAGAGAAGAGCTTTCAATTCCTCTATGGATTTGTAATAGCAGTACTAACTTTCACTAGCAGTAGTAACTTTTGTACTAGCAGTAGTAACTACTTGGCATATTTTCTTTGAAGTTCATGAGCACCACCAAATTCAGCTTACCTATAAGGAGTTGGGAGAGATCAAGTGAGCCTTTTGGGACAACGACTCTCATCATGTAAGGGACAATTGCTCTCAAAAAGTGAGTCTTTAGGGACAACGGTTCTGATCATGTTAGTGACAATTGCTCTTATCAAATGGGCAAGCATTTAGAGACGACTCTCATCATGTAAAGGGAAATTGCTCTCATCAAGTGAGCAAGCGTTTAGGGACAACGGTTCTCATCAAGTGACGGACAATTGCTCTCATCAAGTGAGCCTTTAGGGACAATGGCTTATCTAAGTACAAACCCACTTCAAATTCATATATAAAAGATTGAGGTTACTTTCTTAAGCAATTAGGTCTTTTATATATTTTCCATTTCTCCTTCAAATTTCGTATTGCCACAGTGTATTAACTCGTGAGATCAAACATAAGTTAGGTAGTCTTGTAGCAAATATAAAATAGGGTCTGCAAATGATGATCCTTCTGATCCCTGAAACATGTTTTCGTCCATACACGCTTGAAACTGATTACTTGATGCCAAGCCATCTTGCAGTTGGTTTAGTCCGATTGCTGAGATGCCAATGCTAAATAGGATCTTCTTAAAAGATAGTGATGGTTTTGACAGCTCAACCAAAGTGACCTGGACAGAATCAACAATATCGTTATCACATACATACAAGCTTATGCTGCTTGAAAACTAGAGGTAGCGAATACGCAGGTTGGTGTAATGGGTCAAAACTGGTATTTTGGAGTGGGTCAGATTGCGTAGACCCAAAACACTTTTTGTACATTTTTTATAACAGTAGAATATTGTGTGCCATCATCTGAATAGATTGTTACTCCGTAGTACTTTGAATAACACTACGGATTGATAATTGTTTCAATCCTAAGCTTTCATTCATTTGGCAGTTTAACCTATAAATTTTTTTGTGAAAAAAGGATTAAGATAAAATCATTGCTAACAAAGTTGTTGAGAGTTAAACCGCCAAATGGATGAAACACTGAGGATTAAGCCACTAGTCTACTTTTGACCCCAAAAAGTATTATGAAGTTATATACTATGAAAATACACTTTATTGGTCTTTTGACCCGTTCGACACCTCTGACACAGATTTTATTATGAGCAATTTTTTTGCCTGCTCTATATATTGGAGATAAATACAACCTAATAGACCATTTATGTAAATGGGTCGAAATTGCCACCTCTAGATATTGACAACAGCTTAAAGTGGAGGGAGGGAGGGAGGGAGGGAGGGAAAGCCGACCTTTTTGTCCTGAGGAATGTTAGCCTTGTGTTTGGCTATTGCAACAGCCCGTGAGAAGCCTCCAATTGCATTAACCAAACCCTGTGAAGCAGCATCGTTTCCAGTCCATACTCTTCCTTGAGCAATCTCCTCCATCTTATCCTCCTGCAAATATAATAGAATCGCTTGGTTGAAAATTATTTTTTTAAGACATATACTCTAGTTAGTGGCCACATACACTCATTGATCTTGAATGTGCTGCCTTATCACGAAATTCTTTGTAGATTTTATGGGCACCATCCGCAAACAGTTTCTCTTCTTCTGGTCTACACGCATAATTACAAAGTGATTAGAGTTAGAAATCAGATAGAAGGCATTCAAATTCGAAAGATCTAATAAGTTAAGGATCTTCTCAGCTAAATGACCTGTGGGAAGCATGCACCTCAGAAAACCGTCCCTTTGAAATAACTTCCTTGTTGAAACCAATCTTTCCATATAATTTTCTGAAATTGAACTTACCTATGATAGTATAAGTTATTTAACATTTAACCTGGAAAATTTCGACGTGTAACAATATACCAACTCAAAACTTCAGGAAAAAAAAGTGCAGGATAGGACGATTAGGAAATTTACTTTTGACAACACCAATTGGCCCTGTTATAGTAAGGTTCTCAGAGACTATAATATGTGCAACCATTGCCATATAGTATCCTCCACTTGTTGCGACATCAGACATTGATGCAATTACAGGCTTAGATTCAGCGAATAGACTGATTTCGCTCCACATCCTGAACAAGAATACAAACCTAACTACATGAGATATCAAGTTGCCTTGTAACAATTTCCCTTAATTTGTCTATTTATTAACTTTAAGCTATTTTAATTAAAAATAAACCGATAAACTTTATCATGTTTTAGTATGGTGTACTAAGGAAAAATACAAGTATCTGTATTGGATTCTATTCAAACACTAAAATGATGATGAAATGTTACTTCATATAGGCGAACGAAACACATAACATGATGAGGCATATATGACGTATAAAGGTTAACAAAGTTAACGACCTTCATAGATGCGCTGGATATTATCACGAGCTTTTAACAAACTTAACGACCTTTCTTTATCGAACAATTTTGAATTTACACCGAACACTGCGCCGCTAATTCTTCATCTGCATATGTTGTATAACAAATATAGATCAGAATTAAAGTTATTGATTTGATAGAGTTTTGGGAATTTGGTCATGATTTGGGGTGGAATTATGGAGGGTTGAGTTCACGGAGGATTGGGGAGAGGTGGTGGTGAGTTTGACCGGGAGATTACGAACCGGTTATTAATTTGCAAAAATTGTATTTTGTAGATTTTAGGAGTAGATTAGCCATGTTTTAAATGATATAAAACACCAAAAAGTATATTTACTAAATAAAAGTACAAGTTGCCCAATACTATTATATGCGCACTTGACAAGTACATAACAATTATGTAAAATGACCAAACCAGTTGCCTAATATACGGTTGCCCATTGAGTATTAATTTGCCCATTGAATTTGATAGTCAGAGAATTCTTTTATTTCATGAGAATCACATACAATCGGAGGAAAGAATAAATAGGGCCTACTGACATCTAAACATGGAAGGAAATCACATAAGAATAAATTATTGGAGAAGATATGGACTAAATAAATCCCATACTCCCCCTCAAGATGGAGCATGTAGATTCTTAATGCCCATCTTGTTTAGTAAGAAATGAAGCTGTGGCGTGCCAAGACCCTTAGTGAGTAAGTCTGCAAGCTGAAGTTTGCTGTCAATGGCCATTGGTGCTATTTCTTTAGTATCCACTCGTTCACGAACAAAAAAACAATCCATTTCGACATGCTTTGTTCGCTCGTGAAAGACTGGATTGTTAGCAATGTGACGAGCTGCTTTATAATCACAAAACAAGGATGTAGGTGTCGTGATATGAACCTGCAAATCTTTGAGTAACCACCGCACCCAAAGGGTTTCACTGACTGTAGAAGCCACTGCTCTATACTCAGCCTCTGCCGAAGACCGATACACCACTGATTTTTTTTTTTTTTTTTTTCCAAGAAATAAGGCCACCACCTAAAAGAAGTAAATACCCTGTTCTTGATCGTCTCGTAAACGGGCATCCAAGCCAATCAGAATCGCAATATGCAGTCAAAACTAGTGGTCCTTCTCGTGGAAGAAGAATGCCTTGCCCCGGAGTCCCTTTTAAGTACCTTAAAACCCTATTTGCAGCTTCTGAGTGGTTACATCGTGGATCTGCTACAAATTGGCTTAAAACATTGATTGCATATGTAATGTCGGGTCTGGTAGCTTGCAGGTACAATAACCGTCCCACTATTCTTCGATATTGAGTGGCATCTACTCGTGCTTCCTCCTTGCCTTTGTCAAGCTTGATTCCCTGTTCAAAAGGAAACGCACTCGGCCGACATCCCAACTTCCCACTATCCTTGAGAATATCCAATGTGTATTTTCTATGGCTTAAAACCAGTCCATCAGAAGTTTTAGCCACCTCAATGCCAAGAAAATATTTCAACTGGCCAAGGTTTTTGATGCTAAACTCATCGTCGAGTTGCCTCTTTATTCGTTCAATTGTTTTAGAATTATCTCCAACAATGATGACATCATCAACATAAATAAGAATGGCAACATAAACACCTTCCTTTTGATAAACGAATAAAGAGTAATCAGCCTTTGATTGCTCAAAGTTCAAGGAGATAAGAAACCTTGTGAATTTATGATACCAGTTTCTTGATGCTTGTTTGAGTCCGTAAATAGACTTTCGAAGACGACATACCCTAGTCTCCCCTTCCTTTGAAAAACCTTGAGGAACTTTCATGTAAACTTCTTCGGCTAGATCTCCATGCAAAAAAGCATTGTTTACGTCTAGTTGATGGATGATCCAACCCTTTTTTATTGCTACAGCTAAAAGGGTTTGAACAGTAACGAGTTTGGCAACAGGGGCGAATGTCTCATGATAATCTACCCCTTCCATTTGTGTGAAACCTTTAGCCACGAGTCTTGCTTTGTACCTTTCAACCTCTCCATTCGATTTGTATTTTGTCTTATAAACCCATTTTGAGTCTATGGCTCTTTTTCCTTCCGGCAAGTCTTCTAAAGTCCACGTCCCATTCTTTTCGAGAGCTTTTATCTCCTGTTGCATGGCATCCCGCCACTTCTCGTCCTTTCTAGCTTGTTCGAAACAGCTCGGCTCATCATTTGAATTGATGGCCGCCAAGAAAGCTTTGTGAGAATGCGAGAATTTATCATAAGAAACAAAATGAGATATAGGGTGTACCGTCGAGTTTGCTTGACTGGTGTCGGGTTGAGTGACCGGAGGGGGGGGATCTACAACATAATCGTTGAGGTGAGCTGGCTGAAAACGTGTCCTTTTAATTCTTGGTTCTGGTTCACTTGGGGTGATCGTGGATTCACCTCGGTTTTCTGAAGCCAAATCTAAATCGGTACTGTCATTTATTTCAACGGCATTCTCGGTTCCTTGTTGGGCTGTGGTATCTCCTGCAACACTTTCTGTTTCATCATGTGCCTTTTCGACAGACTGAGTTGGGGTTGAGAAGTCAGGTTGGGGCTCACTATAAATTTTGGTCGGCTCATCATCATTGCAAGGTAAACCTTCTGTAGTGTTTTTGAATGGAAAAACACTTTCAAAAAATAGCACATCCCTACTGACAGTGATTTTTCTATCTTCAATGTCGTAGAGCTTATACCCTTTTGTTCCTTGTGGATAACCCAAAAAAACCCCGGGTTTCCCTTTCCCTTCAAATTTATCCCCTTTAGTATTTGTATTTCTAAAATAAGTTAAGCATCCAAAAATCCTTAAATGCTCATACTCAGGCTTTTGATTCCAAACCAATTCGTAAGGGGTTTTGTTTTTAATCACCTTTGAAGGAAGACGATTTATTATGTACGCAACGGTTAAAATGCATTCTCCCCAAAATCTTTTTGGAATATTTGCCTCAAACCATAAGGCTCGCGCTGTTTCAAGCACGTGTCTGTGTTTTCTTTCCACCACCCCATTTTGTTGAGGGGTGTGAGGACAGGTAGTTTCTAATAAAATCCCATTTTTGTTATAGAATGTAATCATTGAGTTTGATGTAAATTCTCCACCATTGTCACATCTAACCCTTTTTATTTGTTTTCCAAATTGAACTTCTACAAATCTGTGAAAATTTATCAAGCATTGGCTAGCATCACTTCAAGACCCAAATCTGATCGTAGTTCACAAGCAGAAACACTAAAAACAATAACTGGATTACTAGAATAAGCTCGCTAGTATTAATCAGAAAATTACTTGCTTACAAAACGATATTGAATGCATTATCGACAAACCACACCGGTTTGTATATATAGGGAATAGAACATGCTTTCCTAATCCTACTACAATTCTAATATAAATAAAATACTAGAACCGACATTCACCCATGGGCTTGGGTCGATGGTCGCTGCGCCCCATGGGCTCGGGTCGACATTAGCCCAACATTCACCCCTAATTTCGACTCGAGATAGGGAGATCTTCAACTCCGAGTAACTCTTGCATCTCCTTGAACTTAATCCTTGCGAGAGCTTCGTCAAATATCAAAGACGCTGCAAATCACCTCTTACAAACTCAACTTGTACTTGGCCTCTTCAACACATTCTCGGATAAAATGATAACGTGTGTTTATATGCTTGCTTCTCCCATGAAAGACTGGATTTTTCATAAGTGCAATAGCCGATTTGTTATCAACAAATAAAACCACCACTTTCTCTTCCATTCCGGTTATTTCACTCAACAACCCACGTAACCATATCCCTTGACACGCGGCTGAGGTTGCAGCCATGAACTCGGCTTCACAAGACGATAGAGCCACCGTGTTTTGCTTTTGTGAGCACCAAGTGATAGGTGATTTACCTAGATAAAATACATGCCCATTTGTGCTTCACCATCATCTTGGTCCATAGCAAAACTACTATCACTAAACCCACTAACTCCTTGGTCTTTTCTTGGTTGTATCATATTCCAAAATTCAAACTACCTTGGATATACCTTAGTATTTGTTTCACAATGCCATATGTGATTCTTTTGGTTCTTGCATGTAACGACTAACCAAACCAACCGAATAAGATAAATCAGTCGAGTGTGTAGTAAATACCTTAAACAACCAACTCGTCGTCTATACAAAGTTGCATCAACCGGTTTTCCTTCCTTATCCATGCTTAACTTCATTCCGTGTTCTAATGGACATTGAGTAGGATTCGCTTCATGCATCCCAAAGCATCTTTCAAGATCTTCTTTGCATAGCTTTCTTGACTTATTGAGATACTCGAATCCTCTTGCTTTACTTCAATGCCAAGATAATAGCTTAACTTTCCCAAGTCGCTAAGCTTTCTTGCATTTGTCTCTTAAATTCACCAATATCGCTAAGCTTCGAACCGGTTACTAAGAGATCATCTACATAGACCGCAATAATCAAGATTGACTTGTTTGTCTTCTTCACATACACCGCTTGTTCGTTTTGGCATCTTTTGAAAGACATTTGCTTGAGTTCTCTATCAAGTTTTGTATTCCACGCCCTTGGTGCTTGTTTAAGTCCATAAAGCGCCTTTTTCAACTTGTAGATCTTCCTTTCTTCTCCTTTCTTCACGAACCCCTCCGGTTGTGTAACAAACACTCGCTCTTTAGTTCTCCATGTAAAAGCTGACTTTACATCCAGATGATGTAGCTCCCATGCTTCTTTCATGCCAATGAGATCAATAAACGCACTGCTTCAATCCGTGCTACGGCGCAAATACCTCGTCGTAGTCAATTCCTTCCTTTTGAGCATAACCCTTTGCTACTACACGAGCTTTAAACTTATTAATTGAACCATCCGGATTTCGCTTAATTTTGAACACCCACTTTAGTCCAATAGGATTAACATTACCCGGAGCTTCAACTAATTCCCATGAATCATTCTTCTCGATAGACTCAATCTCTTGTTTCATAGCAACCATCCACTTGCTTGAGACTTTTGCTTCTTGAAACGTTCTTGGTTCATCATCTTCAATCAAAAGTAGATTTTGATCTTCATTAGCAACTGAGGTTCTTGAACTAGACCCCATAATAATGTCATTAAATCTAGTTGGCTTAGTTGAAACCCTTGAAGAACGCCTCATAATTGGTTGAGTTTCTGTCACAGGATTAGGGTCATTACCCGCCTCGATTTGGTCTTCTTGTTCGGTATTGACTGGTTGAATTTCATCAGCATCATTCTGATTTTCAGCTTCTTGTTCTTCAGCCTCTACCTCATTGGTTACACCTGGGTTAACAAATCCACAACCCGTATCAATAGAACCATGCCATTCTATGACAAACATACATGGGTTTAGCTCGTGTGTTTCGCTTCCAGCAACATACTTCCAGCCAAGTTCCTCATTAAACTCCGCATCACGACATACCACTATCTTCTTTAGTTTTGGATTGAGCAATGAAAACCTTTTGTACCGGCTCGCTTCGATGTAAATGAGTCGTGTTGACTGTCGTCCTAACTTATGTGAATATGGCTTGGTTCCCGTTGCATAAGCCACACATCCAAATACCCATAAACCCTCCAAGTTAGGCTTTTTCCTTTGAAAGCCTCGATGGAGTTTGATTAACTAGAGCTCGCGTTGAAACTCTATTAATCAAGAATGTAGCGTGTCTAACTCCTTCAGCCCACATGTAGTTTGGTACATCTCGTGCTTTCAAGATGCTTCTAGTCATTCCCATAAGAGTGCGGTTTCGCCTTTCCACGACTCCATTTTGTTGCGGTGTGTAGGGAGCGGTTAGATGTCTTGTTATACCCTCGTTTTCACAAAAGTTGGTAAATTCTTTTGAAGTGAACTCACCTCCTCTATCGGTCCTTAGGGTTATAATCTTGCTTCCCGACTTCTTCTCAACTAAAGCTTTGAACTTTTTGAAGTATTCAAATGCCTCACCTTTTTCCTTCAAGGTAAAAGTCCACATAAACCGTGAGAAGTCATCAATAAGAACAAATATGTACTGTTTAGTACTATGGATGGTGGAGAAATTGGTCCACATAGGTCGGCATGTATGAGTTGAAGAGGATGTCTTGCCTTAAATTTCACGCTTTAGGAAACGACTTCTTGGTTTGTTTTCCTACCAAACAAGATTCACACAACTTGTTCTCTTGATGAATTATTGGCAACTTTTCAACCATGCCCTTCCTTGCCATTAATTCCATCGCCTCAAATTAATGTGACCCATCCTAGCATGCCATAACCAAGCATCATCTTCCATCTTTGCTTTGAGACACACGGACTTCCAACTTGGAGCTTAATCTTGTAAAGTCTATTACTTGTTCTAGGAACCTTCATCAAGCTTGCCATCCGAGTCACGATAGTAAGAAGGGTTAGGAATTAGAAATTCCGGTATTAAAGAGTCGGTCACCTCAGTATATGTAATCGTTAAAAAGCTCGTAGTCGTAGTTCTTTTAAGTTAAGTAGTAATTTAGTTAAGTAACACCGTGGAGGACGGACGGGTCTTTACCCAGCTGTATGCACGATCCACGACCCAAAGTGTGGCGAGTTATGTAAGACTATAAATACTCTCTACCTTCCAAGGTAGAGTTGGAACTCATAATAATATCTTTCACTTTCTCTCACTAAGTTCCCTAAACCTCTAACTTTCTCTCTAGAATTCCATCTATATGCTACTTTGTGTTATGGTTTGATGTGTATGTGAAAAGTAATATCTTACAATTGGTATCAAGAGCCATGGTTAGATCATATCTTGCACATCTTTGGATTTATAGTGGTTTTAGGTGGTTTTGAGTTTGAAAAAGTTTAGTGGTTTTGCATCATTTGGTTGATCTCTTGTGTTAAAGTTTGAATTTTGTTGGTACTTTTATGTTTAGAATCATCAAAAGTGTTTAGGTTTTCATTTGGTAGCTTGAATCATCTTGGTTGGGTTGTTTTGGATTGAAAAGTGAAGTTTATTTGGTTTTCAAGCTAGCGACTTAGCTCTCGGAATAGTTTCTTGGTAGCGACTTGCTTCACGGTTTTGTAGCGACTTACGGTGTTAAAGCTAGCGAGTTAGATCTAGCGAGTTAAAGTACAAGTAGTGGAATCTCCACTACGGGTAGCGACTTAATGGTAGCGACTTGGTCGATGTGAGTTGCTCTTTAGCGACTTGCGTTTCTAGCGACTTGTGTGGCAATTCTTGCCAAAATTTGGTTAGCGACTTGGTCCGTAGCGAGTTACTACTTAGCGACTTGCTTTTCTGTTAGCGACTTGGGATTCTAGCGACTTGGTGTCTAGCGAATTAATTGGTAGCGACTTAGTGCATTTGTTCCTAGCGACTTAGAGCTTTATCATCTAGCGACTTGAGTGATTGTTTACGGTTTTCTCTTGATTTAGTAAAATCCGTGAAAGAATCTATTTCCGGTTTAATCATTGAGTTATAAAATCCGTATAATCATTAACATGTCTACCAACGTCCCTCATCATCTCCATTTGTTGCAGAGGATGTACAAGCGGTGGTTCGAGATACTCGTCCACCCATGCTTGCCAGGCCGACTACGATTCTTGGGCTCAACGAATCGATTGTATTGCCTTGGAAAGGAAAATGGTGTCAACATTCTCAAATCCATTGATGAAGGACCATATCGAGTTGAAGCGACTAGAGACATACTTGATACTAATGAAGATGGTACTCTGTTTACGGAATGGACGGACCTAAGATGTATGATGAGCTTGATGATAAGGAGAAAAGAGATTCGATGCGAGATATCGGGGCTTCAAACATTGTTCTTCAAGGTCTTCCTAAAGACATCTACAAGGCGATCAATCATAACAACTGAAGCAAAGGCGGTTTGGGATAATGTTAAGATGCTTCTCTCGGGTTCGAAACTAACTATGGAAGGCAGAGAATCCCAACTCTATGGCCAATTTGAGCACTTCAAGATGAAACCGGATGAGAGTGTCTATGAGTACTATGTGAGATTTCATAAGTTAGTGAATGACATGAGGAACATCGAATGACTATGCCTAACATTCATTTCAACTCAAAGTTTGTGAACAACATGAATCCCGAATGGCACAAGTTTGTCACACATTGTGAAGCTCACTAAAGGATTGAAGAATACAAACTATGAGCAACTCTATGCCTTCCTCCTTGAAATGAGAGACATGCCATGTTTGAAAAATTGATTCTCAATCGGTTCAAAACCAACCGAGGGAGAGACAAGTTCGTCTAATGACTCAACGACTTTCTACTCAAACATTGGAATCACAACCAAAGCATCACAAGTCATACCCTTGGGTAATGGTAATCACAAACTCATTCACGATCCTATGTTCAAACAAGGCGATCTTGATGCACGCGTGGGTAACATCATTAATCAACTAGCTCTACTCATTAGTCAAAACATGAATTCTCTCCCACAAACCAACAACAACCTCGAGGCGCATCTAACCCACATAATCAAGCCCTTTGTTAAAGATGGAAGGATTGTGGTGCAACCGATTCGGGAAAGGCAGTATGATCGGGGAAGGGGTGGTCTTTGGTAGAGGATATGTGGGCAATCGAAATCGAGGAAGGAATGGTAACCAAGGTCAAGCTAAGCCGATCAAATGCTATAAGCGTGGTGGTGAGGACACATTGCAAGGCGCACATCTCAAAGCGTCCACGAATCTTGATTACTTGAGATAAGATGTTCTTGGCACAAGCTCGGGACAATGGTGCTGCGTTGGATGAAGAGGAATTCTTTGTTCTTCTTGAGGGTAATGCCAAGACCTATGATGCGAGATGTGGATGAGCGACCTATTCGGAGATAGGTCACAATCATCGAGCGCCTTTCAAGTCGTTGTTGTGATGCATACGACTACGATGTAGATGATGGACCTCTGCACACACAATCTTTATGGCTAGCATCTCTCCAATGGTTTCTCCCAAGATCTCTTCTTCACCACAAGTGGCCCATCCAAGGACAAACTCATCTCGGAGGTATTAAAGCTATCGATGATCTTGATGTGCAGCGGATGCATGACAAAGTACAACCAATGAAACTATTGAATCAAATGTTGAAAATATGGGTAATATCAATATTGTCCCATACGATCAATCGTGAAACAAAGTGAAAGTGAAGTTGTACCAAGTGATGCATCTTCTGCGATCAACAATGACTATGTCTTTGATGAATACACGCATGTGCTCTGATGATTCCATAATTTACGAACTAAATGCCTATAAGGAGCGTGTTGCTATTTATGAACAACGTGCAAAATTTGAGTTGACCACTCGTGAGCGGAAATGGATGACCAAGTGCGTCGATAATTAGAAAAAGTAATTTTAGAGAAGAAGTATTGAAACAAGAATTAAATTCTTTGCAAGAAAAACTTTCTAAAACATAAGCAAAAACAAGAACTTCAAGAAAATGTGAAAATGCTTAAGCAAGAATTTAATGCAAAAGAATCAAAGCTCTTGAGAGATTTTCTAATCGAAAACTTTGAAAAACAAACTTGAAAACAAGTTGTACATGCAAGGAAACACCATTCGATTGCTCACATGATCACTAAGCATAGAGTTCTAGCGATAAGCATAGTGTTCCCATTATAGATAAACCCAACCACGAGTATGGAAAGATAGCAAAAGCGACTCAAAGTGTTATCTATGATGGAAATGAGATTCTTAAACCTAGACAAAAACCTAGTTGCGTTGAGTGCGAGGATGACAAGAAATTAGATGAAGTAACTAGGGAGAAGATGAATAAGAAACTAAATGATCCTAAATGCAAAGAGAAGAAAGTAATTATCACTCCCCATGACTACAAGAAGGAAAAGCTGGATTTCCTTGAACAAGTTTAAGACTCGAGACATTGTTGACTCCCGAACAAGTCTTACGGAAAATGGATTTAGATAAGCGAAAATGAAAATATTGTAGAAACAAACCCTCCCTTGGGAAAATGCCTAGAAGCGTTGTGTATCCTCCTAATACACCAATGCATCTTGTACCTAGAACAATTGCCACTAAAAGCAAGACATTAATTAGCCAATCGTTATATTTCAACTATTTGTTGATTTTGAGAAAACTTGCAAGAAAAGGATCACACCCATTGGTATAAGCGAAGGAGAAAGGGTTTTGAACAAATGAAAGAATGTTATTTAAGCGAGGTCATGCCTTTCTTTAAACTTCTAAAGGATCACTTTGAGAGTCTTAAAAGGGGATAGAAAGCGGATATTAAGGGAATGGAAAAGGAATTTGATGCAATAATAGTTGAAATTAATGACTATGGCGTGCACTAAAATATAATGAGATTGAGAGAAAGAACACGCATACATTAAATGAGAATCTTATTCTTGAATGTGTTGCTCAAGATGTCTTTTCAACGCTTCAAATTGCTCTATTAATGCTTCAAATTTCATGAACTATCTGTGGCCTGAAAGTCTCCATGATCGTGTCATTGAGCTTGAAAAACTAATTCTAAACTAAATGAGAAAATTGAGCTGGATGATCATGACAATTTGGTTAAACATTTTCTAAACTAGAAGTTGAGTATTTTAATCTACAACTAAAATATCAACATCTCAAAGAAAATGTCAAAACTTCAAATATCAAGACATCTTGGATGCTCGAGTTTGATGCGATTTTCAAATTAACAAGCGAGATGAGCAGATTCATGCTCGATGTAACACGATCGAGAAAGTTGAAAGCCCAAATCTCTCAATTAAAGGGTCAAGCGAACAATATGACGGGCTCCCAAATGCCTCCTTCTTTAGATTCTCGAAATTCTCAAGCGTTTCATCTTCAAAACCTAGTAAATGCTTTACAAAGGAAAGCGAAAGTTTTCTAGAAGAGAATGAAAAGGTTAAACGTCATTTCAATGAGTTGTTTGAATCAATTAAAGTCACTCGTAACAAAAACAACGAACAAATAACTTCATTGCAAAAGGAAATTGAGAATCGAAGAGTCGGGTAAAGGGAAAATGCCAATGATCAATGAGGAAAATGTTGTATCAAAGGTTCACTCGGTAATAAATATGCTTTATCGTGACATATGTCCCCCTCACCTAAGGAACAACAAACTTGCCATTCAAACATATTTCTCATCCCTTAAGGATTGCTTAGAATGCTGCGTGAGATTGTTGAAGAGGATAAGCTAGAGAAACCTCATGATAATGCAATTGGACATGCATGCTTATATGCCAAACGATCTCAAGAAATCTTAGAATGTTTGATCACAATATGCCCAAAGACATTAGGTGAGAGAGTTAACCCTTTGATTCCATGCTCAATGCCTAAGGCCAAACATGACATGCACTCGATTCCCAATGGTTTGAATGTGAGGAGTAGTGTACCATTGAGTAGTTCGATTTTAGATCATCAATGCTAGGAAAGTGAACTCAAATGTGCCTTCTAGGAGTACTAATCTCGGTACCTCTAGTGTTAAGAAAGTGAACCTTAGTGCACTGCATGTAGTTCGAGATCGGCACATCTAAGCAGTGGTGCAAAGAGTAGTAAAACAAACTAATGTTCCCATTCCTCTACAGAGTAATCGGTGACATTAAAGGGAGCGGTCAAAGTCTCAAGACAATACAAGGAATGATAGGACCTCTCAAGCTAAGAATGTGCCTTTGGAAGAAAGTAGAAGAACAATCTAGGAACCTTAAGTTTGAATCGAATAAAGCGAATCGTGTTGATTCTAGTATTAGCCATAAGCGTCTTGTAATTAATTGAATTACGATACTATTTGCAAAACTTGTCGATGTTTGCTTGAATTACATTTCTAATCATGGATGTGATGTCAATGTTTTGCCTAATGATGTTAATTGTCCGATTAATATTGTTAATGCTAAAATTCATGCTAAAAAGGCTAAAAGGCAAAAGCGAAGAAAGTTAGAAAACAATGGAAACCCACGGGAAGAACATTCGTGAGAATAGGTTTTTATTGGATACACATTGGTCATAAGACCAATCGAGATAATGCCCACTAGAAAATGGATGCCTCTTGGTAGAACTATTCCCTTAAGAAGTGGTCACACTGTAAATAGGGCTATCTGAGACACTAGTATTGCATCTATTCACAATGATTCCATTACCTCACCATCGATATGAATGCTTCTATTTACGATGTGGGTGTTCCAACTGTTGCTACTAACCAAATGGAACCCATTCTTGCATGGGGATCCCAATTATCGATTATCCATTCTTATGCATGTTCAGCTGCGGATCGTTCAAATCGTTACGTGGTACACGGACTCAGTTTGTTCCAAGCATATATTTGGAGACGGTCACGGCTCATGAACCGTGAGCAAATTCATCGGGACTATTAGATTTGGTAATGATCATTTCGGTGCTATTATGGGTTATGGAGATTATGTTGTTGGTGATAGTGTCATCTCCAGTGTATTATGTGGAAGGTTTAGGTCATAATCATTCTCTGTTGGTCAATTACGTGATTACGATCTAGAAGTAGCCTTGAAAAACATACACCTTTGTTAGAGATCTTAATGGTAAGGAAGCTGTTGAAAGGAACTCGTGGCTCAAACCTTTACACCATCTCTATCGATGACATGATGAGAGCTTCACCAATCGCTTGTTATCAAAGGCTTCAAAACAAAGTCATGGTTATGGCATCGTCGTCTCAATCACTTGAACTTGGCACCATCAACGATCTTTCGAAAAGGACTTAGTTGTAGGTTTACCTAGACTAAAGTATGAAAAGGATCATCTTTGTTCGACATGTCAATTGGGAAAAAGCAAAAGTATGCCCATAAACCCAAACCTACTAACTCATCACGAAGTTCTTCATATGATTCATATGGATTTATGTGGACCAATGAGGGTGCGAGAATATCTTTGGGAAGAAATATGTGTTAGTTGTGGTTGATGATTATTCTAGATTCACAGGTCAAGTTCTTAAGGACAAAGGATGAAACTCGATATCATCATCAAACTCATCAAGCATTGCGAGTTAGACTAAACAAAGCGTCGAATTATCGAGCAGACAATGGGCGGGTTTGTCAACAAACAACTTAGTGAATTCTATGAAAGCGTTGGAATCGACCATCAAAGAAGTGTTCCACGAACCCCTCAGCGAGCGGTGTAGTTGAAAGGCGAAATCGTACTCTTGTTGAAGCTGCTAGAACAATCTTGATCTACTCAAAGGTTCCAATGTTTCTCGGGTGAAGCAATTGCCCTGCATGTTACACACAAAATCGTTCCACGATTCACACCATTCATGGAAAAACTCCATATGAACTTGTCCACAACGAAACCTAATCTATCTTTCCTTCGTGTGTTTGGTGCCTTGTGCTATCCAACTAATGAGGTCAAGACTTGGGCAAACTTAGAGCTAAAGGCGACATTGGAGTATTTGTAGGATATGCACCAAACAAAAGGGATACGAATCTACAACAAAAGAACCCGAAATATCATGGAAACAATTCACGTTACGTTTGATGGTGACCGGTCAAATGGCTCTGGACACTCCATTCGGGACCCGCACTTCAAAAGCAGTCCTATTGGTTCATCCCTTGTTCCAAACTCCTCTCAAGAAACATATATGTACCTCCATCGAAGATGATGTAAAGAAATTGTTTGATCCAATGTTTGATGAACTGTATGAGTCTACTACTAATGAGGTCTTGATCCCTACAACGAGAGGATGCTCATATTCCGATGAATGAAGTCAATCCATCGGTTTCAATATCGTAAGTCAAGAAGCACTGCTGCGATCCTTGATCTCATCAACAAATCATCATTCTTCAAATGTACATCATGGAAATGTTTACGGCATCAATGATGAAGTTAATCCCTTTGCGACTCACGAAGATGCTCCATTTGAAAACATATTTGCTACTCACGAATCATCATCGAACCATCTTCTTGAGGAGACATCGACTCGACTACCTCGGTTCCTCAACAAATGCCACATGAACACCTCGGAAAATGGACTCACGATCATCCATTAGACAACATCATTGGAAATCCCTCTCGTCTGTATCAACCGGAAACAACTTGCAACCGATGCCTTATGGTGCTTCTTCAACTCCGTACTATCTAAGATCGAACCAAAAGATGTTAAAGCGCTATGAATGAAGATAGGCGGTTCAATGCTATGCAAGATGAAATTCATGAGTTTGATCGTCTTGATGTATGGGAGTTAGTACTGCTCCAGGCGTGCTATGATTATAGCTCTAAAATGGATCTTCAAAGTAAAACTTGATGAGCATGGTGATGTGTTGAAGAACAAGGCTCGATTAGTTGCTAAAGGATATCGTCAAGAGGAGGTATAGACTTTGAAGAATCTTTTGCTCGGTTGCTCGAATCGAGGCAATCGAAATCTTTACGGCTAATCTTGCTAGTAAGAACATGGTAGTTTATCGGATGGATGTAAAGGCGGCATTTCTAAGCGGAGATCTTAAAGAAGTCGTCTCGTCGACCAACTGAAGGATTTGTGAATCAAGAGCATCCTACTCACGTTTATCGTTTGAAGAAGGCTCTTTACGGTTTAAAGCAAGCTCCAGGGCATGGTATGATACACTATCAAAGTTTCTTCTATCAACGGATTCATCAAAGGAGCGATTGATCCTACATTGTTCACCGGAAGTCGAGCAAACATTTGATTCATGTTCAAATTTATGTTGATGATATTATTTTGCCTCGTGACCCAATGGAATGTGATCGTTTTCAAATGAAATGAGTTCAAAGTTTCAAATGTCAATGATGGGACAAATGTCATTTTCTTGGGATTACAAATTTCACAAAGTCCGGAGGCATTTTCATAAATCAATCTAAATATGCAACGAGATTTTAAAGAAATTTGGATTTGATTCATGTGACCTGTTGACACCCCATGATTGACCGAACCAAACTAGATGAGGACCTCTCGGGGATCATGATTGACCAAACTAAATATCGGAGTATGATTGGATCACGATGTATCTCACTGCTAGTAGACCGGACATTTTGTTCTCTGTGTGCATGTGTGCTAGATACCGAGCTAAGCCTACTAAAAAGCACCTTGAAGCGATTAAGCGGGTCTTCGGTATCTCAAGGAACCATCAATATGGGACTATGGTACCGAAGGACACGGTATGTCACTAACGGCCTATCACGAGATCTTGATCATGCGGGTTGTCAAGATACACGTCAAATCGTCGGGAGGTGCTCGATTTTGGGTGATAAGCTTGTGAGTGGTCTTCAAAAAGCAAATGAGTACTTCTATTTCCTCTGAGAGGTGAATACATAGCCATGTCATCTTGTTGTGCTCAAATCTTATGGATGAGATCTCAATTATCGACTATGGCTTTGAATTCAACAAAATCCCTCTGTCTTGTGATAATAAAAGTGCTATTGCTCTCTCATGCAACAACGTTCAACACTCAAGAGCAAAGCATATCGACATTCGACATCATTTCATCGAGGACAAGTGGAAAAAGGTGTGGTGGAACTATATTTTGTGAGTGCGAATATCGGTTAGCGAGACATCTTCACCAAAGCTCTTCCAAGAGAGCGTTTTGAGTTTATTCTTCCACGACTTGGTTTGAAAAGCCTTCAACGAAACTCTCAAACGTCTTGAGGAGGAAGGCGAGGAGTAAAGGTCTTTCTTCATCTATCTCTTGTACATATATATTTGAAAAACAAAATACAAAATTATAAAACTTTCAAAATCCATAAAAATTTGAAAAATTGAAAAATTCTTCAAAAATATTGTCATTTTGTCATGTTTCTTCGGTTCGATAATATCTACGGTCTTTGTCTTTGTCATTCAAAGAATGACACGGGACTTTAGATGTTGTTCAATTCTTAAAAAAAAAAAAAAAAAAAAAAAAAAAAAATCAAAAATCAAAAATTTTTTGGGAGAAAGAAAATGGTTTATTGTCATCTTGAGCAATAACCGGTTTTAAAGAAAAAACGAGCCATGTTTTACCATGTTTTCAAATCCTATGCTCGATTCTATAAACTCTATCTGCTGAAAACTAAATGCTTTGAAAAATAACTCAATCTCTATTTTGATAATCATCGGGACTTATTTGTCAAAATCTCTATCTCTCAATCAACAACCTCGTCATTGATTGAGGGAGAATGATTTCAATTAAATTAAAAAGTTATTTGGCATTAAATTGTTTTCAAAAGATATACATGCATGTTTTATAAATGGAGTTTAAAGTCTTAAAATCCGATCCTTATCGGTTCAAACGCTTTCACAATCATGTCACAATTCTCCTTAAAAGCTTTCAAAATCAATTTAAATCTATACGAGATCACAAATCTCAAATGATTTGATAATTGTGATCGGGGAGAATGTGTGATTTAAATTAGATTTAAAGCGATAATTAGGTAAATGGTTATAAGCGGATGTACATGCTATCCTTCCCACATGTGACAAACGATTTCAAATTTTCAATGCACATGTTGAGGGGAGCATCTATCTTAAACCTTTGATTTGAAGCGTGATCATTCATCCTAATGTGCGGGTTCCTCTAGTATGTGCAAAACTCTTTTCAAACCTCGAGGCACATATTGAGGGGAGCAAATTCATGGAAACCTCATCCTTCCGGAAATGCTATACCTACTTGATCCATTGAGGAAGTGATGTTGATATCTTTAGAAAATGGTAATCAAAAGAAGTTAATTCTTTCTCTTGCCTCCGTGTGCAAAACATTTTCAAATACTTGATGCACATGTTGAGGGGAGTTCTCGTTCTAAAATATCAAAAACAATTCGGTACAAAATGCTTTGATAATATATCACAAGTATCGAATTGATTTTCAAATGGTTTTCAATTGGATCCAATGGCGGATGAACAATACCAAATTGACCGACCAACTTTACTTTATATGCGGTGATATAAGGATGATAAGGTTAGGTATTGGTTCCCATGATCCGCCGAGCCGGAGGGATCTACCGAGGACAATCCACTAGTTAGTGTAGAAGTCCTTAGGTATGATGATAAAGGAGAAAAATGAGATATGGGAAGAGTGCGGACTAAGGCGAGCTAGTCTTGGAATAAACCCAACAAGGTTCTAGCTATGAAGTCTCGGTAAGCCTTGAAGGGTTGAAGAATTAAAAAGAATTGAATGAGAAAGGGTGAAAACAAATAGCCCTCCATTTATTCAACCTTAGGGGCGAAACGGGTTCACTTCATATACTCTTGATGGTAACATCGGTATTGAAGACAAGGCGTCATGGACCCGGTGGCCTTGCACTTCAACTTTCAAACCACTCAAGTTCCTCTTAAAGGACTTGTTTCATTCTCACGGGGAACCGACATTATCTATCGACTTTCTCTTAGAGATGGTTGATATTGAAGAAGGAGACCCTCTCCCTAGTCTCCGTTATAGGATCCAAATATGCACAAATTGAGTCTAGAGCCACGAGATCATCAATAAATCTCATTAGGACACTTTCAATGAAGACTCTCTGTTTCACACAATGTGGAAGAGATTATATCTTGAGTCCTCGCATTATCCTTGTGGTATTGCGGAACATCCGAGTGATGTGTTTACATATTCACAATGAAGATGGAAAGCCTTACGGAGCCAACATCAAACAAGCTCTGGTAGGTGGCATGTGAGATCTATTATATAGATCAACCATGTGACAAGCGAGCGAAACAATGGGGCGATTCAATCTCTTGAATCAAACACGGTTCGAGTTATGGATTGACGGATACCTTTGAAAAACCGGTCTTTGTGCTTAAAACTCTTTTCTTTAGCACATCGATTGTGTACTCATTTTCAAACCAAAAGGTATTTTATGATTGATAATTGATTTTCAATAAAACCTTCGTTGTATTGCAAAAACAATTTCTATTGAGCAATACGATTGTTTTCAAATCTCTTTTCATCAATCGGTGGACTTAAAATTATTTGGTTCACTCACTCCGTGTTGTCTTCTTTGAGATGTTCGGTTTGAGAACGACTAGAACATTGCGAAACCACATCAAGGAGATTCTTAGGAATCCTACGATCACGAGCGGTACTTGTCTTGATCAGCGGGGAACCGTGGGCGTGTACCTCAATTCAACGAAAGTGATCAAAGACACTTTCGTGCGATTTGTTGCTAGCTTGTTGTATGCGAGTCGCCCGGCGTTTGCGGTGATCGAATGAAGCGGTCAATCCATAGCCGCATGCTCACTTAACACATTCATCTCAAAAGAAATCATGATTAGTGCATCAATGACTCGATATTTTCACTCCATGCTTACGCTTTCTGCTGCTGCCAATATCATGATTCAACAAAAGCTTCCGCTACTCGATGAGAAGATATCATGATCCGAATGTGAGCATGTCGGTCCCAAAGTCACAACACCACAATGGATGTCTCGAGAGATTGTTGATAGGTGATGATCTCAAATGATGGCTCAAAATTATCATCACGTGGATCGGTAAAGACCTCCACTTGGAATAACCAAACATGCAATGTGAAGAATCAATGACTACGAGCTTAGGAGCAAAGGACTACATCAAGAATGCAAGATCAATTGTTAATGTAATATCTATTTGTATTCTATGTAATTTTGGTACATGATTGAGGTGACCTCCTTAGGGAGATTGTTAGGAATTAGAAATTCCGGTATTAAAGAGTCGGTCACCTCAGTATATGTAATCGTTAAGCTCGTAGTCGTAGTTCTTTTAAGTTAAGTAGTAATTTAGTTAAGTAACACCGTGGAGGACAGACGGGTCTTTACCCATGTATGCACGATCCACGACCCAAAGTGTGGCGAGTTATGTAAGACTATAAATACTCTCTACCTTCCAAGGTAGAGTTGGAACTCATAATAATATCTTTCACTTTCTCTCACTAAGTTCCCTAAACCTCTAACTTTCTCTCTAGAATTCCATCTATATGCTACTTTGTGTTATGGTTTGATGTGTATGTGAAAAGTTAATATCTTGCTTGTTAACATTGGACATTGAAGAGTCGTTTTAGAATGTTCAATTGGTGGTTGACTCGACTCGCCTTGCACCATCCTTCTTGAACGCCTTTTGTAAGTTACCGGTGTAGTTGGATTGTCTTCCAGCCCTAGAACACGCTTGTTTTACTTCTTGCCTAAGTAAACCAAGTTAAAGTTTGAAACTTTATCGACTTCTTGGAAACCCTTTAGTCGACTTGTGTTCGAAACCCTTCTGTTTGGAAACCCTTCTGTGATCAACTTCTTGGAACCTTTTAGTGATCGACTAAGCTTGGAACACCTTCAGTGATCGACTACTTGGAACCCTTTAGTGATCGACTGAACTTGGAACACCTTCAGTGATCGACTACTTGGAACCCTTTAGTGATCGACTAACTTGGAACCTTGCTGTGATCGACTTAGGTTAAACCTTGCTGTGATCGACTTTGGTTAGACCTTGCTGTGATCGACTTTGGTTAAACCTTCTTTGTGATCGACTTAGCTCAAACCTTGCTCTTGATACCAATTCAAGACCCAAATCGATCGTAGTTCACAAGAAACACTAAAAACAATAAGCGGATTACTAGAATAAGCTCGCTAGTATTAATCGAAAATTACTTGCTTACAAAACCGATATTGAATGCATTATCGACAAACCACACTCGGTTTGTATATATAGGAATAGAACATGCTTTCCTAATCCTACTACAATTCTAATATAAATAAAATACTAGAACCGACATTCACCCATGGGCTTGGGTCGATGGTTGTCACTGCGCCCCATGGGCTCGGGTCAGACATTAGCCCAACATCACTTTTGTGCTTTATTAGAAAAACCCACACAGACCTGCTGTAATCATCAACAATGGTGAGGAAAAAATTTGCTTTTGTGTATGATGGAATCCGATAACCCCCCCCCCCCAAGTATCACAGTGAATAAGTTCAAAACAACTATTAGTTTTAATAAAACTACGGGTAAAAGGTGTTCGAGCATGTTTGGCCTTAGCACAAGAATCACAAAAAACAATACTATCTTTATTTAAATTACTCTTGAAGATATCAACGCTGGAAAGTTTCTCCTTTGAAGCATGTCCCATTCTTTTATGCCACGTGCTCATTGTAGTCCTCATGGTCCTTCTTCTTTCATTGAACATGTCCATTAGATACAACCCCCTTTGGCGTTTCCCGCTCCAATCAAGCTCCTCGTTCGTAACTCCTGTATGACCAAAAAATCAGGGAAGAAAGTTACAGCGCATTGAAGGTCTTTGCTTAATCGGCTAACAGAAAGAAGGTTGTATTTAAAATTTGGGACATAAAGGACCCCATTTAATTTTGCTCCCCCTGGAAGTGTAAAATCACCCTTTCCCTCAACAGGAATTGCATGCCCATTTGGTATAACAACAGAGCCTCATTTGAGGTTCCCTTATTTTCGAGAAGGTTAGGCCAATCGCTTATGTACTCAAGACAACTGAGTCAACAACCCATACATCGTCTTTATTACCCGCCATGTTGGCCTCGGGTTTTATTTGATGATGACGTATAGTCCGCATTGGTCATGAACCCGACCAATGGGCGCTACTAACACTCGAGCCCGATGCAGTGGGCTAACCTGATAACGGTTTGGGCTCACGAAGGCCCAAACCCAAAGTTATTTATGGTCTTGATATCGGATATCTCTTATTTATGGGATATGTATCAACCAACCGACTTAGGCGGGATCCGAAGGTTGTGGAACACGAAACCAACAAGGACTTCGTGTGTATATAAAGGCATCTCGGCCTCATTAAAGTACGATCACAAACCCTAACTCTCCACTAAACCCTAAAACCGATTACTTACTCTCGGGAGGATAATCGTGGGAGACAATCCCGATAAGCCTAACGGTGTTTTACATTTTCTTAGTGCGCGGTCTCAAGCATCAAGGTCTAATTGATCGAGAACCGGGTCCAAATAAGGAATGCCCAACTTTTGTATCAACAAGTGGCGCCATCCGTGGGACCAATCACTAAGAACTAGAATGACAAAGCACGGAAACCTAAGCCGGCGATCGCATAGTGACCTACAAGGAAAGAAGCGACAAAGCGAATCGGCCTCTAGCGAGGCCTCGGAACAACCGGTGCGACCCGAAACCAAGGGTCGGGGCCCGGATCGGTCTTCACGACGGTGGAACCACGCGCGGGACAACCCATGCCACTACGACAACCACCGCGCGAGAAGATCCACAGCGCACCTTTTTACCACTCCCACCAATCGGTGCGAAGCGGACCTCACAACCCGCGGTAGCGCTGGCCGAATGAAGCAGGGTCTAGGGGTGGAAAGCAGACACCCTCGCTAGAAGGTCGGCGCTGAACTAGCGCCAGTGACTTCGTGTCTCAAAACTACGAAACCTTGGCGCCTCATGCGAGAGGCGAAAAAGAGGTCAGTCGAGCACACAAGCCCGACTCAACTTGACCAGTATGAGACATCCCCATCAGCGTCACCGGGAGGAGGCGCGAGAGGACAACCGCCGCCCCGGTGTTTACCGGGATCGGGAGGAGAGTTGTGAGCGATGAAGCGGTGACCTCGATGTATTTGGGAGAACACGAAGATGATGGACGGCGTACCAATGTCCACGCTAGGCTTGGTAGCGCGGGGTCCATGAGAGACTTGGGCGGCGGCACTCCCAGTGAAAGCTCTTGAGCTCGGATTACGAGGGCGGTCGGTATGGCGCGAAGAGAGGAAGCTCGTCCTCGGTGACTCCTCGGACAACGAGGACGGAGAGAAGCAGGACAGGAAGTCCGGGAGAAGATATCGCGACCGGAGGATGAAGATATGTCTCTTCCACTGGCGCCGCCAAAAGGTGGATCGTTCACTCGGCGCATCGGCGATTTTTCGAAGATAAGAAAGGCGCATGCCCACCATGTGAAAACCTACGATGGAGCAGGTGATCCGGACGATCACCTAAAAATTTTCAGTCATTGCTACCATCGAAAATTGGCCACAACTTATGTGGTGCCACATGTTCAATTCCACATTAGTGAAATCATGGCGGTTGATGGCTCCCGCGCGAAGCATTGGTGGTTTTGAAGAGTTGCGGAAGGCGTTTGCTGAACTTTACTCAAAGGAAGAAGTCGCCAAAAACCATGTCGAACTTGCCGGGGTAAAAGCAGTAGCGAGGGAATCTACAAGCGCTTATGTGGAGCGCTACAAAGGCGAATGCATACATGTCAAGGCATGCCCGAAATACTAAAGATCTCGGGGTTCATGAGCGGAATCAATAACCCGAACTCATCAAAAGGTTGAGCGACAAGGTCCCCAAACCTTTGATGAACTTATAAACGCACGAGGTCCTTTATCGAGGAGAAGGCTGCGGCGGCGGACAAAGAAGGCTACTCAAACTATAGGTCACAAGAACGACCTAGGAGACAATCCATTGACGGAGTAGCAACATAACAAGAACTACATGGTCGGGGGCGGACGAGAGAATGACAAGTATACCCGCTAACAAGACTCCAAAGGAGATATTCGCATAGCAGGCGCGAACTTCCGAGACCCCCACCGATCGCACCCGGAAGAGCGGTAGCGTGGGAGCGGATCTGCGACTATCATGGACGAAGGGCCACACCACCAATGAGTGTGTCCAATTCGCCAACTAATTGATAAGCTAGTAAAGAAGGCGATTGGACCATTTAGTTAAGAACATCAAGGATGGGAAAGATAAGCAAAAGGCGGGAACAAGAAAGAAGCACCCAAATATAAGGTGATACCATTTACATGATACAATCATGGCGGCGAAAGACTAAGCGAAGGTCGACCAAAGTTTTCTGTGGGCGAAATTTCTTTCCCGCGCTTGGCTGCGGACAACGCGGGGTAGAACCTCTTACCATCGAAATTAATGCAGGGTCACGATATCCACCGCATGTATGTTGATGGAGGAGCATCCGCGATATAATGTATGAACATTGTTTCAAGCGTGCGACACGAGATCTGGTCGATTAAGCCGACCATGGCGTCGTTGGTGGTTTCTGGGAGAAAAGATATGGCCCATGGGGCAAATCGCCTACTAGTCAATGTTGGTAATAAGGAACACTCCACGACGACTGGATGAACTTTATGGTGATCGGATCCCTTCGTCATACAATGGCATTATTGGAAGGCCGGGGATATCGACCATCAGCGTGATGCCGTCTCTGACACATGGGATGCTCAAGTTCCGGTGGAGGGGCATTGTTACTCTCTACAATACCACCGTACCACGGAGAATGTAACACGATTACATGTGAGGCGGAACACATCCCGAGCGACAGTAGCGCAACTAAAGTATCAAACACGAGGGTCATGATTCATCACGATTACCCGAGCAAGAAGTATCGATCGGGGATCATTGTCGATAAAGCGGGCGGCCGTGTGCGCTCTTGCAAAAGAATCTGGATATCTTTGCATGGGAACCAAAGCACATGGTGGTGTGCCACGCTCGATTCTGAACACAAGTTGAGAATCCGACAAGGATACTCCCGATCTGACGAAGAAGCGCGGCCGGGCTCGGGCGCGCAAAAGCCATACGGAGGAAGTACACAAACTTGTGGATGCGGTATCATGCGAAAGTCTATTACCATGGTTGGCTTTCCAACCCGGTGATGGTCGAGAAGAGCGATGGTAGTTGGCGGATGTGCGTGGACTTCACGGATCTCAACAAAGCATGTCCACAAGGCGCTACCCACTACCGAGATAGATTGGAAGGTAGAATCTTTGTGCGGATACCCACTTAAATGTTTCTTAGGCGCATACAAAGGGTACCACCAAATCGAATGGCTAAAGAAGATGAGGAAAAACGGCCTTCCATACAAGCCAAGGCGTCTATTGTTATACAAAGATGCCGCTTTGGCTTGAAGAATCTGAGCGCCACCTACCGGTGATTGGTAGATAATGCATTTGAAAAGCAATGGGCATGACCTAGAGGTTTATGTTGGCGACCTTGTCATAAAAAGCCATCTTGAGGGCGAATTGGTGCGCGACATTGAGGAAACATTTAAGACACTACGAGAGATCAACATGAAGTTAAATCCTAAGAAATGCACCTTTGGCGCTCTGAAGGCATGTTCCTTGGATATTTGATAGAGCCGATGGCATTAAACCGTGTCGAGAAAAAAGCGAAGGCATCATCAACTTCCTTCACCGCGTTGAAAGAAGTCCGATCTGAATGGAAAATTAGCCGGTTTGAGCAGATTCTTGTCCAAATCGGCGGATAAGTCACTCCCCTCTTCAAAACGCTCGAAAGTGTACAAAAAGGAGACTTTCATTGGACTACGGAGCGGAAGAAGCTTTTATCTGACTTAAACAACACATAGCGGCGCTCCCAGCTAGTCGCGCCCGCCCGGGAAAAATTAATTATGTACTTATCTGCGACTCATGGGCGGTCGGTGCGATGCTCTTGACGGATAGGAATTCGATACAAACACGGTATATTTTGTAAGCAAAGCACTCAAGAAAGCGGAGGTTAACTATAGCGCAATGGAGAAGTTGGTCTTGGCATTAGTATTCGCCGCCAAAAGGCTGCGCGGTACTTCGAGCGCGCAATAGCGGTGATCACGGACCAACCTATCAAGCAAGTCATCTCAAACCCGGCGCATCGGGGCGACTACGAAGTGGAGTGTGTTGCTAGGTGAGCATAACATCTCCTACGAGACCACGTCTTTGCGGTTAAGGGCGGATACTAGCGAGACTTCATCATCGAAAAACCGAATCGATGATGCGCCTTCACAAAGCGGTGGAACTACAAGAACCATGGATCCTATTCACGGATGGATCTTCATGCGTGGGCGGGTCGGCGCGAGCCTTATCCTCACGAGTCGGAAGGAATGGAATTCACTTACGCTGCGTTTTGAATTCACGACCACAAACAACGAGCGGTATGAAGCCACGATTGTTGGATTACGCATTGCGGCTCGAATGGGCATCTGTGACCTAGAAGCAAATGTGGATTCCGGTTAGTAGCCAACCATGTGTTGGGCGAATATGTGGCTAAAGAGGAAAACATGGTTCAATACCTCGACAAGACCAAGTCACTAATCCGAGGTTTCGACGGGTTTACCATCAAACAAGTTCCTAGAGGAAAAAGCGAAAGCGGATGCAGAGCAAGATTGCATCCACAAGCTTTGCGCACTGTCAAAACAAGTATTGGTGGAGACTCTTAAAGCAAGTCCATCTCGAGATGGAGATATCCACGGTGATAGAGAGCAAGGTCCTACATGGATGACTCCAATCGTCGAGTTTATAAGCAAGGGCATCTTGCCCGGGAGGCGAAGGGCGCCCGGCGAATCGTCGCACATCACGAGGTTTGAACTTGAGATGGTATATTATATCGGCGTTCATTTCTACAACCATGGCTTGATGTGTCGGACCCTTCAAGCGATTCGTACTCAGAGATCCGCGCGGTTCATGCGGTATCGCTCGGGACCACGGTCCGTTGTAGCATCGCGCTTACGGTCGGGATACTGCGGCCTACGATGCACCGTGTGCGGGGATTTGATAAAAAGTGTGGCGGCGCCAAGTTCATAGACCCGTCCACGCCGACCACAGCGAGGGCTAACACCTATTACGTCGCCATGGCCATTCTATAAATGGGGTATCGACATTGCGGGCCCGCTTCCTGTTTGCGGCGGGGGACCGAAATTCCTTATTGTGGCTATAGACTATTTCACTAAGTGGATTGAGGCAAAGGCGGTCGCGACAATCACAGTGTCGGGTAAAATGATTTGTTTGGGAGAATATCGTATGCCGTTTGGATTACAGGGAAATCATTTGGACAATGGAAAACAATTATGTGACAACCCTTTCAAGGAATGGTGCGAGAAACTAAATATTGCCTGACACTTTGCGTCGATTAAACACCCACAAACCAATGGTTTGGTCGAGCGTGCAAATCGTAGTCTGGGTGAAGGAATTAAAGCACGCTTAGACAAACACAAAGGGAGGTGGGTGGAGGAATTATCGCATGTTTTGTGGGCGCACCGCACGACAATCAAAATTAGCACGGGAGACACTCCCTTTTCTCTTGTCTATGGGACAGAAGCCGTCATACCAGCCGAAATTGGGATGCCAACTATTCGTACTACCGAAGTTAATGTCACAACCAATGACGATGAACGGCGTATAGACTTGGACCTGTTGGAAGAAAGCGAGCAGCGACTATATGTGAGGCGAGCTAAGTCAAAATGAAAGGATACTACGATGCTAAAGTTGAAGCACCTCATTCGGACCGAGCGACTTTGTATATCGCGCCAATGATGCGAGCCATGCGAAGATACGGAAAACTTGGACCCGAGTGGGAAGGACCTTATGAGGTCATTGAAGCATTAGGAAAGAGCGTACAAGCTGCGTGACATGGATGGTCGTGAGCTACCACGCACATGGAACATTTGCAATCTCAAGCGATGTTATCTTTAGGAAGGCTACGGCCCGGTACGGACACCCCACTTTAGTAAAGTGCTCAATAAGTATCCGTGTATTTACATTACATTTTACTTAGGCAAATGTCTTTTTCTTTTACAAAACTTGCAAGTATTAATAAAGCGTCGCGGTTTCTAGCTAACTCCATGACACATTTCACTTTGTTATTTACATATTATTTATGTCTCAACATTGTTATTATATTATCTTTTGCCTACATGGCGTGCATGCACTTACTAAAACCCACGATGGTAAAAGGATGAGTAAACCTACTAAATAACTCGTTGAGTAAGAGGTTGCAAACCCATCAACATCGGATCATGCATCCTTGTTAAACACCTTATTCTCGAGGCGTTGGAATAAGTTCAATGTGCATCCCACGATGGATGCGCAACAATGCACATTGTCGCGTTTAACAAACTAGGAATCAAGACTCTTGACTCCTTGATATGATATTCTGATCGTTGCATATCACACCATACGATTATGATACAAGTACTTAGAAATTATGTTTCAAGTACATTAAATCATGATTTTCATACACGATTATGGACTTCATATACTATTCGGCGTTTATATAACCGTTTGATTCTTAGACAACGTGGGCGTTTTTATGCAAAGGCAGATAACTAAGTACAAACATTATAATCGCAACCACATTCGATAAAACATATGGATCAACACACCTTCAACAAAAAGGGAAATTTCATTATGGACCACAAGTTCATACAAAGGATATCTACAAAGATGCTATAGCCTATATACTATTACAACGCCTAAGATGTGAGCTCTCACACGGTGCAGGCGTCCCGACCTCTTTAAGTCTCTTCAATAGATCGAGAATCTGGCGCGATACCGTTGCCACACTAACAGTACCCGTCGGATCTCGGGAGATCTGTTGCGCCAAGACCACAAAGAATGGCCTTTCCTTCACGCCCTTCTTCTTTGCAAGCCTCATGGCATGGGCTTCTAAGGATTCTTTCAAAGGTTTCCTTCTCAAGCGCAAAGGGTTCGAGGATATCGCGTGGGCGAGCAAAGATAGGCACTTGCGGTGTGACTCGTCGGGCTTCAAAAAGTAGTCAGTGCGCCTCTGCATCATCGACAAGGTGTCGGGCCAAGGTTAACCCTCCATAATCAAACCTATGGGATAATCTGGTCGCGCTCCAAGCTGGCAATCGAGGAAGCTCCATGACTTCATCTTCTCCATCGCGACGACCCGATCATCATAGGCGCTCATTATACCGGGCACTGTGCGGCGAGCCTTGTCAACATGCGCTCTCATGAAGCTCTTCTATGGCCTCCGCCTTGCCACGCGCCAGCGCCTTGAACAACACCCGAAGGTGTCTGTCACCTCTCGAGATTCCAAAGTGTTGAGGCGACAAGGCGCTGAACCATGGTGATGAGCCACTGCGCTCGACAATCGTGGAAACCGGTGAGGATATAGCTCTTCATCGTATTCGATCTTTGAGCTTGCGTAACTTCATCTCCTGCTTCTCCGGAAAGCCTCCACGGTTGCGAAACTCCTCCAACCGAGAGAAGTGCTCGTTCTTCCCATTCTCCAAATATTTAAGAGCCGAAGCAAGTAGCCTTATAATCCTCTAATGCGGCGCTCTGGCTCACTTGGGTAACAACGACATCTTTTCTTGACAAGTTTTTTGCATAGGAGCTCGCCGCCTCTGCTTGACTGAGCAGCGGCGGCCAGCGCCTCGGTATGATTTGCTTATCCTTCTGCGCGCTCGGCTACTCTCCCGAATACCTTGACTTTAGTTGCGCGAACCAATGTAGCACAGTGCGCGGCGGCCAACCTGACTCCTCGACAAGATGGTCCATTGGCACATCCCGGATGCCAGCGACTCGGCGCCTTGGTTCTTTGGCTCGGAAAAGTCGGTAGCGAGCGGGACTCGCCTCGGTGGCGACTCCCGAGCAGCTCAGCGGTAACCCCAGCGGTTTCAACCTTTGCGCAAAGAGAAGTGATTATTTCATAACATAAGCGGGGAATGTGATAAGTGCTTGGCGACAATACTTACTTGGGGGCGGTCTCGGTTGCGGGCGGCGATACATCGTCGATGGCGACTCCACATCAAGAATGACATGGCGTTTTCTCTGGATGAGCTGCGCCATCACCACGCGGCGCTCTCTTGCGCTTTACTCCTTGGCACCCTCCTCGGCTCTACCACGAGGACCCCACGCTCTCCGCTATGCGTGCGTGGCTCCGCTCGGTGTACCACCACAGATTTGGGCACGGCTGCGCGGAGGGTCGCCTCCGGCCAATGGGGAACCACCCCGATTCCTCGATTCATCTCCATGGTGCGCCCGCAGTAGCATCAAAATGGGGACTTCTCCTTCTCTCGGGGCGCACCCCACGGTGACTGGCGGGGTTTTGCCAAGCGAACAACGTTGAACAAGTCCATCTCTGCTGACAAAAAACAAACAAAAATAAGAGTTATATAAAATACAAAGGCGAAAAGAAATGCTCGCACTAATAAAGCAAAGGAGAAGGAAGGACGAGCACCACCACAGTCATTCGCGTCTAGGAAGGTTGGCACCTCGTCGGGACTATCGAAATAGTTGCGGCCCGATGCCCATGTGCACCAAAATTCCTCGGATAGGAATTGATGGGAATCGATTGGCGTTTATCGTTTCCGCATCATCCATCGTTATACGTTCGAGTGGGGCGCTCGTCCTTGATGGCGAACTTTGGGTATAAAAGCCGAAGCCCAGGGAACAACGCCTCATCAACCCGAAAAATTTCTCTCTCGGTTCCTAAGCGCGTCTAATTTCTCGATATAACACTGCGGCCGTCCTGCGCTTAAAAGAAACCCGCCCGTTTGACCACGGCGTATGGTAAAGCGGAAAAGATAGATGGTGGGGTTAATCGCCAACAAGCGGCAATTCACCTCGAAGTTTGTTATTTTTCTTGCGCCTATCTGATGCGGTTGGGATATGTGTGGCGATAGTAATTTAGAACGTCGCACAAGAATAAGGAGATAGGCACGCGTTGATTTGCAAATTGAAAAAGCGTGTGTATACCCCACTTTCCTTGAAAATCCGCTATCGGCAGCGTCTTGCGGCGGAACTACGGATGCGGTGGCGGGATATAATACTCGAAGTGAACTCACGAAGTTCGTCCTCGGTTATATCGGATGAGAAGTCGGTTAATCCAAGAACCATGATGAGATTTTGAATGCGCGCTATTATTACCTTTAAAAGTTTGTGGGTTTCTTGGTTGATATTTGAGCTTTTTTTAACAATGGTGGAAATGCTTTTTCTTGTGATAACCACGGTGGAAAGGAGGCGGAAGTTTATATAGGGTTCCACATCCATGCGATGATCGACATGTGGACCCACTATCTCTAAGCGTGTGGATAGGAGTTCTTGTGTGCACACCTCCACCCACTTTTTCACGTTTCTGAAGGATATATTTGACCTAATTAGGCTGGATCCACATGTATCTTCTCTTGGGGGAAAACTTTGAAGCTTCCCCGCTCGCCTCGAGGAATATATTTGCTACGGTTATTAGTCTAGCATCCGGGTTCCACCTGCGCATACTAGGCGGGGGACATGATGACGTATAGTCGCATTCGGTCATGAACCCGACCAATGGGCCTTACTAACACTCGAGCCCGATGCAGTGGGCTAACACGATAACGGTTTGGGCTCACGAAGGCCCAAACCGAAGTTATTTATGGTCTTGATATCGGATATCTCTTATTTATGGGATATGTATCAACCAACCGACTTAGGCGGGATCGCGAAGGTTGTGGAACACGAAACCAACAAGGATTTCGTGTGTATATAAAGGGCATCTCGGCCTCATTAAAGTGCGATCACAAAACCTAACTCTCCACTAAACCCTAAAACCGATTACTTACTCTCACGGGAGGATAATCGTGGGAGACAATCCCGATAAGCCTAACGGTGTTTTCTGTTTTCTTAGTGCGCGGTCTCAAGCATCAAGGTCTAATTGATCACGAGCAGGGTCCAAATAAGGAACGCCCAACTTTTGTATCAACTTGTCACCATTTTGACGAGTGGCGGCGATCTTTTGCTTTAATTCATAAGCCCTTGGCGCATTCTCCTTTCCAAACCTTTCCTTTAAGTCCGACCAGATCTCCGAGGCTGTGGTAGCATAATTTACACTGTCTCGGATGTTCTTTTCCATGGATGTGGCAAGCCATCCTTTTATCATCGCATCACATCTCATCCACGGTTTGTATGAATGGGACGTGATCTCCGGTTTCTTTAATGTTCCATCAACAAAATCTATTTTGTTTTTGGCAAAGAGGAAGTTGGACGCCAAGTCGGTGTAGTTCCCATCAGTGAGAATCTCGTTGACATGAAGTTGTTTAGGAAAATCTGAAGGATGCAGTAATATGGCGGTGAATAGTCAATTGCATTACTTGACTCTCCATTAGGGTCATCCCCTCCAGCCATGTTTCAGGGTTTGATTTTTTTTTTTTTTTTTTTAGAACCGCTCTGGTACCATCTTGAATTTGATAGTCAGAGAATTCTTTTATTTCATGAGAATCACATACAATCGGAGGAAAGAATAAATAGGGCCTACTGACATCTAAACATGGAAGGAAATCACATATAAGGATAAATTATTGGAGAAGATATGGACTAAATAAATCCCATACTTGTCACTTAATGGTTGGGCTCTCCAATTATGCAGTTGCACATGGTCTAGTTTCGGGTCACCCAAAAAGAGAGTATGAAAAGTGATGTGCCCTAAGGCAACAGGTCTATTTCGATAATTTTCCCATATTTTTTAGTTGTATTTTAGTTAATGAAGGAGACTTAACTTCATATCATAGATTTTATATCATAGATTTTCCAGTTGATATGTTCAGGCAAATTTGACACATCATAAAATGTAACCTTAATTTTGTCTTACCTATTAGGGGTGTCAATAAATCCGACCCGATCCAACCCCGAATTGGAAATGGAAGGCCAGAAGAACGCTATCATCCCGAACCCGAATAAGCATATTTGGGTCGGGTTCATCGGGACCAAAATCTTATTCGGGTCACTTGGGTCGACCCGATTCAGCATAATACTAACTAGGGTAGGGTTTTGGGTTTAAAATACTTTGCTTATTCGTGTTCGGGTCAACCTGAGTAACCCGAGTTAGATTTTTTATATTTTTTATATTTCATAATGTGTATTTAAAATTTGCCAACTTTATAATCTAAAAAGCCCATATCAAGTTATCCATTTAATTTGCAATACGAATGGTAAACAAATGCAAATTTTCCTACTCTGATATATTGCTTTTGTGTATCGAAGGCTTAGTTTGTTGATTGTAAATTGCCTACTCTTTTAAAGGCTTAGCTTTTGTGGATTAAATGCAAATTGCCTACTGTATTATGAAGCTTCTAACTTCTAATGAATGGCATATCTGATATTTGACTTGGTTTTGCCGTACACTCACTTAGTCACTTGTATTATATGTTTGTTGTCTGCAACTACAAGTCAAGTCTGCAAGTCTCCAATTATGCCTACTATATTCATGCAATATGGAGCATGTTTATAATGCAAATGTATGCTTATTAATAATGAGTAAATAGTTAGAATTTTCATCGCATATCTATTGCTCCGTAGATTTTTTACATGATCTGCAACAAATTATGCCTATTGTATCTATGCAAGAAATTATGGCTATATTAGTAACATATTTATTAGAGCACACGGTAAGGGGACCGAATGGCATGCCAAATGCATAAAAAATGAACCGATAACATGTTATTGCCATAGAGTGTTTGAGCCATTAGTGTGCCATAGAGTGTTTGAGCCAACATAATGGCTCACGCCATTTGTACATTATGTTTGTCTTTTGGTTTTTGTTTTTTTCTTTTGTGAGTAAGTGGGTATATTTTTGTGGGACCTGTATGTATCAATAACATGTTATTAATGTGTTATGAGGGAAGGGTGTTTGAGTTATTGGTGTGTTATTGGAAGGTGTATGATGTGGCGAGGTGGCATACCAAATAACGTGTTATTAATATCTTGCATACCTTGTGCTCTTAGCATTTTATATGGTCTCCAATTATGCCTACTGTATCAATGCAATATGGAGCTTTTTACAATGCAAAAGTAATCCTACAAATTTGTATCTTTTTATTGTTTTATCATTTCAAATTTCAAGCTTAAACACTTTAAGAATATATAATTCTTAAATGGCCCAACCGAACCCGAATTGATTCAACCCGAGTTGACTGAACGACCTCTAAATAAGGTCGGGTTGGGTATTTTCTTCTATCATTAACCCGAGTTGACCCGATCTCGACCAACCAGCCCGATTAACACCCCTAATAATGATATAAAACGGACTTCATTTGTGTACACGTGCTATATTTGTTTCCTATTTCTTTCACAAACTCATATAAGAAGAAATTGTTCGTTTATATCTTATATACTTTTGTTGGCGTATTTCTGTAATCATTCATCAATAATCTAAAATATCTGTAAATTTATTGTATTCTCAATTTCTAGTTATGCATTAAAGTATATGTTATATACTGCCCGTAAAATATCTTTCAATAATGCAAAAAAACAGACCTACATCCATTATATCACACCAGCTACCTCACCTACACCCATAAAGCAGACCAAATTTATAGTTATGTATTAAATGTTACTTACGCGCTCAACCAAACCCATGGCCATAAATAAGAGCACTCACTAAACACATTTATCACGTACACTAGCTACCTCACCCATCTGCCAACACCATACCCTGGCATCCTTTTGTAACCCACACCCTTTTTTCAGATAAACAAACATGATGTCTTCCGTCAATCATGACGACTTTGCTCGCTTAAAATTCCCCTTGAAAGTATACTATCCGCCACCAACAACTTTGATGAAAAAAATATCATCGGAGGAACTGAATTTGGAAACTATTACAAGGGACATCTCTCTTGGTCCGGTGAGTTCATTAACATCTCTGCTCGGAGGTTAAATAAAGAAAGGTTTAATGGAGAAGAAGAGTTTTGGCTGGAGATTTCAATTCTTTCTAGTCTCAAGCATAAAAATCTTGTTTCTCTTGTTGGCTTTTGTGATGAGAATGACGAGAAGATCATCATTATTAGGCGTGAGACCATAGGAAGTCTTGAAAGCTATTTAAGTGACTCGATGCGATTGACATGGGTCCGAAGATTGAGATATGTTTCCGTTTTGCGAATGCGTTGAGCTACATTCATGATGACGAGCCACGTGATTTCAGCGTAATACTTGAAACATCAGCAGCGGACAGTTCTGTTAGACTATGAATGGCAACCCAGGTTATTTGATTCTGAAGATGTCACGAAGACTGAAGCATCTAAAAGTGTGAACCACAAGTCAGACATGTATTCCTTTGGGATACTGTTGTTTGAACTACTGTGTGGCAGGAGATCAGTAATTGACGACCAGGATAATAAGTATTTGGCTTCGGTGGCCGTTATCCATTATAGAGAGAAAACGTTATATAATATAATTGATCCAGTGCTCTGGAAACAAATGGATCCGCGATCGTTCAACATTTTCGCAGCATTAGCATATGACTGCCTAAATGAAGAACGATCACAACGGCCAAATATTGATGAGGTTGTCATAAGACTTGAGAAAGCTGTGAGACTTCAATTGGAGCGTGAAAATGTTGTAAGTCGTTTTTTCACTCTTTCATCTTTTCATCATTATAGATACCCTGTACTTATTAACCTACTTATTACTGTATCGAATTGCTTACTAGCTAGGCCATACGTGACAATTTTTTTTTCTTCTTTTTTCCTTTTATTTTTAATTTAAAGTATGGTTTTGACATGGAACTTCAAAATGTCTCATAAAATGTTACAAATTTTATTTAAAAAATGAGTTGTTACATAAAACTAATCACACATGTCAAATTTATACTAGTATGACAAGTCACACTACGAGAATTTTCAAATGCTTACCAAGAGACAAATTCACACCATGCATCTAGTTTGATCTAATCTTTGAAAATTAACCTAAGATTTAGTAGATAAACCTAAGTTCACGTGTTTTTTTTTTCACATTTTTTTGTCTTTCTTTCTTTCTTTTTATTTTTTTCTATTTTTTTTGTTTTTTTTACTTCACGTTTTTTTATAATCACAATTTTTTTTTAACTGACTTTTCATTAATATCACTTGTGATACTCTAATAAAATTACCAAAAGAAGGTTATATTCAAATAAGGGAGAATTGCATATATATCCCTCCAAATGCTTATAATTACATATATATCCAACCAAAACTCAAAATTGCATATATATCCTCCAAAACTTTAAAATTGTCATATATATCCAAATAATTATTTTACATATATTTAATAGAAAACAAAGCTGTAATTCTAACTAATTTATAAAATGAAAATTATACCCTTTATTTACATTCAACATATAAACACAAATCAAGATATTACCGCGCCACAAGTAAGTGAAAACAAAAGATCTATTTATACAAATACCACTCATCTTGTTTCCTTATAATTGATAAACAAAGCAACATAACATAAAATTTCAAATCAAAAAATGATGTGAGCATCAGAAACAATCTTTTTTAGTACATATATCTTTGAAACATACATTAACAAGTTCTATTACCTATATCTTTAAACCCTCTAAATAAAACCCAAAAATCATGATTAGCCTCAAGCTTCACTGTTAAACTAGAAGATGTATCACCATGAAAAATTATCACGGGTTCGTCGCCACTCGAAAAGATCTGAAATATAGCTACTACATTTTATTATATACCCACAACCTGTATTTATTTTCATTGATTTAACTAAACTATTGCTTACCCACTTATAATCACCATAGCCCCTTGTCGTCGCCGTCGTCCTGCTGCACCACAACCAGCATCAGCTGAATCTGAATCTGGGATGTCGCCTTGTTGGACTAGGTTTCATATGGTTGGAACCGATTCTTCTCAAAATAAAATGGGTGGATCTAATGGTAATTTATTAAGATGAAGATGATGGTACAAGCATGAATTTATAAATATGACGATTGACCACATTTGCTTACATTGGTGCCTTGTTTTGTCTCATCTCGCCGTACAATTGGGTATAATCGTCATTTTGTAAATAAGTTAGAATTATCGATTTATTTTCTAATAAATATATGTAAAATAACAATTTGGATATATTTAACAATTTTAAGGCTTTGAAAGGATATATATGCAATTTTGAGTTTTGGTTGGATATATATGCAATTATAAGCCTTTGGAGGGATATATATGCAATTCTCCCTTCAAATAAACCCAAAGCATTGTTTACAACTGATTAGAAATTACCATTGTTTAAAATTTAAGTAGCAAGAGAAAATTACAATTTAAGTAGAAAAAGAAAATTACTAATTGATGCTTTTGTCTTTTTATTTTCTACAACTTTCTTTTTGACAGATTTTTGAGCATCCCCTCCTTTTGTCTTCTTTCCCACTTCATTCTTTTTAATTTGCAACCTCTTCTTCTTCATTCCTCTTCTTCTTTTTCAACAACCGTCTTTGTTTTCTTATATGCAGTCTCTGTGTTAGTTCAACAGTTACTGTTGGTGGTGTTGGTGGTTGTAGATCCTGTTATATTACAGGTGATATCACAGATGTTTCTTTCAGTATTTGTTGGTGGTGTTTCTGTTTTTGTTTTTGTTTTTGTTCTTGGTGTGTTTTCTAAACTTAAACGTCTAGCAAATGGATTTTGTTAATTTGCTTGATATTGTTAGTGTTGTCGGTGATGTTGTTTGTTTTTTGTTCACTTCTTCGCTTTGACTTGGTCGGTTTTTCGCGAAAGTCTTTTTCCTTTCACCTTCAACCCCGCTTTTTGTTTCTTTTATTCTTGATAGTTCTCGCTTTATATTCAAATGTACATAAAATATATACCATGATAGTGTATGAATAGTTCATTATTTTTTAACATCATACGTGATATATAAACTGAATAAGTATACGTCATCAAATATCAAGGTGATATACTACCAACAAGCAATCATTATAACTGTTGTATCACTGGTGATATATTACCAATAAGCAATCATTACAAACTGTTGTATCACATGTGATATACTACGAATAAGCAATCATTTCAATTGTTGAATCACAGGTGATGTACCACTCATAAGCAATCGTTGTATCACAGGTGATATACTACCAATAAGCAATCATTGCAACTGTTGTATCATAAATGATATACTACCAACTAATACTAGAGTCAGATACCGCTATTAAACATATTGAAGCATGCCCAATCTATCCATTATGCACATATATCTACCACAAATCTAACAAAAGCATGTTACAGTCACAATATTTATTTTAGCCTGTTAAGTTTGTTATATTATCACAATAATTATCTAACTTTCACAACAATCCTCAATAAACTACTAAAATCTACAAAATAGCAAAGTGTTTATCTTGTAGAATAAATATCCGTGTTTTAGGGATACCATTATAACATTCTATCGAAGTATACATACATTTCTCTTGAATGTGTATGTATCATCGTGATATAACACATAAGCTAAACGTTAAATCAAGTCACGCATACATTCAGGGTTTTATCACAGTTAATTCTTCTAAATGAGACATGCTTATACGTTACAATATACCTTTACTTTTATGAATCTCTGGAGATTAAGTCAAAAATTTGATTGACGACAGAACTTCATTCACACAGTAATTAGTATATCATCAGAACTTTTAACAAAAAAAAAGTCTAACTGTGATTATAAAACAATAACAACAAAATACTAAAAGTGATATTATACGTGACATATAATAAAGCTTAACAAGTAAAAAAAAACTTTCTAATAAACAAAAATTTCACAAGTGATAATACAAATATCACTAGTGATAATACATATATACAGTTCAACTTCAAATATCACTAGTGATACTACACGTATGATATTTTTCACTCACACATGTCATCAAACACTTGGTGTAGATCCATGTATACAAAGTGTTTTACTCAGAAATTCAACCAAATGTAAACACTAAAAAACACAACCAAAAGCACGTTACAATCACAATAAAAAGCACACAAAAAAAATTCATCATTCTGTATTTTACCTTCAAATTTTCAGTAAAAAACATAAAGAAACTCAACCAAATAGTTAAATAATAACAAAATAATGAATTGAAGCGTCGTACCATCATTTTCGGTCGAATCTCTTCATTTTAACCGCTTTTTTCCGGATCCGGTTACGATTGCCTCAATACATCCATTCGTATGTGTTTTCTTTGATTTTGACGGTTAAAATCGATTGATTTGTGATGTTTTTGGTTTATTATGAAGTTTTATTAGAGAGAAAGTGATTTATCTGTGTGTTTTTTGTGTGAGTAAATTTTGTGGTTATGTGAGAGAAATGAAGTGTTTGTGATTGGACCAATGGGTGAGATAGAATGACGATATTACACAAATGGTCCCTCCGTGTTTTTAATCTTAAAAATTGTTTTTTGATCGGACGGTCAAGATTTTTCCAATGGTATGCAGTGGATTGATGGTATGTAAAATAAAATGCCTCGTCACACTACTACAAATATTTTTTGCTTTTGGTACGGCTTTAAGGGCTTTTGAAATGGTACTAAATATAAGCGTCGGGTCATACTATACAAACCTTCCCATGTGAAATAAGGAGAGTTTTGGTCAAAATGTCTTTTGTCTTTCCTTTGTTTCCGTACAACATATTTTTTGTCGGTTTATTTCGTATTTCGACAATTTGAAGCGTTTCACTTATTAAACTTTATATTTTATATATGTTTATAGTTTTCAATATAAACAAAATTATAAAAAAAATGCAAAAAGAAGAAGGTACCCTTTGTAAAAGAAAAAGGGTTTTGTATAATCTACCCATAAGAGTCTTCAAAATTAACCATAGGTTCAAACCGTACCAAAAATAAGTTTTGGTATGGTTTCTTATACAACACCGATAACAACGATTACAAATACCTCGTGTCAAAGTCAATCATATTTTGTTTTTCAAGATGTTTTATTAATAGGGTTAATGTAACACCCCAACCCGACAAGGGTAAAGATATCACAAATACGGTTTCATATCGAACCTTAAGTACTATACAATAGCGGAAGCCTTTACAAAACTTACAAAAGAAAATATAAATAACTTAATAATCAAAATAAATCTAAGATCCCTATTTTCAAATCTTGCTCTCACTCTACTCTCAACCCGGATCGACTATCCCATAAGCTCATCTTGAATGCTTAACACCGCCGCAGAAAAGAAAATGCGGTGAGCTTACAAAGCCCAAAGAGCGAGATATAACAAAGCGAAAACTAAACAAAAGCAATACGAAATGAAATAAAGAAACGAATAACGAAGTCACATCGAATGAGGATAATGAATCATCGAGGATTCTGGGAACACAACACGTAAATCGGAAGAACAAACAACAATATAGAACAAACACATAGCATATTGATGACACAAACCAAGCACATCATAATCAGCAGCAATTAATGAATCGAGCAATTTAAGTACATATAAGTCAAACGAAATACAAAGCTAGCGAAACAACTACTAGAAGTAAACATGTCCTTTACACAAGTCAATTAATCTACATTTAACACACTTATCCAATATCGTAGCAAATGAACAATAGCGATCAAACGTGGCGGTCACACATACAAATAGAAAACAGTGGGAAAACTATAACTAAATAAGCAAAGACATAGCATAGCAATTAGCAAGTTATCAAGTCGGATATCATAAGTTAAACCATTTCCCGGATCAAACTTTAGTATAGACAAATTTAAACATGGCGGATCAAACATAAGCGGATCTGAACACCAACGGATAATCAAAGTTCACGAATTATCCGAACAATTATACATAATGAACTTACGAACAATCAATTATACACTAGCATAATCATCATACGGATCAACAAGGTCACATAATGGTAAACTAACATATAATCGATGACAACATGCGAATCACATTTAAGCATATTAATCATATCCTAGCATGGCAAACGGTAGTCACAAAACATGTCAAAGCATAAACACATTCAATAAACATATAATAATTCAAGATGTGAATGGAAACATTGACAAATACGGAATCATAAATGAATATCTAACACGAAATAACAGATCTGATTTAGTTATCTACCACGAGCCCGAACATATCATATCGAGTAACTTTCTTATTCGGAGGGGTGACCTCGGAATACCTTATATAATATGAGGGAGACCTCAATAACAAATGGAGTAGCTAGCTCCCGAATTTGTGAAGACAGCGATTGCACACGGCATCATTCACCGGACAAAATCATATCGGATAACGAGATCGGATCTAGGATGCATCCATATGCCCCAAGAGATGATAGTGGCCATACTATCAATAAACAGATAATGAGAAGGGACGTGGCGAACATCACTCTACGCCCTAGAGTCATGTCACGTGCATCATCGACACGGACATGGAACCCCATGACTAGTGAAATATTGGCTCGGGTAATCAAACTAACTTAGGTCAAGCAGTTGTCATAAATGACACGATCATAATTCATCATAAGGTCAGCAGATATATATATCGAAGTTTCATATCATAAAGTCCAAATCAAATATTTCATGGTTCACTAAATGATGTTTCGGATAAACAACGGATCAAACAAATCGAAAAGGGTTCATATCAAATGTTCGAAGTCAAAGGTTCATATCACGGTCATATATCATACATTCATAATCGAAGTTCATAATCAAATGTTCATAATCCAAGTTCATAATCTTAAGTTCAAATCGAATCAGACAGATTCAACATCTGAGAGGTTCGATCAAACAGATTCACATAAACAAAGGGAATCATAGCAATGGCATAGGAAATCCTAATAAGCATAAGGAAATGACAAGAAAAGGAGATCATGAGAAAACCTTTACTAAAAGGTCGAATATCGTACCTTAACGCAAATGAGGAAAAGCAAATGAATGAGCGAACACGAAGATACGGCCTTCGTCTTCTTCAATGAATCTACACGGATTACGATTAGTATAATACTTATTAGCTCCTTTTATAAGCTTCATGCCTTTGTAAGTGTGTTACTTATTGATATCATGTTTTATCTTTCATTTTCTTAAACTCATATTTGGACCGGACTTTAACGATTTTTATAAAATACTTACTTAGCTCAAATGAAATCAAGCAAAATCCTGGGTTCCCGCATGATTTTAAAAGACTCTCCAAGAATTGGTGGGTTCTATTTCTATGCTAAATGGCCTACGGAAAATCATAAGTCCAGACCGGTCCAGAACTCACCCAGATTTACACACACCAAAAGTATGGCCCCAACAAACACACTCACCCTACTCAAAACATCAAACCAAAAGCTACAGGTGTCACAACATATATAAACATCATATCCACCAAAGGAAAAGTTCCAGAACCTCATATATTAAATACTAAAAATCATTTACTACATCGTAAATTTCAACTCAGCAATTCAGATTCAGACACCCTAACTCCAAAAATATAAAAATCATACTTCCAGGTTTGCAAATGATACAAGACTTATATTTCCAGAAAGCTATTTCAAAGTATTATAATTTAGGCTCAATAATCACTCAAAAACATGCAAGTATCATCAGATAACACCTAGATGAATCCAACCTAAATTTCAGACCCGTTTTCTCAGCTTTAACACTTAATCTTGTAAAATTCAAAAATACGACTTAGACAACTCCAAATTCGACCAAACCACTTGGAAAACTTAACTAAGACATAAAATAAACTTTTCCCACAAAAACCCAGATTATTGCACTTATAAAATTGGATCTATAACACACAAATTCGACATAGGATGCTGTCCGGTTTAGGGTTTATTAAAACCAATATAAGCACATGTTTAACCTACCCAAACGCACCCATGACCCATGTAAGCCACACAAACTGATTTAATATCATCATATCAAGATTACCATTCCATATTTTCAATCTTACAAAAATTATATACACCCTCTAAACAAACCATGCGACTTGATAATAAACCAAACGAATCCTAGATCAATATTGCGATTACCATACCTTTGTATCGACACCACATGATCAAAACCTCCTTGAAACTCCCTTCTTGGTGTGATTTTCGAATGGCATAGGAAGAATGAAGTTGCCGTCACTTTTGGGTGGGAGGAAAACTAGGGTTTGTTGTGTGTGCAAAAACATATGGGCGTAAAAAATACACCGGTCCTCTTTTTTTTTTTTTTTTCTTTCTTTCCTTTTGACGAGACAAGGGGGATTGGGCTAAAACTCAAGCTTGGTTGGGCCTTTATTAAGTTGTAGTATTATGTCTTGTAATTTATGAGATTTTCGGCCCGTTACAATATATATAAACGTGTGGTTTAAATCTTTAGACATAAGCGTAAATTGATCTCAGTATATTACGTTGGTTAATCATTTACAAGTTAGATTGGAATTTTATTTAATGAGCATTGACATATTCTACGTATTTTAAAAGTTTTAATTTAAAGGGGCAAAATAGTCTTTTCACGCGTTTTAAATTTTTAGGGTTTTACAGTTAATGACTTAATTCTATGTAGAGTTGAGATCAATATAAATTTCATATTCTTCATAGATAGAATAAACTAATTTTAGTTATTTATTTTTCATAAAAAAAATCATTTTTCACCCTTTTTATAAAAATAAAATATTTTGCAAATGATAAATCGTTAAGCGACAAAAAATACACCATCACGATAAGAATTATTTTATCTTTCAGTAGATGGGCACTTCGATATATTTTTACGAACATTTTTTATGAGTTTTGTTTTAGTGTTAAATTTTGCGTTTGAAAAATCACATGTGATTTGTATGTTGAGAATTACGTGTGATTTCAAATATCACATGTGATTTCATAAAATTACCGTGCTTTCATAAAATTACACGTGATTTGAAAATAGCAAATCACATGTGATTTCTCTATCGTAAATTTCAATACTTACAAAAAATTTCGAAAAATTTATTGAAAGTATATAGAAGTGCCCCTCTATAAATAGATGATTTAATTCTCATCGTAATGGTATGATTTTTTTTGCGTAACTATTAACGATTTGCGAGATATTTAATATTTTAAAAAAAGTTGAAAGTTTATCTTTTTTTATTAAAAAATAGATGGATAGGATTTGTTCATTGGATATTTAAAGAATATTTGATATACATTGAACTTTTTCCATTTCATATATACTAGATATAAACTATAAAATGTCATGTACTCAATTGAAATTCATAATGACATATATATACTCAATTTAAACATTAAAATTATCACATTTATTCATTTTATTATAAAATCAATAGAAAATAAATTTACTTCATTAGATTCTCATTATATACGTGCCGCCTTATGCGACGCTTTAAAATTATCACATTTATAAATATATAAATATTTTTATATTTTGTGCCGTCTTATACCACGCTTTAAAACTCAAAAGTTTCGTCTTAGCCGTAAATGCGTAGGGCTTGATCATGCCGCTACGCCACGCCTCGCGCTGTATATAACGTTGCATAAAACACAAAATTATATGTAGTTATTTACCAATCTTTAAAAAACAATAGAACATGCAGTAACTTTTGTATCAACTAATTTGAATATACTTCAACTCTTTTCTATCATCCACGTAGTTCCAAAAATAAGCTCCGCCTATAACTTCTTTATAAAGTAATCAAGCAATCAATAAGACAAACACAACCAACAACACCAACTATCACAGTATTGTCAATGGATGTCAATACAATAAGGGTTTTGAGAAATAATTTTGAGAATGGGAAATGTAAACTTGATTAGGACATTGCTCTTTGGTGAATGGTAAACTGAATTGAGATTAGCAAACTTTGGATACATGTTGGACATGTCAACTGCTCCGTTTGTCTTGCTTGTACTTGTATATATATTGTTTGGAGGTAATATAAGTTCACCAATTTCAAAAAGGGATTTGGTCGATGAATAACAATGTATTCTTCTAAATCTATCGATTTAGTACGTGAACTTTTTGTAAGTTGTAGAAATGCAACGAACTTTCATCAGTGTTTTAATTTGGTACGTGATGATGACATGTCATAGATGCAACGAACTTTCATCAGTGTTCTAATTTGGTACGTGATGATGACATGTCACGTTATAAATGGTGTCACGTGTCAGACTTTCAGGTATGACACGTCATCATCAAGTACCAAATTGGAACATTTATGAAAGTTCGTTGCATTTTTACAACTTAAAAATAATTCACGTCTAGATCGGTACATTTGAAAAAGTCACGCTATTATTGACCAAATCCTTTTCAAAATAAAACTAAAAATTTTGAGAAACAAGAATGAACTATCAAAGACAAATAAAAGGACCTCCTCTATGAACCTTTTGATTTGGAAACTGTGATCACGCATAAACAACATATTATGTTGCTTAATGCAAAGGGTGTAAACTTTTTATTTTATCTTTAAAGAGTGTTACAAATTTCAACGATTAAATTAATTAGTTGAGTAATATGATAAATTTGATATTTATATTGGGTATATATATATGATATTATGCTTTTAGTTTGCTATATATGATATTATATTGGGTATATGTGAAATCACCACTTAATAAACTGCACCAAAATCTTTTGCTTAAAAAAATATATTTGTGATTTTCTTGTTTCCAAAACATTTATATCCAAATATTCAAAAACCAAACAACACCATTTACCACATACACGAACAATATCTAACAAGCTTAACACTTCATATATATACATCAACAAAGTATATACACAACATCGTTAGATAAAATGTTTTTACATTACAGCTATATATAAACAACATCGCTATGAAAACTAAGAGGCGTGTATCTAGAGGAACAACCACAACCCTAAAACACTCATTTACTGTCGTGGCGTCACTTGGTTTATCTTAGTCCTAGATTTTCAACACTCAAGCTTAGTCTCATCTTCTATAGCTTGCTCAAAAGGTTCTCATCATGTCCTTTGCTTGCTCAAGCTCCTCCTGTGGACTTTTCAGCTACAAAATTTCATATTTACCTATTCATTACAATGCGTAAATACTAAAAATACGGAGTAGTAAATTTTAACGATCTAATGGAACATATTGTGGTTCAAGTACCAAAACAACACTTTAAAAGTTCATTGCTATTTTATGCGATAAACTCAATTACTTATTATTGTTAATTATTTTCTCTGTCTTTTCATTCAATTAATAAAGCCCCCGATGAGGAGCCCCATCCTCTCATTTTCCCTGCCACGTCAGCTTTCTCTCTCCAGCGACCTTCAGGCGATTAGGTGCCCCAGTAACACGACCTACACTACAAAAAATATACCCCACAAAAATATCTTTTATATTAATTAAACACACACAATCTCACACGATACTCGATCGTGACAACGACCGAGTTGGATGAAAAGTGGACATGTGATCGATCGTGGTTTTTTGCCCACAACAAAGAGATCGAGTGAGGCGATCGATCTTTGTCTCGATTTGTGTCGATCGTGGCTTCTACTGTTTTCAGCCTAATGTGAATTTTGTAACTGATCTTGTAGTAGCTTGTAAGTCGATATAGTTTTTAATAGAGAGCAAACGTCAAGTATGGAGTTTAGAACAGACAATTTTACTTTAGCATAAAAAATTATTTCAGAAAAAAATTTCGAAAAAAAAATTCAGGAAGAATTTTTTAATCTAAAAAAATCGTATGTCACAAAAATAAAATTCTAAAAAATATTTGAAAAAATTTCAAAAAAATTCGAAATTTTTTTATACGTTCTCGCGTTTCACTGCTTTTTATTCACTTTTGATTTTTTTTTGTCACAACCGAATTTTTATCGATTTTTTTATTACAATATATTACAAAAATTCAATTTTTTTCTCGTGTCACAAAAAAATTTCAAAAACACATTTCAAAAAATTGAAAAAAGTATTTGAAAAAAATTCGAAAAAAATTTTGGAACAAAAATTCGAAAAAATTAAAAAAAAATTTGAAAAAAATTTTGAAACAAAAAATATTCGAAAAAATTCATGAAGAGTAAAATGGTCATAATATGGTCATAATACTTAAAGAAAGACAAAAATGTCAACATTAATGTGTAAAGGGGTTATTTTTTTAGTTCGTTACGCAGAACTGCCATTCTTGACAAGTATGGTGTTCAAAACCAGAGTAAATTCAAGGAAAAAGAAAGATTCGCGATTAGATTCTAAAAAGGGTAAATTTCGGACTATTAAGGTGTATTGAGTTAAAAGGAAACGCGTTTGCTTTTCACCAATTCTTTTGTACAAAACAAAGAAAATAAATATTTCGTTTAAATCAAATGTTTTACATCAAATTATCTACAAAACATAAAATTTGCATTTTCTACTTTAACTAACAAAACATTTTTTCCCCTTGTAATCCCTTTGAGAATAAAAATCAATACAATATGAATGCCTTTTTATGTATTGTCGTGAATTAAATCCTACTATATTTTATAAATCCAAAACTAAAATTAGAACTTTTGCTCTAACTAAACCTTACATGTCTAACCTAAGAAATATACCACATATGAATAGATTCTAAGAAACATAGCATATGACTAGATTTTGTATCATGTTTACGACTCTTCATGTGAAAGATTAATGTTTAGATTCTATTATTCTAACATGCCACATGATTATTTAACCTCACTAAAGTGTTTTTAACCCTGTGAATCTGCACATTTGATAGGGATCATTAAGTCATCTGAGAAAATCTCATTTTGATCGTCCATTTACAAGTCAGGTTGTCAAAAGATTTGATATAGCGTCGAGTACAGAAATCGATATATGAAAACCGGTAAGCTAATCAACGTAATTATCAACTTTATGTGCTAATTATTGTTATGTTTATCAACTCAATTCTTATTCTTTTGCAAATTTATTTTAGGAACTTCCAATGAATGCAGTTGACGGTACATCATCCAGTTACAATCACCTAAGGGTAAATAATTTCTTTATAGTTTTAGTTTGAGGCTGGTCATCTAATTAAAGAAAAAAATATATGAGAATTTAATGGTCCATGTGGTTAAGCACGTTTGCGGCCTTTTTCTAAATAATTGGGGATTTCGAGTTTGTTGTATTACTTTGTATGTTCTGTTATCATCACAATTAGTACAGGATTCTTTTCTAATTCAATCATTATATTTCATTACTTGTACACAATGTTGCAGTGGAAGAACTTGGAACACTTGAAGATTGCACTTACTGATATCAAGTTGGCAACCGAGAATTTTGCCAACAAATATCTAATTGGGTCAGGCGCATTTGGTATGGTATACAAGGCACAACTCGAACATTTTGATAGCAGTAATTCATCTTCCATGGAAGGGAAGAATAAATGTGACCTTCCCAAGAAGCGCAACACGGTAGCCGTAAAACGCATTCACAATCGAGACGGAGAACAAGGGTTCATTGCAGAAATTGAAATTCTGACTAGCTGTAAACATGAGAATATAATATCTCTTCTTGGTTTCTGTGATGAGGACCGTGATCACCTGATCCTTGTCTATGAGCTTGCTTCTAAAGGAAGTCTTGCTGATTATATGGGAAACAGTAATAAAATGACTAATCTTACATGGGTGCAACGTCTAAACATATGTCTTGATATCGCACATGGCATGAATTACATTCACACCAACACGGATCATGGCAAACAAAAGATAATACACCGTGACATCAAGAGCGCGAATATTCTATTGGGCGATAACTGGGACGTGAAGATTTCTGACTTTGGGTGCTCCTTTATAATCCCAGCAGATCAAGAGGCCGACACTCTCTATATTGATAATACTGCAGGTACACATGCGTATTGGGATCCAGAATATGAGATGTGTGGAAGACTATGTACAAAATCAGACATTTACTCTTTTGGAGTAGTTCTACTTGAGATCTTGACCGGGAGGTTGGCCCATGATTGTATTTTCACTGACGTCAATGAGATGGGGATTGCACCCATTGCAAGAGATCATTTTGAGAAGGGAACACTAATGGAAATTGTTGATCACAAGATCAAGCAGGAAACAGATGAACATGTCTTTTCTCTAAGTAAAGGACCCAATGAAGAGCCTTTGGACATATTTTCAGAACTCGCGTTTCGGTGTGTGGCCGAAACTCAAGAGCAGCGTCCAACAATCGAAGTGGTCATCTACGAACTTAAAAAAGCGTTATACTGCCAGGTAAGTCAATGCTTTAAGATATAAATTTGAGTAATATACGTAGATGTCCATGTGGTATTTGTCAAATTATAGATAGGAATTTTATTATTTATCTTTTTCACTTTTAAAATACAAGTAAAATTCTGGTGTATATTAAAATACTGAATAATACTATAACCACACAATTTCACCCAAAGAGGTGCATGTTAATTTTTACATTTAGATAGAAGAAATAGAATGTATATGAGCTTTTTTTTTTTTGGCATATGTCAAACTTTTTAAGTGAAAATTATATGAGCGTAAGATATTAACTTTAGATATATTCCATTTTCCTCAACCCCATTAAAATATTTCTAACCACTGTTGTTCCCCGACCACGTTATTAACTAGGTTTATCCATGCCGCAGGTTACTCCAAGTTAAATTATATGATAATCTAGTTGCTAGACTATTTTTAAACTATTTAAATATACTTATCGACATAATGTTTCGACAAGTACTCATTCTAGTATTTCACTAAATCAATTATACAGAAAGCTTATTATTTTGTTTGAATAGCGGGTGCTAGGCCCCCTCCAATGAGCTCATATGTTTAGTATAATATAAGCCCAACTATCTAATATAAACAAGAATAGGTCTTCCAGCCTCCCCTAATCATTTTGTGCAATATATAAATGATGAAGTTTATAACCGATCTGTAAAGTGATATCTTATATCCGTCTTTTTATCTATTTATTATTTATTGCATATAATTCTTACCTTTTAGGTGTTTGCTTTTCTCCATCTTTCCTGTTGGTTGTTTCATTTGAAATGCTCTAATAAAATGTTCGTTTCAAGTTTATCAGTTTTAACTTTCTTTAGTATATTATGTGTAAGAATTAGTGATATGTAGCAGCATTTAAGTAATGATGTAAAGATACTAAGGTGTTTAATTGGGTTTATTATTCACTAAAATATATAGAAAGGTCACCAGAATAATTTTTTTTTGTGTTTGTAAACCCATAGGTAATATGAACTTGATTATAAAGTTCATATGACAACAAACAATCGTTTCTATATGAAAGTACTAGTTGTCATTTACTTTGCCCAGAGTGTTATTAGTATCACAATGCTTAGATTATAATGCTACTGTTACCCAAAAAATTAGCATCCTTTAACTTAAAATCCTAGCTATGCCCCTACTCTTAAATGAAAAACTAAAAGTTATTAAGGTTATTATACAAATCGATGCAACACAAAATGTATTTTCATTTTCAATGAAAAGATAGGGGTAATACTAATAAAAACCATCATACTTGTTCAAAAATACTCTTCTAAGTAGCGAATTAAAAAGAATACTCTTGTGAGTACTAATGTTGACATTTTGTCTTTATGTGAGTAGTAAAACTTGTGATGACCATTTTAACATTCGAATTTGTGAAAATTGCATCCACCGTTCTTAGGGTAAATTACATAAATGGTCCTTGTCGTTTGAAGAAAAGTGCATCCACCGTTTTTTTGCGAATTTGTTTTTTCCAAAATTTGTATTTCGAATTTTTTTGTCAAAAAACTTGCTATCGTTCTATTTTATACATTTTTGTCCGTTTTTATTTTAAAAAAAAAAGAATCAATTTTTTTTGGCACATGTGAAATTTTTCTTAGAAACTTTTTTTTTGGTCACAAGCGAGTTTTTTTTGTCATAAAAAATTGTTTCTAAAAGAAATTCAGAAAAAAATTTCAAAAAAAAGGTTGGGGACGGTAGATGCAATTTTCTCCAAACGACAGAGACCATTTATGTAATTTACCCTAAGGACGTTGGATGCAATTTCGCAAACCCACATAGATCATTTATGTAATTTGGAAGGGTAAAATTGTCACACTACTCACATAAAGACAAAAATGTCAACATTAGTACTCACAAAAGTATTTTTTTTTTAGTTCGCCACTTAGAAGAGTATTTTTGGACAAGTATGATATTTTTTAACTTTAGAAAAATATTATTAAATCGTAAGAGTGTATCGAGAATAAACATATATACCTTTTAGATTTTTTGATAAAACTTACCATAAAAACTAAGTCGGTGTTTTATAAAATCGGATTATTTTTTAAGCAAATGATGCAAAATGCTAAGTGCTAATTAAATGATGTTATGTTTATTACATATATTTATATAATAATAATTATACTTCTCAAAGTTACTCCACATAATTTCTTGAACATTTTTTTTATTATTATTATTTTTTAAGTACATTTTACTTGTATCTTCTACCTATATGAGATAAATATAATAAAAGTTGATATTTCATACACGTGCAAAAAGAATTTATAAGGTGCATTTTGTAGAACTAAATTTTTGAACATGATGTAAATTATTTTTAAAATTTAATATTGTGTTTTATTTAAAATTAACTTACATTGCGATTTATTATTAGCTATTTTAACCTCATACCTTCATAATATACCGATTCATCGCCTTTGTATCATCATAAGATGACATGAGTAATTTACCGTTGTTATATGAGTTAACTTGTTATTACTTAAAATTATTTAAAACTAAAATTGTCGTCATCAATGAAGTTATTGTATAAAAATAGTTGAAAATTTTAATTGCATGGTACCTAACATGAATACCCTTCTAATTTTCATATTAGTTATAATGATAAAAATAATAATTAATATATGTAAACGCCCCTTTTTCAACTTAAAGATTATAGCTTGCTTATTAGAAAATAAATCATTTAACATTTTATTTAAAAATAATAATTAATGATTAACTTTAAAACTACATATCATAAAAAGAGGATAATAAATCTATAATCAGAATAACAATTTTAATATGTAGTAACATATAATGACAATAATAAGATAGCTTATTAGAAAAGCATTTATATACAAAAATTTATAATTTTATATACAGATAATAAATACATGATCGCAAAACTCTTTTGCTAAATGTGTATAATGAGGATTTGTTAATCATGTGCGTGCTATGTGTTATTTTGAGATAATAATTTTGAAGGTGTAACAAAACATTATATATAACTCATTTAGTTTTATTTGTATGATTTCATCAAAATAAGTCTAATGATTCGTATTTTTTCGTTTAGATGTGGGGTTAGTGAAACTCCATCGAGTTTTGATGGCAACAAAACAACGAATTTCCTTTTTAAACGAAATACAATTTATGTTGTAATTTTATTTATATGATTTCTTAAAAATAAGTCAAATTGTTAAACTACATATTGTTTTTAAATAAAGTATACATCTCTTTATCTCAAACATCATAAATAAAAAACTAAAACCCTTTTATTCTATAAATGAGAACATGTTTATCTCAAAAGTCATTAAATGTACGTAAGTGATTTAAAATGATCGAGGCCGTCTATTATTATTATTATTATTATTATTATTATTATTATTATTATTATTATTATTATTATAATAATAATTATTATTATAATCATCATTTACTAAAACTCATACGATTTGAAAAATTGGTGGGAAGCGAAACCAACCTGGGCCACACCTCTGTAATAATAAAACCAATCCTATTGTAAATATGAACCGCAAGACGCGTCCCCAATGTCTTGAGTCATAGAAGCGTCGAATCGCTTTAGTAGGGTTCTGCATCCTTCTCAAGTTCTCCAAAGAAGAGAATGAGAAGGGAGGAAACCATATCCAATATCCACGCATTTAACATAGTACTTGACCGTTTTCGTTGCGCGGCATCAATAACCGCATGCCCGGCATAAAATCAATCATCCAGGCGTGTCAGGCGGCGACCCGTGAGATCAACATACATCACGCCCACCATCCCAAGAATAAAGTAATATATCACCGGTCGTGAAGGATGCATCCCTATCTCTATAAAGCCCAATATCCACCTTCTACGGTGAAATTCCGCATGAGAACAAATATCAACCGAACATCACGCACAATGTTATGCCGATGTTTAATGCCAACAATACCGCTGCGAAACGTGATCCTATAAATGTCTCCGGTAAAAACCCAGAACAAGTGAACACGGTACACAGGCGTTGAAAGAGGAACGCCCAACCGATAGCATAACACACAACGATAAGTCCCGGCATTCATAGTGTGTCCCGGTCCGGATATCGGTGCGACCTAAGCCAATCTGAGTATGATCCTCCCGTAGTGAGCTCCATGCGCCATCTGGCGAGGAGATAGATGGAGCGTAGATTCAACAATTTGGGTAACCCGATCAAAATATATATCCGCCAATTTCTTCATAAGTTTGGGGCGGCGACCTCGCTAGGTTACTCAAAGGTCAATATCCATATTCCCATTAAAAGTACATAGAGCATCATCAAAAGAGGACCATGGTTACAATACGAACTATGGAGAAGCTTAGTGCAGGCTAGCAGATTGAAGTCTAAAGCAAGGAAGGCATAATTCAAGACATCACTGCAGAATATACACCAAGCCCCCAAAAGCAAAGGGTAAGGTGGCGAGTCTCCATTGCCAATCACCAAAACTAGGCCCGAGCGGTGACAATACGATCCAAAGAAGAGCAGTGCAGTATCAAAAGAAAAGCGAGCACTCTCAAGGACAGGGAACACGCGCATAGAAAAATACAACTTGGAAATACCGGCACATGCGGGAGTAACAACAACTAGCATTGAGGGTCATTAAGTTTAGCGGACATCCATAAGTTCAATAGTTTTAGCAATCCTTTTGAACAAGCTTACTACCAAACTCAAAATCCACACTAACCGCCGCTGAATAATTTAACACCGTGTAAGGGACGAGAAATATTGGGGGGAAAAACACCCACATACTTGCTTCTGGGATCTTCATGTGGCCAAAAAACTTCAGTTTTATCAACATTGAGGAGTAAGCCTCGACAAGGTCCATCCATCATAATCAACTCTAAAACCTTACCCACAACCAAAGTATCGCCAATAATGGTGCCATCATCCAGATACCATGCTTGAAAAGAAAGGTCAAAAGAATCTCTAATCTTACATGCCAGGGGATGTAACACTAAAGCAAAGAGAAGAGGCCCAAGCGGATCACCTTGTTGCACACCTTGATGAGACCAAAGAGTATGCTCACCATAATATAATCTGGCAGGACTGGACTAAGAGAATCCACCCATCGTGAAATAGCCGGAAAATGAAGCCGAACCTCACGCAACATAACATTTCGATCAACCATGTTGAAAGCGTTTTTAAAGTCAACCAACAACATAGAAAGACCAACATCACTCCCACGATCCTCAATCAAACGATTCACAGCATGAAGAATAGCCTCCCCTCCACCCGATACCCCAACATCAAATTGTAAATAATCTAAATAACCATCTGAAGAATGGCCAATCATGGATGCACAAACCTTGGAAACTAAACGCCTCCAAATAGTCCCAACTACAATAGGACGAATACCCCCTCCTGGTTTGACTAAGGGTGTGAGAGGAGCACTAGCAATGTACTCACCTAACACCCTCGGGCATTTACCAAACAAGAAAAGGTTCACCACTTGGGTGATAAGTGACCAACTCATCGAAATAGCCACACCGCACCGGTTAAACAATCCATAAGGTGTTGGTACGCAACCATCCGTCCACATAAAGTACCTCGAGGAAACTCTTGATCATGTCAAGAACCGTAGCGGAGATGCGGCAAGGTGATGATGATCAATATATATCGGGTAAAGAGGAGCGTCGGAAATGGTGCTTAGCTTTTAAGTCCTCAAGAGTAGAAACATCATAAGGTGCAATACCGAAGGCGAACTCGACCGCAATATTATAATGCCCATCACAAATCTTCCTCTTACATTGCTTGACATTACGGTCACCCAAATCCAAGCTATCATCATCAATATTAGACCATAGTGGGGATGGTTCGGCTAAAACCTCACGCACACCCGCAAAGCGCCACCGGGGTGCCCCATGCATGAATAGCATTAACAATATACTCATCTGGCGTTGGCGCTTAGTGGCGACCTACACTCTTGATTACTCCTCGGCAAAAGGTTTTAAGGAGACAAAGAGGCAAGACTAACAAACCGACCCAACAAGAAATGTCATCGGTAGCGCGGATCACCTTATCAAGAGCTCTTTTCAAAACACGAGAGAACTCAAACGACATTTGGGAGGGATGGATTTGACGATCCGCAAACCCTTAGAGAAGAAAGTATCAAGAAGAGGTAAATCGAAACCACCAAGCTCGTCAAAACCAAATCCTCAACAAGGGCTACATGGGAGGAACACGTGGTTTGGTGAGATCATATAACGAACCGAACAATACCATCACCACAATCGGAGGAGACACAAAATCGGACCCCGCACCATGGCGTCACTTAGTCCGGAAGGTATGCGTTTGAAACAACCACCACACAACCACAAACCCATACGCTTAAGAGTAACCTCGACCTTTCGAAAATAACCAACCGACAAAAGAGAATGCATAGTGATAGCTTGAGCCTCACCACTAAAGTGTCGATCGCGAAGATGTGTGATCAAAGAGGTTTTAGTAAGTCGATTTCCACCACCATCCCGACATCCACTAAGACCCACAAAGGGACAGTGAAACCTAACAGCAGGCATTGAAACAAAACAAACTAAACTACAGCCCCTTATAACCAAACCTCGAGCAAAGAAGCACCAAAATGGATACCCAAACAAAAACCAGGTAGGCAATACCAGCAGTAGAAACCATAAACTGTGCAAATGACCGCACAGTATCAACCAAGCCCAACGATATATCCAACCAACAGTAGCAAATCCCCACCCTAGAATTGAAGAACCAAGCTGCTTGAGAAAGGTATCTCGATATGAAAACCAAACAACAGCTTTCAGATAAACAAAACACAATCCTTCCCAATGAGTAAGCGAGCGACCACACACCACAACCTCAAACAGGACATAACCAAGGGAGCAAATGAGAAAAAAAGCAGAAACCCACAATAAATCCTCACGCAGGAAGCAGTTTTGAAGAAACAAAAACCCAAGAAACCGCTCAAACACAAAGAACGGAACTTTAAGGCCAATCGGAAGGATCGAAAGAACCCACCATTGTTTGGAGAAGCAAAACACCCACGAATGAATCGAAACAAGCGAACGAGTCTCGAAAAGAAACCCGATAACGTATATACACTATGATAAACCAAAGAAACACTAGATAAAAAAACTTACCGATCACAAAACAAACCCAATGAAGGTTGGATAAAGGAATATCACAAAAGGACGAGATGAAGTAGGGACACACGTGGCATCGATCTCAAAACAAAGAGGAAAGATCGGGACCGCCATGTTGAATTAACTGAATGTTGAATGTTGAATTAACAAAGAGATGAAGGAACCCAATCATGAAAGGGACCGCTGAATCGCCATTATTATTATTATTATTATTATTATTATTATTATTATTATTATTATTATTATTTTTTTTTAAAACACACTTTTATTAAAACTCATGGGATTACAAAAATTAGTGAGGAGTCTCAAACCAATGAGCCCCACACACTCTAGCAATGGTAAAACAATCCTATTAAAGATATGAGCTGCTGTGCAGCTCCAATGTCACGGGTCATAGAGAATCGTCGAATACGCTTAAGATATGCATGAGTTAAAGGAAGTTATATATGTAATACTTTTAATAATAGTTAAAGGGTAAATTTATTTCATTTTATTATTATTTTTAAGTATTGATTGATTTATATTTGTTGCTGTTTTATATGCTTATGTGATCTATAAAAAGGAGTTTTAAATCATTACAATGACATATACTTTCTCGAATGTCTAATTATGATATGTATTAGAAAAATTACTTGCCTGATACTTGAACTTCATATTTTTGTATTACTGTGAATCTTGAAAACTTGTTTTACATGCAATTGGTACTATATTATATGTAGCGCTTACTTAACGCTTACGTGCCACTTACGTTAATTTTTCTTTATTACCACCAATAAACATCTTTTCCAAACACACTCTTTTCCCTTCCTCTATTTTTCGACTAATGAACATATTAAGCTTGTTTAATTCATAGATTTAAAAAAAAAAAAAAAAAAAAAAACCCATAAAAGATACACAAAAGCCATTAGCTTCACCTATATGTTCAAAATTGAACGATCCATAACACAAATTCTTGCCTAAATTAAATAACTTATAAAACCATATTTATATTACACATGATTGGTATGAGGATCCTATAAAACACACATAAAAGAAAGTTTCATATTCAAGAACCTTTAGCCCCTTTATATAAAAGTTTACTTTTTAACCTTTAACTTTGAAACTCCATCGAGCTTCGACGACAACGACTTTCCAACGAAGGTGGTGGTGATGTAGGCGGTGGGTTTGGTTTAAAATTATAAAACTTGCTATTTTAGTTTTGTAGGTTTCCCAAAATCCTCCAAGATCCAAAAGTAAAAGTATATTAGGTTCTTATTTTTTCTTTTAGTTTCAAAATCATCCAAGATCCAAAAGTAGATGATAGCTTAGGTTCTGTTACATAAATCATTTAGAAAAATGGACAAATTAATGGGGAAAGATGAAACTCAAGGACAAAAAATGACAAAAATGTCTTCATACATGTAACTTACAATAAAGGGTTTAATTGTTTATGCTTGTTTAGCCGGTTACGGGTAAAAAAAAAACGATCATATTAGTAAGAATTTGAAAATTCGGGTATTGGACGAGTAATTTGTTTGGTACATTTCATAGCGGGACATTTGAAAAGATACATGTTTGTTGTACAACTTAAAGCCATAAAATAATGCAAACGTATAAAAAGTATTTTCATATTAGATTTCTTTAATTGTATTATACATCTTTTTAGCATTAAATTTTTAAAAAGTTTAATTTATTTTTTGTAAATGATGGTTATACATTTATAGTGCTATTAATAGATACTTAAATGGTGAAAGTTTGAATTATATATATAATTAACAAATTACTCTAATTAAGAGAGCTTAGGGTGCGTTTGATAACTGCTGAATGAAATAATTCAACGCTGAGTATCTAGAAATTAATCGATCAGCATGTTTGGCAAATTAGAAATTGGCAAATGAATGACAAATTCTGCTTTGAGCGATTTTGCATGCCAGAGTAAACAAAACGATTCAGTGGGCTTTTTATTACCCAAGTACCCCTAATATTATACTCCGTACCTCTCTCTCATACTATTCCAATTATTAAATTTGAAAATGAGTGTACTTTTAAAATCGTAACTAGTATGAAACTGGCCAAGTGATTGCCTAAATAGTTATGAGTGTACTTTTAAAATATGTAGTTTTTAAAATATACAATATCCGTGTTAAACTATTTTTTTTTATCTATATTATTATTTTTTGTTAAACATTCATTTTTTAGTTTATAAGTTCAACGAATAAACATTATTAATCAACACGTTTCATCTAAAATTAGTCACGATCGTGGTTAAAATGGTAATTTTCATTTATTTAGAAACAATATTCAGAACATTTATTAAACAGTTTTTTAATTCAGAATCATGCTCATTCAACACCTTTGAATTATTCAGCATCTTTGTTTCGTTCAGCGCTTAATAGTACAGTTTTATCAAACAACCCCTTGGTGATCCTTTATACATTTAAAAGGTTATCAATGAAAGATGGTTAAATGGTAGTTTAATTATGTATCTCTATCTATATTTATACTACATATAATGTGTGTATCCCATTTGTTGAAAACTCAAGAATGTTGAAACTTAGAACTTATTTAAAGAAACACAAGATTTATGGAAACACACAAAAATGTAAAGTTAATTTGAAAATACATTAATGTAAAAGTTGACATGAGTATACATGAAACTAAAACAATGTCTATTAATACTAGATGAGTACGGTTTATTTATACAAGACAAGTACACATGCATAGCAATAAATTTTAAAGTGACATATAGTTATAATTATATTTTGGTTAAGTGTATTGTGCAACATTTTGTGTAACAAAATATTATTATAACTATATATTATTATAAAATCACATTGCTATACTAGATTAAATATTTAACAAATTGCTTTAACTTTAGAGGATGCATGAAACTGTATATATTTTTAAATGCCTCTAATTGAGAGGGCTTTATGAATCTTTTATCTATTTGAGAAGATATTAATGAAAGATAGTTGATGGTGAAAGTGGAATGATAATTAACAAATTACTAAACTTGAGGCGCTCTTTTAAGAGCATCTATAAAATTTTAAAATTTATTACTTCTCTAATAATTAGTGTTCTATCCGTTGTATTTCTCTAGGAAAATGATTTGGAGACCTAATTATGTATCTAAAACATGCCTAATAATACATGGCATGATCTTGATGGTTTGTGAAATAGTGGGTCACTCGCTGCGGTCGTCAAGATGATGCCATGCGAGTTTAACATCGTTTAGGCATATCTTTTAAGCCTCTCAATCACTACTCTTTCTCATAATGATGTATATAAATAAAGACCATATTTACCACGTTGCCAACGATGTTTTTAATTTATATAATATTATGGCGGTACAATTGTTATTGTAATTACAATGATTTTACATATGCTTTTAATAAAACTTTGTAAAAATCAAATGTATTACAATATTAACTCCATTTTTGGTCTTATAATATATTTTCAATGAATAAATTATGCAAAGTGAATATTTTTTTTAGTTTACATACAAAACCAAAAATCTGGAAATTAAAAAATATATTACAAAAGCACCGCACAGTTTAAAATTTTTTATTAACCATCGCCTCTCATATTCATAATATTGAACTATTTGCAATGTCATGGTGAGTGAGCGAAGTCCTGTCCAAAACTTATACGATAACTAAATACGTCGGTCAAATATATATTAGTTACAATTTTTGTAGCCAATTAGCTCTAATTTTGTGTATAAATGTAGGTCCACGATTCTTTTGTGGGTCCCGATTATTTTCTGTGAGCCGATTCATTGAATGTGTATTTTATATAAGGGATTATAGGTAATTGGCTACAAAAATTGTAAATGCTATCCCTTTTGTTTGAAGTAAACTTTGAGGCCCAAACTATATAACGGGTATATATTTTTAGGCCCCAAAAATTTGTTGATGCAGTGCGGTAGTACACCTTGCATACCAGTATATCGCCTCGACTATTTGTTATCAAAGTTGATTAATTTTCATTTTCTTGAAAATTTATTATATGTTATAATGAATTTTGAGAATAAATATATTATACACAACCAACATATAGCTTTTTTTTAACGGCACCGAGATTTTATAAAAAAGACTAACAAGAAGCTAGAATAACAACTTAGAGACCAAACAACCAACGTTCAGATACCTAAAAGAAAAGGTTGCTCGAACCACCATTAACAACTAACACCTACGTATAGGAACCTTCCAACGATAACCAACACCTAAAGATCACCTCATAAAACAAAACATAAACCCAAGCCAAGCCAACAACCAAAACGAAAAAAATAAAAATAAAAAAATAAAAAAATAACTGCACAAGGAGTGTCACCTAGAATAATACCTAAAACCTATCGAAGTAAACTAAATAAATCCTCTCAAATCAGAATCCGAATCATCATCATCATAACAATCGTACCTTTCCCTTATCTCTTCGGCCCAACTTTGTCTCAAGTGGGTTAACTAAGACATTGGTTTGTGGTAGTTTCATTATCAAGCCCATCACGATGATGTTTAGTATCCTTTTTCAGATCCAAATTATGAGGATCCTCGTATCTTGTGATATCGGCTTCTCAAAGGCATAGGTTATTTGTACCCTTCTCAAAGGCATAGGTTATATATATATATATATATATATATATATATATATATATATATATATATATATATATATATATATATATATATATATATATATATATTAAAAGTATGGAACAACAAAGATAAAGTTTATTAAGTCAAAAGTATTAAATTGATAAAAAATTGAACAAAAGCGATAAAAAAAGCGTGTTTTTAATTGTAGTAAGTGGGGTAAGAGGTCCTTGTAGTAGCACCAATGTTTTAAAACCCGGTTTTTAGTCGACCGGACAAGTCACGGTTCACCGGGTCAACGGTTCAACCGCGGATCGACCGGTTCTATGAAGAAGAAGAAGAAAATAGTTATATAGCTATTGCACAAACAAGTTTGAAACCTGTAAGATATACCAGACACTTAAACACCTTTAAAGTCAACCCAAACAACAAATAAATCAATCAAAACAACTCCACACATGCGCACACAAGCGTAACGATATGTACTGGTGCTTTGTCTTTAGGTCCCATACCTACAACATTACAAAAAATTGCAAACACAATCAAATTATAACTTTTAAAAGGCTATATCCTACAAACATCAATTTATGTTTTATTACTCTTAGTTTTTTACCAAAATTTAACCAACATCAAACATCATCACTTCATCTTTGCAATTAATCTTAATACTGTGTTTGTGCATATAACTACTTTGTTAAACTCAAACTACTACTCCTTAAAGTAAAAAACATTTAATGCAACAAAATTAATGAAAGAAAATCAATGCAAAGTAAATAGACTAAATGTGAAGATTATTACCTCATACGAATTGTAGTTTATAGGTGGATGAATGAAATGGTTGTGAAGTCGTGAAAGAAAATGGAATAATGGAAGGGTGTGGGTGGGAATCGAAGAGATGAATGGGTTTTGACGTGATGTTAGTTATTGGGAAGGAAAAAAAGTAGTTTTTATAATTAAAAACTGAAAATAATAGCACAAGCCTTTGACCCAGCCGGGTTTACGAAACCGGGTCGGCCCGGGTCGTACAAAACCTGCCGGTTTAATCCGGTTCAAACGTCAAAAACCGTTCACATCCGGCCCGGTTCTCCAACGGTTCCTAGTTGAACCGCCAGGTTCAACCGGGTTTTAAAACATTGAGTAGCACAACACCCTCCTCAAAACATGCGTGTGAACGCAAATCACAGTCAACACTTTTTAGCCCCGTGTCAGGTCTCCTAAATTGTGATTCAATATTCAAAATTTTGTCATTGGGAACCAGGACACTTATCGGAGATGTAACATAGTAACAACGAAAATATAGCTAACTTACTATATAAAATGAAACCTACCATTTATGTTAATTAACGTACTATGTGAACCCACTCAAGCAATCTCACTCAAGAAATGCTAATACTATATATGAAAGCACTAGGTGAGGTGTCGTGTTATACATGTGTTATTAGTAAAAATGTTGTCATGTTAGCTCTTTTACCTGTAACACAAATTCTTTAACGTAATACAAATACAATATTCCTTATACCTTGGGGTTATAGGTATACACAAATTTTTGTTTTACGACTTTAAAAATGGAAAATGATTTAGGGACCTAATTGGTATGCTTAAAAACAGGCTAACAATAGGATGAAGACAAGTGGAAAATGAAGGGAAGATTAGGAAAGATAAAATGTAAAGTGGGTCGCTTTTGATATCACCGTCGGAGGATGACACTCGGTTTAGTCATGTTTTTAGGTCCATGAATTAGGCACACGTCATCACTCTAAAAAATACAACATTCTTTATAAATAAAAATAAAAATTGCATTAAAATAAATAGTGCTTTAAAATAAAAAGAGCAAAGTGCAAATAAAGAAAATATTTTTTAACCCAATATATATATTAGAATGCTATGTCTACTTAAGGTTTACAAAAATTATCAAAACAATGACATGGAAAGTGGGTTAGACCAATTATCTTGTATGGCCCTTTCTTTTTCATCTTTTTTAACCACCATATTCACATGACATGTTATTGTGTCTAAAAAATTTTGTACACTTCTTGTGCATATATATCATTTCTCTATCTATACACTCGCCTCACTTTTATATTATTTTGTGCATTAATTCAATAGCGCCTCACATCCTTCTGTAACCGAAAACTTTCTTTTCGTAACTCACGGTTTACTTGATAATTAAACAGATAATGTGTTTGTCCAGCAACGACTTTGCTCACTTATATATTCCTCTTGAAGATATACTATCAGCTACCAACAACTTTGCTGATGAAAATCTCACCCGCGAAGATGGATTTGCAAATGAGTACAGGGGACAACTCTTGTGGTCCGGTGAGTTGATTAATATCGCTGCTCGGAGGCTAAATAAAGAATTGGAAGGAGGAGAACAGCAATTTTGGATGGAGATTTCCATGCTATATAATCTCAATCATAAAAATCTGGTTTCACATACTATAATAAAGGTACGTTTAGTTAAAAAGAAACACGTTTGTTTTTCCACTGTATGTTTTGTACAAAACAAAGAATAAAATAGAGATTGGGATCCATCAAATATTTTCCATCATATTATCTAGAAAACAAAAAATTTGAATTTTCATTTTAACAAGGGGAACAACAAACCATATATATATATATTTTTCCTTGCAATCCCTCTTATTTTTCGAGAAAAAAACGATACCATATAAGCGCGTTTATATGTTTTGTTGAAAATTAAATCCCTCTTTTCTTTTATACTAGGCAAGTACTCGCGTGCGGTGATAGCGGTTCCAGACGGTCGACAATTAACGATATGCGATATTGTGACAATTGTTTCGTTTAATATTTAAAACAGAACGTGAAAAGATTAAAATGTAATTGCAAACAAAATTTTTAACATGGTTTGACATTCACGAATAGTATGACCGTTTTTTTTTTTTTTTTTTTTTTTCAAACCATGAATACTTTTCAAAGTTACCATGCAAACCACATTTTCACATTTCACTTTTCAATTCTTGACTTATTGACCATTTTGCATTTTATGTAATGTAGATATCAAAACTAAAAAGTTATTTTTTTCTTTAACTAAATGTACCCTTACATGTCTAACCTGATAAGAAATATACCACATGAATAGATTCTAAGAAACATAGCATATGAGTTGATTTTGTATCATGTTTACAATTCTTCATGTGTAAGATTAATGATTAGATTCTATTATTCTAACATGCCACATGAGTAATTAACCTCACTAACGTGTTTAACCCTATGAATCTGCACATTTGATAGGGATCAGTGAGCTTCATATCGGCAGGCGTTGAATCCCATATCACCAAAAATATAAAAAGAGTAGACGCAAAAATTTCGATGAATAATGTATTTTAGTTTATTATGTTCTTTTTAACAATAAATTTACGGATATCAAAATTTCAGTATAGCCGTGCCTGTTCGGATTGAACCCGTTGGCCCGTGTCTGCTTGGGCTCGAGCCCGTTTGGTCCGCTCTCGTTCGGGCTCAAGCCCATTTGGCCGTTGACCGTTCGAGCTTATATATTTGTATAATGTGCTTTATTATTTGTACTAGTGAAATTTAATGCAGAAATTGTGTTTAATTTGGTTGTACACTATGCTTGATAATTTGTATTTCTTATGTAAGGGGTGTTTTAATAAGCGTATTAATTGTATTTATTGACCGGTTAAATAATTGACTACATTAAATAACATTAATGTCGTGTTTTGTTGTATACTATGTTTCTTGTCTTATGCGTCGAAAATTTGTGTATTAAAGTGTTGTACACTATGTTTTTTTCTTGTAAGTTGTAGTCATTATAGTCATTAATAACATTGACCACTTTAATAGCATTAATATTGTAAGTCTGAAGATAAGTCTGAAAATTACGTCATGCTTATTTTGTTGTATGCTATGCTTATTTTGTTGTAAATCTGAAAATTGGTTGCAACAATTGTACATTGTGCTTAAATGATTGTAATTTTTGGTGAATGGGTGTTTTTAATAGCATTTAATGTTGTTTGATAGAATTTTGGTCTTAAAATGACATCACACTTTATTTTGTTGTACAATATGCTTACTTTGTTGTAATTCTGAAAATTGGGTGCATTAAAGTGTTGTAAACCATGCTTAATTTCTTGTACGTCTTAAAATTAAGAGTGAGGTGCTTTTTAAGTAGTATAGATTTATCAACTCAATTCTTAATCTTTTGCAAATTTATTTTAGGAACTTCCAATGAATGCAGTTGACGGTACATCATCCAATTACTATCACTTAAGGGTAATTAATTTCTTTATATTTTTAGTTTGAGGCTTGTCTTCCTAATTAACAAAAACAAGAGTAAATCTTTTGAATGGTCCATGTGGTTAAGCACGTTTCGCGTCCTTGCTACGGAGAAATTAGACAAGACATTTCTGATGTCACATTTTCTGAAGCTGGCACTCTAAAATGATAACCACAGTTAATCCATAACAAGTTTTTTAATATGGGGACAGTTTTTATCTTCTTAACATTTACAAATCTAAAGCACCTTTAACCCCCCCACCCCCCGCCTTCCAGCCACCAACCACTTACTGGTTATCACACAGGCGCACAGTCATCACCCAAAATCAGAAAATAAAACACCATCTGCGCCAAACATGCACCATAACTGGTATCCAAGAATAAATTTGGGATTTTGAGTTTGTTGTATAACTTTGTAAACCATATAATCATTTTATTCTAATGTGTGTATTAACATCACAATAACTACCGATTCTGAATCATTTATGTCACCATGTCAGTACATTGTTACTTCACCTGTATCTTACTAGTTTTTATTGGGTGCAGCTTAGCTCCAAAATGTTGCAGTGGAACAAGTTGGAACACTTGAAGATTGGACTTAGTGATATCGAGATGGCAACGGAGAAGTTTGCCGACAAATATCGCATTGGGTCAGGCGGATATGGTGTGGTATACAAGGCACAACTCAAACATTTTGATAGCAGTATATCTTCGTCAATAGACGGGGTGAATAAATGTGATCTTCCCAAGAAACAAAGCACGGTAGCCATAAAACGGATTCATAATCAAGAAGGAGAACAAGGGTTCATTACAGAAATTGAGATTCTGACTAGCTGCAAACATGAGAATATAATCTCTCTTCTAGGTTTTTGTGATGAAGATCGTGATCACATGATCCTTGTCTATGAGCTTGCTTCTAAAGGAAGTCTCGAAGACTATTTGCAAAGCAATGATAAAATGACTAATCTTACTTGGGTGCAACGTCTAAAAATATGTCTTGATATTGCACATGGCATGTATTACATTCACACCAACACGGATCATGGAAAACAAAAGATAATACACCGTGACATCAAGAGCGCGAATATTCTATTGGGCGATAACTTGGACGTGAAGATTTCTGACTTTGGGCTCTCCTACATCTACCAAGCAGATCGAGACACTTACACTCTCAATAGTGCTGAGATTGCGGATTTTGGGCTCGCCAAATTCCACCCGGTAGATCAAGCGGCCAACACAATCTATACCAGGATTATTGCAGGCACATATATGTATTTGGATCCAGAATATATTATGTCTGGAAGACTAAATACAAAATCAGACATTTACTCTTTTGGAGTTGTGTTGCTCGAGATCTTAACCGGGAGGGTGGCCCATAATCGTATTTTCACTGATGTCAATGAGAAGGGGATTGCACCCATTGCAAGAGATCATTTTGAGAAGGGAACACTAATGGAAATTGTTGATCCCAAGATAAAGGAAGAAACCAATGGACATGTCTTTTCTCTTAGTAAAGGACCCAATAAAGAGACTTTGGACATATTTTCAGAACTCACGTTTCGATGTGTGGCAGAAACTCAAGCGCAACGTCCAACGATCGAAGTTATCATCAACGAACTTAAAAAGGCGTTATACTGTCAGGTTAGTTAATTCTTTAATGGGATAATTCCATATTTACCCAATCTAAACATGAAAATGACATATATACCCAAAATACAACTTTTGAATGCATGATTTACAATGCATTTAAAGCATGTTTTGGGTAAATATGGCATTATCATGTTTAAGTTGGGTAAATATGGAATTGCCCAATTATTTGACTTCGAGTAATATATATATTCCCTTTTGTATAACCGCATAAGCATCATTCTTACACTTTTCCAGCCACTTTAATATGTTTTATATATCCATGACCACCCGCCCACCACTATAATTAACCAACCATAAACTATCTAGATTTTTAACACGGAACGAGGAATATGAAAATTTGTTAAGATTTGATTATAATTCAGAACATTTGTTAAGATTTGATGAGTTTCATTCTCTTAAAATTAATAATAAATTACTAGTATATCAAATTTTTAGAGTAATTATATAACACTTTGCAAAAAAATTATAATTAACGTATTAGATAAAACCTACCAAGCGTCTACGTTAAAATATATAACACTTTAGATTCTTACTTAAGAGCTAATACATGAATCTTCCATAATGCTTTCACACATTGATACATTTCGTTCATTTTTTGATAAGAGAGATTCTAAAATGACGGATTTTTCCGCACTTTATTCGCATGTGTAGACACTTAACGGGATACAACTAGTGATCACCTGTCAAAATGATGAAACATGTAAGTTTTGACAACTACACGAATTACCACCTTACTTGATTAATTAAAAAGAGTCTTGATATTTAGGCCTACTTAAGAGACCTAATAACAAGCCTAACTATATTATAATGACAAGTGTCTTCATTTTAAAAGTTAAACAATTCTCAGTTATTATTATTATTTTTTTTCTTTTCAATATGCACCTGAGAAATAACTTTCTAATTTAATGGATTTAATTTTCTCTTTTTGTAACTTCCATTCGATTGTGTTTTTGCATCTTCTTCGGTTCTTCTTTACATGTGATTCCCAGTCCCATAAACAATGAAACACCCATTTATATATATCCTTTTTAATTGTTAATATAAACGATAGAGAGAATTAGTCATTGTAGGACTTCTAGAGTTTTTACTTTCACAACACTAACATAATTATAATTTTAATAATTATTTTTTTGAACGGCGAAATTTATTAAAACCAGCAAGAAGCTAGAATAATGCCCTTACCTAAAGGTTTGGCATATGAACAAACTTCGCGTATTAACTTAAAATATTCATAAGACAACAATTAAGTTTAATTTACTCTATAGGTTGATTCAAATGCATTAAAACACACATGATAACTAAAACATAATCGGGTCATATTTGAAATTTATATATGATTAAAAGTCGGTAACTTGTTACAGCTATGTTAATATGTATATATCTCTTAGCAAAATCGCTTAAGAATTAAATCAAATCTTTTATATAACTTGTTATTGAATTAAAGTTAAATATATTTTATATTTTGTGATGCAACTTTTACAAAGTAAAAGTAGTTTAAAAGATAATATAATAGATTAGGAACTATATTAGTATCAAATATAATTTAAATGCAAAATGAAAATAATATAAACTAAAGTCTTAAATCCAAATTTGGTCCTTTGAAAATAGACCAATTAATAGACACAAGACCCACAAAAGAATACAAACAATCACACCTCCTTCTTCCTCCCATAGTCTGGCGTCCATGTTTGGCCAAGAACTCAATTTTACTTCTTTTTAAATAAACCGATTCACATGATCAAAATCTTGATGCCCTTGTTTTTTTATGTCTGTTACCGTCGCCATGCCCTTTGCTAGGGCCGCCATGCTTTATGATATAGTTGCAATAAAGTTCAGAAGTTTTACTTTTTAATATTTTTGCTTTACTTTTCTTGTTATATTTTTAAGGATGCAACATAAGATTAAAAATTCCAAAGCGACAAAATACAAAACAAGGCGCCCACCTCGGTTAAATAAGTTAATTAAGCGAGAAGGGACCCAAAGAAAATTAAACAAACTAGAGATCACCTGCTTGAACAATACATGCTTGACAAGAAAAGAAACAATAAATAAAATCACATGACCTTTGAAAACTTTGACCACACTTTAGCTAATTAGTTTTATATATAACTAAATACTCGAATTACGTTGATTACAAAAGTTTTGAGTTCGTGATTTTTTTAGGTAAATCCATATTATTAAAAGTTTGCATTTTATTTCCTGATCCAAGTCTCCTCTTCTTATATTAAAAAACAAAAATGCTCCTCGAGGATCATTGGTAACTCCGTCAGTATTGTTTATTTATTACTTATAATTTATGAGAAGAGATTTTTTACGTACCAAAAGTTTTTAACATATCAAGGGACAAATTTAAGTCGCTCTTTTTCTTGTTGAAAGAAAATAGGAATATTAATCAATAAAAATTTTGTGTAAAAACCCGTGCATGCACGGAGTATAAATGATTTATATAATCTTATATAAAAAAACCTATTAATTTAATAGACTCGTATATGCACGTGGTTAAAAACTAGCAAATATTATAGTAAAACTCTGCATTTTATTTCATAATCAAAGTCTCTTCTTCTCATGTAAAAAAACAAAAATGCTCCTCCAAGATCATCGGTAACTTTATCACTATTGTTTATTTATTACTTAGAATTTAGAGTAAATTACACCGTTAGTCCTTGTGGTTTGCGTTGACCGCGAGGGTTTAGTCCTTTGACCAAAAAATTGCACGTCGTCCTTAAATGTGAAGCGTTATGCACGTTAGTCCCTCCGTCCATCGGGCCCACTAACGATCGTTAAGTCTTGTTAACACGAGGGTATAATCGTCATTTCAACACTATAAGGACCAGCGGTGTAATTTACTCTTTATTAAATATTCATTTCACACATTTATACAAAACACACACTCTCTCCTCACACCCTCATGGGTGACACCTCCTTCTCCGGCAACCGCCATCGCGGAAAATTTTCGGTGAACCCTTTCTTAGCCGAATCAATAGATCGGTTTATCCGCATCATTTATGAAGTTTACGGCGTTTGGCGCGCCTCGTATCACCATCCACCCGCCGTAGCGCGCGCTTTGTTTGCTTCACCGCCCCAAGAGATAGATCAAACCACGGTGGTTCCATCTACGTGGTGCCTTGTGGAAACACCGCGCTCCATAGATCTTAAACCTAAGATTCGGAGTTGAGGTGTTATCTTCGTTTGAGTCGTTCTTGAAGTTTTGATCACACCCATATTGCTTTCTTGGTCCTTATTAAGGGTTGTACACCGTTCGCAGCCGCCACAGTTGTACACCACCAAAAATACAAGATTAGATGTGGCGGCTGCACACGTTGTTGATCATTTTTGTGTGTTCGTGTGATCTCTTCCTACTAGACAACTTCTCCTTCTTGTTCTTGAGCATATCCAAGTGAGTTTTAGACATTTGAATGTACTCTATGGCTCTATCCACACGATCCGACACATCACCTTCCTGAATGTATAAAATAAGTTCTTAAATAGAAGTAATCCATTTAACATATTAAAAGTAAATAAGCAGATAAGCAGAAGCAATAGATGGAATACCTTGGAGAAAACATTAGGAGGAATGAGTGAAAAGAGATTAGAGTAAAAAGACTTCATTTGGTTTCTTCTATTCTTCTCCGTAATCTTCCTTTCTGGTTTCTTCAAATCTGAAGCTGAACACTTGATGCTTCCCTCCATATGTTGATACCTTAAGAGTGGCTTGTATACTTGATAAGTAAAAGAAATATTTAATATGTTAAAAGAAATATTTAATAGAGGGTATTTTAGTATTTTTACCCGACTTTAACAGTCAAACTTAACGTTTTTGGTCAAGGGACGAATGACGCATAACGTTTCACATAAGAACGAGCAGTTGCAACTTTTTGGTCAAAGGGCGAAACCTGCGGTCAGCGCAAACCACAAGACGACGGTGTAATTTACTCTAGAATTTATGAGGAGAGATTTTTATATACTAAAATTTTTAATATATCGGGGATAAATCTCATCCACTCATTTTTTGTTGAGAGAAAGGAAGAATAATAAAAATTAAATTTAAATTCAATTACACAATTTTTTATACTTTAAATATCTCGTAAATCGTTAATCGTTAGACAAAACATATTATCTCATCACGACGAGCATTAATAATCTTTCTATAAATGGGCACTTGGATATACTCTCAACATTTTTTTTTCATTTTTCATGTTTTATTTTCGATATTGAAATTAGTATGGCATATCACATGTGATTTAACATTAATATCAAAGTTCGAACAATAAACATCTGTACTAAAATTGGCAGAAGTATTTGTCAATAAATCAAAGTCTTTTCCGTTTTGCGGTAAAAAATATACATGCATGACTTTCCAACCATATATCACAAATTGTATTCAAATTATAGATTATAGTAATTCATTCGTGAAATTTCGTGATCACATGTGAAATCATATGTAGTAAAATCACAAGTGATTGGGATCACATGTGGTTAAATTCACTTGTGATTTTTATTTTATCCAAGCTCGACAAATCAAGTGTACTAATCTACAATTCACACTATAATGTGTTATATATGGTTGAAAAGCTACGAATGTCTAGTTTCTAAAAATGATGAAACGTTTAAAATATTATAGAAAAAGTTATATTTATGTTATTGCATGTTTAGAAATTTGAATATTCAAATTATTGTTTAATCACATATGATTTCTCATGCAAGTTTCAATAAAAAAATGAAAAGCGAGAAAAAAGGACAAGAAAAGGTTTGTCGATAAAATATGAAAGTTTCGTCAATAGAAAAGTAATTAAATGCTCGTCACAATGGTGTGACTTTTAGTTTAATGATTAACTATGTAAAGGATATTAATTCTTTGAAAAAAAAGTGAAAATGAGATTGTTATCTAATCTAAAAATGAGATGCTAGTATTGATTTCTTAGTATGTAAAGAAACTTTTGATATATATATATATTTTTGAATGGCGGATATTATTAAACTAGTAAGATGCTAGAGAAAGCTTTACAAAAAAATTAAATGGGGTTTTAACCAATCCATCCAAGAAAGCACCTTAGTACAACGACTATTTACAAAGACACTTTTGATATATAAATGAACTTAAATCATAATTTATTTGTATAAAGTTTGAAACATTGTATAAGTAAAGTAAATTGTTTTCACCTAAAAGTTTGTGCCTTGCAACGAAACGCAGATTAAAACTCTTCGGTTGTATTTGATTCGTGGATTTGAAATTCTAGAATTCAAATTTTAAGAATTTGCATTTCCTAAGACTTTTTAAATCTGGTATTTAGAATAATTTTATATGTTTGGTTGGCAACAACTTAAAAATGAAGTTTAAATCCAACTCTTTAACATGACGTAAATACCTTTAACATGTGTGAAGAAGGTGGAAAATAAGGATAATAAAGTGTAGGTATTTTTGTCTCTTTTAACAAATGAAGTAATGGTCTAGTAGAATTCTACTTTCCTTACTCATAGAAAGAAATATAAAACCCTCTCATTCAAATATTTTAATCTCTTGTACCCGCATCTTATTTTGAACCAAACATGAAAATTCAAGCAATTTTAATTATCAATCCCTCCAAATTTCTTGTAGTTCCTCCAACCAAACATCACCTTCGTTTATTATCGAAATTCCATGTATTTACACCAAAATTCACCTCTATTATTTTTTTATTATATTATTAATAACCTGTAACTAGAAAAATGACTAAAGTAGGTATCTCATTTTTTGTTGTAAGTACACATAACGAGATGTTTTTTGCATGTGTGTTGCAGCGCAATAAAAAATTAGCTACGAAATAAATTTTTTAACACTAATATGCTTTTTTCAAAAATTATGTTAAAAATGGTAAGGAGAATGATGTAAAATGAGTAGATATATAAAATTTAATTTTTTAGGGGTTAGTTTGCTTTATTACTAAACTTAAAAAAGAGCAGAAACATAAAGTTTAATGGATTTAGTGGTTAATTTGTTATGTTAGTAAACTTAAAAGGTGTTAAAGTATATAATGTAGTTAATTGAACAGTCAGTTTTACTTGATTAATGTTAATTAGTAAATAAAAGATATCGTTTCACATCATTTTATAGATGGACTTAATAGAGACCGGAGACACACCCACGTCCCCTCCCTAAAAACTAACTAAATGATAAGATATACCATTTGGCCATCTCAATAAGCTTATCCAACTGCCGTTAATGCATCCTTTTGTAACCTAAACTTGCTTTTGTACTCATTTTACTTGATAAACAGATAATGTCCTTTTCCAGCAACGACTTTGCTCACTTATATATTCCTCTTGAAGTTATACTATCCGCTACCAACAACTTTGCTGATGAAAATTCCACCCGCAAAGATGGATTTGCAAATGAATACAAGGGTCAGATCTCGTGGTCCGGTGAGTTGATTAGTATCGCTGCTCGGAGGTTAAATAAAGAATTGGAAGGAGGAGAACAACAGTTTTGGATGGAGATTTCCATGCTATATAATCTCAAGCATAAAAACCTGGTTTCATTTGTTGGGTTTTCTGACAAAAATGGTGAGAAGATCATAGTTTACAAGCATCAGACCAGGGGAAGTCTCAGAAACTATCTAAGTGACCCGATGCTGACATGGGAGCGAAGGTTGCAGATATCTGTTGGTCTTGCGAATGCATTGAGCTACATTCATTATGACGAGCCACGCAATTTTAGTTTAATACATCGGGACATCAAGAGCTACTCGGTTCTATTAAATGATAATTGGGAACCCAAGTTATGTGATTTTCAACTTTCCATGAAGATTAGATCATCTCAAAAACACCTTTCATTCAATGATACTCTTTGTGGTACGCCTGGGTATACAGATCCAGCATATATAAAGACTCATAGTGTGAGCCATAAGTCGGATTTGTACTCATTTGGAATAGTATTGTTTGAACTACTGTGTAGTAGGAAATCAGTATCTGACTATGGCGATAATAAGTATTTAGCTCCGGTGGCCACTTTCCATTATAAAGAGAAAATACTCGATGATATAATTGATCCGGGGCTACGGAAACAAATGGATCCGCAATCACTCAATGTTTTTGCTGAAACAGCGTATGTGTGTCTGAATGAAGAACCATCTCAACGCCCGAATATAGATGAGATTGTAACAAGACTTGAGAATGCATTGAAACTTCAACTGAAATGTCAAAAAAGGGTAAGACAGTTTATCTTTTTCATCTTTTATCATAATAAGTACTCTATATTTATTATTCTTGATTAATAATAATTACTTATTAGTGTAATTAATTATGATTATGATGTTAAAGGAACACTCCATAGCTGCAGCCGAAGTTGAAATTGAAGGTACTTCATCCAGTCATGACAAGGTAATTATTTTCTTTTAACTCTTGCTGTAAGTCACTGAAATTTTAAATACCGACGTGTCACCAGGAGTTTGGAACAAACATTTTCCTAGGTAGGAGAACATATAATTTATTTTCTTTGATAAATGTTAAAACTGTGTAAGTGAACTCACTGAAGTGTTTCACCCCGTGAATCTGCACACATGGTAACTTTTTCTTGTTTGATACATATAGGGATCAGTGAACATCGTATCCACACGCGTAGTATCCGGAAAAAAAACAATGTCTTCCCCCAAAGATTTTTCTCGCTTTAAACTCAGTATGCAAGATATGTCATCCATAACCAACGGACTTGCTCCTGAAAATATCATCAGAAAATCTAGCCGTAGAATAATTTACGAAGACCGTCTCTTGCATCCTGAACAGTTTGATATAATTGGAAAGTATCTCCTATCTGATTCTGTAAAAGATGAGAGCAAAATGTTTTGGACGGAGATTTTGATGCTTTCTAATCTGAAACATAAGAATCTTGTGTCTCTTATTGGGTATGTTGATGAGGAGGACGAGAAGATTATCATATACAAGAGGGAGGCCAATGGAAGTCTTTCAAAGCATCTAAGTAACCAGACCCTCACATGGATGCAAAGGTTGAAAATATGTGTTGGTGTTGCGAAGGCATTGAGTTACATTCTCTATGATGCTGAACACGATTTTAGTGTCCTACATTGCAACATCAAGAGCTCAAAAATTTTACTAGATGACAAATGGGAACCCAAGTTATCTGGTTTTGAACTTTCGTTGAAAAATACAGTAGCTCGGAGGCATCGTCTTCTCCTTACTCGTGATATTGTTGAGAATGTATATCTGGACCCAAAATATAAAAAGACAGGCGGTTTGACCCACAAGTCAGATGTGTATTCATTGGGTGTTGTATTATACGAAGTCTTGTGTGGTAGGAGTGCGGTTCTTCGAGATGAAGATGAGTTGGGAGAGGGGTTATTAAGCCAACTGGCGAAATCTCATTTGGATGTTATGATTGATCCGCATTTACGAAAACAGATGGACCTAGAATCACTCAGAATCTTCTCAGAGACAGCATCTTGCTGCATAAAAGAGGAAAGAGCAGCTCGTCCATATATAGATCAGGTTGTCAAAGGACTTGAGAAAGCGTTGGAACTTCAATCAACATATGAAAAACCGGTAAGAAAATGAACTTGCTTATCAACTTAATGTACACTGTAATACGGAGTACCTGTTAGTGTATTATTAACTCATTTCCTATTCTTTTGCAAATATTAATTTTAGGAACTTCCAAGAAATGCAATTGACGGTGCATCATCCAGTCACTTGAAGGTAATTCATGATTTCATAAACTCTTAGTTTCAGCCTTTGAGACCATTTGTTCTACTAATAAACAAAAGAGTAAATTACACGATTGGTACATGTGGTATTTACATTTGATCCCTGTCACGATAAAATTAGGCACATTTCTGATGTCTCATATTCATTACCCTGGCAGTATAAAATGATAACGACCGTTATCAAGTTTGTTGAATATGGGGGCAGTTTTATCCAGTGGTTAAATTTATTGAGATGATCACCTCCGTACCCCTTCAATTGCCTTCCAGCCACCATACAATCACCACCCAAAAGCAAATATCAAAACAAGTAAACAACATCTGCGCCAACTACCATGGACCTGCACACTAGTCACACTCACAAATCACAAATCATTTTTAGCTTAGAACCTAACTTGTAAGATCCCCCTAAAATTGTAGTCATTTTATTTCTATCCCCATAAGGCGATTTTAGTAAATAACCAAATATGATACTTGGGCTAAATTACATAAATAATAAAATTAACGCGTCAAGTTGGTGATTTTCTTACATCTCCTCCTCCATAATCAACGCTCCCAAGTATCTTATCGCCCCAAAATAAAAGCCTTGAATACTAGAAGAAAAGCACCTAGACCTAACAAGATTAAGTGAATACCTAAAATTGTAGTCATTTTATTTCTATCTTTCCATACATAACGAAGAATGGAAAAGATCTCTTCAACATTAATTGCGTCTCAGGCCCTAAAAGTGCGTGATATACTAAAACTCAAAATCGCTAAAGCTCATTTGTTGCAAAAGATTTTGACTCGTTTTTATTTTGAGTCATTATCATTTTCAAAGAACTTGAGTAATTAAGCTTATAAATAATTGGGGATTTCGAGTGTGATGTATTACTTTATTTTATAGTTCAAATTCAATCATTATATTTCATTACATTGTCCACAATGGTTATATTTCATTACATTGTCCACAATAGTTATAAATAACATCACAAATAGTACATGATTATTTTCAAATTCAATCATTATATTTCATTACATTGTCCACATTATTGCAGTGGAAGAACTTGGAACACTTGAAGATTGCACTTGATGATATCGTGTTGGCAACCGAGAATTTTGCCGATACATATTACATTGGGGAAGGCGGATATGGTATGGTATACAAGGCACAACTCGAACATTTTGATAGCAGAAATTCATCGTCGATAGACGGGGAAAATAAATGTGGTTTTCCCAAGAAAGAAAGCATTGTAGCCATAAAACGCATCAAGAGTCGAGAAGGAGAAAAAGGGTTCAATGTAGAAATTGAAACGTTGACGAGTTGTGAACATAAAAATATAATCTCCCTTCTTGGTTTTTGTTATCAGGGTTTTGATCACATGATCCTTGTCTACGAGTATGCCTCTAAAGGCAGTCTTGAAGGTTATTTAGGAAACAGTGACAAAATGATCAATCTTACTTGGATGAGACGTTTGAAAATATGTCTTGGTATCGCACATGGCTTGAATTACATTCACAACAACACAGATCATGGCAAAACAAGGATGATACACTGTGACATCAAGAGCGAGAATATTCTATTGGGCGATAATTGGGAGGCAAAGATTGCTGATTTTGGGCTTTCAAAATCCGACCCAACAAATCAAAGCACTTTCAAAACCAAAAATATTGTAGGTACACGTATGTATCGGGATCCAGAATATGAGAAGTTTGGGATATTAAATAAAAAATCAGACATTTACTCATTTGGAGTGGTATTATTGGAGATCTTGACTGGGAGGGTAGCCTATGATCGTTTTTTCACCGACAAGGCTGAGATGGGCATTGCACCCATTGCACGAGATCATTATGAGAAGAGAACACTAACGAATATTGTTGATCACAAGATAATGGAAGAAACAGATGAACATGTCTTTTCTCTGAGTAAAGGACCCAATAAAGAGTCTTTGGACATATTTACAGAAATCGCATTTCAATGTCTAGCAATGACTCAAGCCAAACGCCCATCAATAGATGTTGTCATCAACGAACTTGAAAAAGCGTTATCCTGTCAGGTAAGTAATTTATACGATATAAGACTTTACAGTTTCCTCATACTCTTCATCCTAATATTCTATTCTATTCTATATTAATACATTTATCGTAACCTACGACGTCACATGATTAGTTGTGAAGTTGGGGATAAGCAATATTGTTTTCTCATATAAAATTTATTATATTGTATATAAATATAATTATAACTATAGGGTCAATATTAAAGTTCATTACAAAAGAATTATAAAAATTAGTGGCTAAAAGGAAGAACAAAACTGGGGTTCCAAAATAACAAATATTACAACCACACAATTTTCACACAAAACTTTCAATCAATATACAAAATTACAAATTACCATGCCATGGTAATGACAAAGATATTACAGGTATAAATTTAATTTAACTATTAAAAATAAAACAAATTATTTAGTTTTTAAAAAGTCTACTAACGAATAGATTATTAAAATACAATCAAATCACAATGCTAATGATATCTCTACGATTTTATAATTCACATAAAAATATAAAAAAACGCTACAATATGTTGACTGATCAAGTAAGTCCGTTTGTTTTGTTAATGGGTTTAGAATGAAATTAGGATTTGAGAAAGGCGTGAAAGAAAACTAAAATGTATGATTGTAATAAAAGTTGTTTGGTTTAATTTATTGAGATCGAAAATACGATTAAAATTTATTACTTTTAAAATATAAAAATGAAATATGTGGCTAGAACTAGTTTGAAAATGCAAGATAATACAAAGTTGTTACGAAAACCAAGGGTTTTTCTTAAAACCCACCACATGAGCCCGGATTGAGTTTTTGCAATCATTTCATTACTTGATTACCCATACCAAACTTGTTTTATCTGGGCTCATTCCGTTCTTTTAGTTCAAAATATACGTAACAAACACCGACTAAGTTTTATTGTATCTAGTTTTAACCTTTGACCATTCATTAAGAACAAAAAAGTTATTCTAATGTTAGCTTAGGGTGTATTTGGTATGCAAATGCATTACTTTATTTGAATGACAGTAAGGATTTTTCAAAGTAGTCATAACAAGCGCGGTAAGGGTTTTTATAAACTCAACGTGATTGGGGATAAGAATCAAAACTAAAACGAATCATTTTTTATGAATTTTATGCTACAACATTTCATGCCCACATATTTTCAGTAGTTTTCACTTAATTGTATCGGTTTTAATACATATTAAGATAGGTACCCACCTCAACAACTCACATTTTAATTTTAAAATATTAATATATTTTCAAATCCAATTTGTATAACACTTTTATTACAATTATACATCAAATTCTATTTCAAAACTATCAACTAACCCAACGCACCCTTAGTTTAAGCCAAGAATTTCTAGTCACACATTTTTGATAGAGTTAATTACATAAATGGTCACTGAGGTTTTTCGAGTTTTACGGATTTAGTCATTGTGGTTTTATCTCATTATGGACCTAGTCCATCCTTGTTAACTTTGTTGATTTGGTTGTTAAATCAAGAGCATAATTGTCTTTAAAAAATGTTAAAGGAAAACTCATCAATCATCTTCAACCCACTTTACATAGTAAATTAGTACTCATCTCCACTCAAAACCTAAAATTATCTAAAATTGTTTCAAAAAGCTTATGATTTCCTTATGTGACAATTGTTAATATGGTATTGTTCTACTCATTTGAATCCTATACTAGTTTGGACGATAAACAGAACAAGAAGATTTACTACTCTCTAGTCTCTACTAAAAAAACTAAATAAACATTATGTTTGTATCTTATTGGAAAATTAAAAAAAAAATGTAATGATAAATTTTAGTTTGCAACTTACTCTTGATAAATAATTTTAGAGATTTGTCTTAAACTTTTAGGGATAATATATTAGGAGGGCATCAAATTTTTACGTTTTTCTCATATATGTCACTCATATTTTGAAAGTAACTTACAGGCCATCAAATTATGTATTTATCTTCGCTTACACCAATTCTGATCCACTCTAATATGGATAATTATCAAATGGCAAAAATGAAACTAACACTAACATACTAAACTTATACGAATAAAAAAAAAAGTCACGAAATTTTAATTTTATCCTTCTGAAATACCCCATTAATATATAGTCACACTTAAAATAAGGGTATAATCGGTATTTTACATCAAACTCGTCTTGCTTGGATAAGTTAGAGGTTGGTTTTCCTATTTGTTTTCAGGCATAAATTTAGCCAAAATTGGTGTAAACGAAAAAAACATATAATTGAACAACTTATAAGTTCATATTTATACATAAGTGGCATATATGTTTAAAGTTAAAAACTTGGATGACCTCCATATACATTATATCTAAACTTTATTAGATTAGTGATTGAACCATTTTATGACATGCTACCGATTCGCCGTAAATGAACCTCCTCACTTCTGCCTCGTCTTGATGTATATCAGTTCACGTAACTTTTTCTTTAATTTTATAATGCTACAACTAACCTTGATTTCTAATTATAGATGGCAAGATGTTTAAATTTGTTTTTGACTTATCAAATCGACTGACTCTCTCATGATTCACAGATGAACCACAAGGACAACCTCAAAATTTCAATTGAATACATCAAACAGGTCACACAGAACTTCAAGGATGACAGTCTCATTGTACATGGAGATTCTGGGAATGTATATAGAGGAGTAGCTACTAACACCGACACTCATGGACACAACATCATTGCTGTCAAGCGGTTGGATAGGGAGTCTGGTCAAGATGAAGCTAAATTTTTGACAGAGCTGGATATTCTTTCGGAGTATAAACATGACAATGTCATTGGTCTTGTAGGCTATTGTGATGAAGAAGAAGAAAAAATTGTTGTCTATGAGTTTGCATCTAGAGGAAGTCTTGATAGGTGCTTGAGCGATGTTAATCTTACGTGGGTGATGCGGCTCAAAATATGCATCGATATTGCAAAAGGGTTGGAGTTCCTCCATGCAAGTGCTTCAAGTCAACAAGTGGTGATACATAGAGACATCAGCAGCAGTAATATTCTGCTATTTGATGATTGGAAAGCAAAAATTACTGGTTTTGGGATTTCCTTAGTATGTCCAATAGATCAGGATGTGGACTACGTCATCGACGATGTTACTGGCACAATCGGATATTGTGACCCACTATACTCGACAACACGCTTCTTAACAAAAGAATCCGATATATTTTCACTTGGTGCAGTTTTATTTGACATATTGTGTGGAAATTATCATCTGAAGAACTAGATGATGAATATCAATTTTACCCTTTTGGCTAAACAACACTATCATGTTGGAAAACTTGATGAGTTAGTGTTTGAGGGTATAAAAGAACAAATTGTGCTCCAGTCATATACTACATTTACAGGAATTGCCCTTCAATGCTTACATCATAGAAGAGAAAACGCCAACGGCAGGTGAAGTAATAATACAACTTAAAAAGCATTGGAATTCCAAGTAAGTTTTATAATTATTTCAATTTATGCTACCATTCGTTTCATATAAAATCTAAAATTATATGCATGGATATTCAAATAAGTTTCACACTTCTATTGTTCAAACAAGTATTTTTTTATAACTCAAAACAAAAAAATAAATTAAATGTAAAAATTAAAAAGACAACAAGCTAGTTTACATGATTCAGAAAAAAAAATGTGTTGTCCATGTTTAGTAGAAGGTCTTTAGTAGTTTCTTTAACGTTAGAAATGTGATTGTATTAAAAATGAGCTCATTAACAGTTTAATTAATGTACAGGAGTATTATGAGATATGGGAGTCGAGATTGCCTAAACACTATAGAGAAATAATCAAGATGTCAAAGTGCCCTGGAAATTATTCTATCATCAAGAAAGAGGACACGTACAAGATCTTTTCTGAGGGAATCCTCCTACAACAGGAGAAAGTGGTAATTAGTTTATTATATCATATCTCAGTTATTTTTGTGCTTGTGGTCTTTTATGTATCTTTTACTTTTTTAAGTAAAGTTCAAAATCACACTTAAGTCTGGTTTTCTTTTGTTGTATAACAGTTGTTGTCATTGGCTGATAATGGAGAAAGCAACAAAATGGTTTCAGCCACAATGTTTTCCTACATAAACAGTAATTGTCCACATGACTGGAAATCTCTTCCAGAATCGAGGTTATTCTCACTACCTCTCCATGTTTAATATATACTTGTTGTTTGAAGTCCGCAACACAAAACTTTAATCAAACACTTTCGTTACAATTCCAGAACTACAACAAATAAAAGAACAAATAGATTCTCAGCAAACGCCCCTAATCTGACCAAAAACAATGAAAATTAAGAACCTGGCCGTTTGACTATGCTCTCATTTTGCCCATGTATTTCACATAATTATCACATTCACTACCTGCACATACACAAAACATATTAGAATCCCTTTTATTATGTTTTGTTGGCAACATCGATCCCTGCACAAATCACACAGAGCTAAATAGTCTTTAATTTCATCTTTTGCTCTTTTAAACTTGAGACCAAACGTTCTATATGACTAGACTTCATGCCTTATTTCATGAGCTTAGTAACTAATGGTGTGCAAGAGAATATATAATACTAAATATATACCTTTTCATAAGCTATGTAGTTATCTCGGTCAAAAATCACATATCGTTCAAGGACCGAGATTTGAAATAGCGGTTATCGCGGTGAGATATCGGTGAGGTATGCCCCTGTTTTGGGTCATCTGCTCTCATGACCGTGAATTATAAATTTTGGTAGCATCTTGAAATTAAAGTCTTTTCGATAGAAATTTTACAATACAGTAAGTTTTAATATAGAATCTAAGCTCTTGTTCCAGAAAAATTACTTTTGTCGTTTGTTTGGGATTACAAATTCAAGAGTAGAAGTGAATGGGAATAAAGGCTGTGACTAAGGCTTCGATATCTATAATATGTGCAGGTTTGAGGCAGTAGTGGAGATATTGGATATTTACAACATGAATATCGAAATCAAGACAAGAGCTCAATTTTATCTCCAAATGTTGTATATGGTCTCTATTTAGTCTTTAAATTTTGTGATTCAAGAAACTGTTCAAGTAAACCTCACGATGTTAACCTAAAGTATAGAAAGGGACACGAAAGTCTGCATGCATATTTCGCAACATGGAGAGATGAGCAGTGGATGATGATTGAGTTGCACCGTTTCTTGAATCGAACGAAGATGTCATTTTGAGTTTCTACTAGAGAGCTTTTCAATGTACTATTGTGGAGATGGTGCGATATTTCTTGAAGGCATTGAAGGCATTGAATTCTTGGATCCAGCCATTGATGAATAATTACATGAGTGAGTTCATAAATATTTCTTGGATCCATTTTATATTCTTTTTAATATTGTATTAAAGGGCTGGATGCATGGCGAAAAAAAAGTTAATGTTCTATGTTGCATATTTAACCTGATTTGTACACAGGTGAAACATGAAGAAAGTAGAAAGTTGAAGGAAGTCCAACAAGTCTTGAAATCAAACTTCAATAATGTCGATCAGGTGCAACAATTGCCAACTAAATTTGAAGAAATATTCAAGATACAAGGCAATTATGACGAGTTGTTCTGGTTGGGCGAAGTAAATGGAAAGAAACTTCTTGTGCTTTCGCCGAAGGCATCTTTATACAAATTCTCTAATGTGGATCTTTTTACTTCAATACCATCAGCCCAGTCCAGGTTTGCTTTTTTAAACCAAATTTTGTTACAGTGTACTTTAAGCGTTAGACTTTCTCTAATTGTACATGCACAATGTGATCACCTATCTTTATTCGAATATTTGAAAATTTCTCACGAAAAACTTGGTTTGATAATATTCTGTCATAATCTGCTTTGTTGTATATTTAAATTCCAAACTAGGATTCGTAAATATATGGTTGACATTAGTGTCACTTCTTGGATTTGGTATTTTGTGTCTTCAAATTTTACTTTATTTCTACGAATTTTGTAATCATACTATATATATTGTACATGCAGATTTCAAGACGTGATTGAGCTTTTGCCACAACAAGCATTTTTTCTCAAATGCACGATTAAAAGTCAAATGTTGTCACCGGATACAAAATATGTGTGTTACCTTGTGTTCAAGCTTTCAGAAACATGCCAGGGGCTTCATTTTCCAGTAAAAGTACGAGACGTCCTCCACCATGAAAATAATGAGGCTGAGTTTGTTTATTTTATAACCCCAAGCCCAGTAAATATACATGGTATTACTCGGATTCGAAACAAAGGGAAGATGGATGGATGGAGATACAAGTGTGGAAATTTAACTCAGCTAATGAATTCAAGGATGACTCTCTTTCTATGAATATGAAATTTACAAGTCTTGAAGGAACTATGTTTGGCCTCATTGTATGTGGTCTCGAGTTTCGACCAGTGTAATAGAACTTTTCCTGTTCTCATTAGCATTAGATTTTACTTTCATATTCTTTATGACAAAGAACATTAACTAGTTCGGTTAATTTTCACACGAGGCCTATAATTAACCCAGAATTCACCATCCAAATAATTTTCAAAACCAAAAGGGCACATCCAAAATATCTTTACAAAGTCTATTTCCTTTCCAAGCTAAAAAGTGATTATTAGTCAACTTTTTAACAAAGTTATGCAAACACTGTAACATCAATAATAATATTACATGATGATGGATAACGTTTCCAAATGTGTATATCAGATGCATTTCGTCACCGACCCATCTTCATCAAGAAAAGAATGTTGCAACTCCTGTAATTAAATTGAGTTGCACACCATTTGTTTGATATAATGTTAGTGAGACCATATCAGACTTCTTGTTGGTTAGAATTGTTCTCTGGACTTGAATGGTCTTTAAGAAGATGGCCTATTGTGTAGTGGCAACCCTAAAACCTATTTGTTATAAAAGTGTTTTGGACCTTTTTTCTTGTTTTTATTTTTTTTTTAATAAAAAAATATTGAAGTTTCAGTCTTGTTATTTGATCGAGTGAAGAATGCTTATACCATTACTGGAGTACTGGGGTTTGGTTAGTGATGGATGATGGTGGGTGGGGTCTGGTTAAAGTGGGATTTATGTGGATAAAAAATTGATGGCTTTAATAGAAAACTAACCTAAAAACTACTGCTTGATAAAATCAGTTGTAAATATAGTGACATTTTAATAGAAAACTAACTAGTATAATAACCTTAGTAGTCAAACGGGTTATTGAGTCGTGTTCGGGTTGATTTATTCGGGTTCGCGGGTTACTGGGTTAGTATAACCTCTACCTAAACGTGTCAAGAAATTCAACCCTAACACTCGACCCTAACCTAACATGTGTAATTTGTGACCCGTTTAACGTGTTTAAGTAAATAGATCATGAGGCGAAGTTTGTCGATTCAGCTAGTTTAAATCCAAAAATATATAACGATATAAAAAATGATAAAAGTAACATACAAATAACTAAACCACAATCCCGACACTGATTATTGGTCATTATAAAGAAATTTTAAAGATTTTAATTAAATCATAGAAGATTTCATAGCAAACAGAATGATCTCTTGGTTTATGGTTAAGCTAATTACAAATCTCGACTATCTCACTTCCGCGTGCAACATTGTATGTGAATTTATTTATCCAAGGAAAGAATCTTAAAGTTACTTCCAACTTGAAAAGGAATCCAACTTATTCTTTCAAAAACTTGCAGCAGTATCCAACATTGAGTTTGCTAGCTTTCTCCATTGGTACGTTGCTGTTGAACATCATTTTGAATACTTCTTAATGATTTGAGATATACGGCATACAGGTAATATTAATAAATTTTAGTGAATTATACTTTTATTTGTGTTGTATATGAACTTGTGTTCTTTGTTCCTTATAAAACTACGAACAGTGAAAACACATAAATGGACGTGAGTGATCTTGAGAAGGAACTATTTAGTGGGGGGTAGATTACTATACGGTTGTGATGAAGAGAAAGGCTTGATCATTTTCCAGTGGAATTTTATTACTATTTCGAGTTTATGGATGATTAGGCAACCCAGTAGCAATTCATAGATTCTATGTGCTACAGGATTTGGTAAAGACACTATCTTGCATAAAATGGCAAAATACAACTAAAACAGATCGTCAATTAAACTACTCGATAAAATGGCAAAATGTGACTATAATTATAGGCATTTCTCCTAAAGGTATATTCCATCAGCAAGTAAATTTTGTGTTATTTTTTTTTTCCAGATTATTAAGAAAGCAAATTGGTCAGACGATGTTGACATAGGATGGTTTAACTTCACTGCTATAAATCGGTAACTAACTTTTAGCTATCGTTTTCTCTTGTGGGATATGTTTTTGGAGTATATGGAGCCTAGAAAATGGAAAAATGGGGGCAAATGGTAATGATTTAAAATGGGCAGGTATGGTGATGAGTCAAAATGGGCAGGTATGGTGATTAGTCAAAATGGTTTATTCTTTTTTGGGTCAAAATGGGTTGGATTAGGCTGACTTGAGGACATTTTATTCAATAAGTTTTTCGATACTTTTACAAACTTGTGTCAATTTAATTAGAATAACTATAATTATCTAATTAGAATAACTCTATTTGTAGTTCCATTGGTTTAAATGTCTTTTTCATTTTTTCTTCTTGAATTGACATATATGCTTATCGAGTTTGATGGTCTTTGAGTTACATTTTTGTTTCATCATATGTAGAATGCCGAAGAAGTGTACTTATTGTAAATATTGGGAGTTATATGGGTGGTGTAGACACGTGGCTAATAAAACCAAAGCACTTATAATTGTGATCCTCAATCAAAGCACGATAAGAGGTTGGAAGTTGTGAGAATATCCGAAACTTGGCATCTGGGAAAGCTTTAGGTGATAACTTGGAAGTTTTGATTATTTATAGAATCAAAGAAATAAAAAACACGGTTGATGTGTTAATCCATAGCTGTCAAACTCCACCCGGCCATATTGGTATATTTGCTCTTTCTTATCAAGGATTGACTTATGACAAATTATTGGCAGTTCCACACTTTGAAAGTTATACGATCAAGTTCAAGTTGTCAATGCGTGATATTCTTGATTATTTAAGGAATGACACGATTGGACCAATATTGAAATGTTTTTCGGCTCTAATAGTGTTGAACAGGAAAAAACCTAAAAAAAGGGAGGTGTTGTTTATGTGTGGAGCAACGAATATGTTCACTTTTTTTATCCAAGCAACATAAGTAATTTTTATCTTTGTTATTGGGCGAATCATGTAAGACTGGTCTTGTGAAGATTAGGTCATCAATGAAGTTGGATATAAATTCGATATTTTGGGGTTCTAAAAGATGTTCTTATGTTACACCTTTAGTATTGAAATCAGACCCGTTAAAATTTGATTAATATACACGTGTGATTATAAATCAAATGAAAATAGTATGTTAAATAAACTCTACAAATAACATGTTTGTTTGTATGTGTGTTTTTTTCTTCTATTAAATCAATGAACACAATGAAGACACTGTAATCTTATTTATTTGTCTCTTGAGTTCAAGGCAAGTATTATTTTTTTCTATGTTTTTTTATGTTATAATTTCTAACACGTGAATCTTTAACAAAATAAATGCAAGTAGATTATTAAATATGACTAATGTAATCAGATTGTGTACTTTCATATGGTAAAAAAAATACCATTTTTTGTGTAATTTCAGATGGTAAAAAAAATACCATTCTTTGGTGAGATCGATCTGAGTCTTTGGAATATTAGCGAACACTTTTTAACTTTTTTTAAATACCGCTTATCGCATAGCTAGAAAAGTATTGTTGCACAACATATTGCTTGGCTGATAAAAGATTACAAAATTCCTTTTATAAACTAATATTAGGACACATTCAGTTGTTGCAGGGCCGGCTTTAGGCGAGTGCAAGAGGTGCGATTGCACAGGGCCACCGTTTGACGAGGGCCACCAAATTTCACGCACTTCTACTATATATATGAACACAATATGAAACTCAAGCTTAATTAATTCATGCACTACTTATACATATGTATATTATGTGTGTGTTTGAATGCCTCTTTGTGGTAATGGCACGGGGTCACTGAAATACACGAGACGGCTTTGAGTTGTTGGCTTTCTAATCGATAAAATTATAACTCAAAAGTTTAAAAAAACCCTCGCGTATTATAATTAGTAAACATGAAACAATAAAAATGAAATATCATTAATTACAATTTAGTGTTCTATAGTATTTATATAAACTTGCGTTTTATTTCATTTTTCTATGACTAATTTTTTTTTTTTTTTTTTTTTTTTTTTTTTTATCTAACCGATATCTACTTACCCATTTTGATCTATTGGATATGAACTTGGATAGATGAATTCAAACTAAAGATACGGATATGGATTATATGAAAAAGAAATTGACAAAGATTATGAAAACGTAAATGAGTACGGAGACGATCGTATCGATCCATGGCCATCTTTAGCATTCTACACAGTACTCATCAAATTTTGCGTAACTAAAATAGTTCACTATTCACTGATCAACGACTTGAACTTTATCATCTATGGTGGTTAGAAAACACGACAATAACATGACAAGTTAAGTATATTATAGGGTAAACTGCAAATTTCATCCATAAAGTTTACGATTTTTGCACGCTATCTTGAAACATAGTTTCTTTTTCATATGTCCTTAAAGTCGTCTTTTTTTTTTTTTTTTTTGCAACCTAGCCATTATGGCTAATGCTTGTTACTTTTGCCCATTAGTGATAGTCAAAGGCTGCGAAATGACTAATATACCCACGTCTTCTTCCCCACTTTGATTTCTTCTTAAATTTACAATTATTCTTAATTTTCACCAAGGATTTATAATTATTTTTTGGGTGCGCTCTTCATCTATGATATTCTTGTAGATCTTGTATCGAGTTTATCTATCCCAGATTTATTATTTTCTTCATGTATACCCAAATTTTCACTAGTATAAAATCGTAAGAAAACGTCTAAAAAGTAAAGGAACGTACCTAAATACCCCTTGTTTTACTAAATTTTAAGCCTTGAACTCCAATCTCACAAGATGTTTCTTCCTTTTGTCACACGAGTCTCTTATGGTCATATAATGTACTCCAAATCACTTAAAAGTTAAAATGGACATCCAAATGCCGGTTGAAACATATCCACTTTCAGTTAGATTCACAGTTCCTTAAAGCACAAGGTGCCATGACTAACTAAAACTACTCATTCGGGGCTCACGGATACCACATCACTATAACAAACCTCAACATCACTATAACAAACCTCCACAACTAACCTCTGGGGCCTACCACTTACAACTTTATTTTTTTTTTCAAATTTCCAAATAAACTAATTATTTCATTAAAAATTAAAATACATTACAACATAATAATATTACAAGCAGGGCCGTCCCGTGAAATTTGGAGGCCCTGTGCCGTTATTTTAACTTTGGCCTTTTAGTTCTGAAAGATAAAGTATTTGTAAGCTCGGCGACTTTTAACTCCATAATGCATTGGTTTCGATATTGATCAAATAAACTTCTAACCATATTCTAATATAAATCCATTTTTTTCTCTAGTCATAACCATTGAGTATTCTAAGCATCTTATAGCAACCTGTAAACTTTTAAGCATTACATGATGTAAGAAGTTTTTAAATATATCATAGCTAAAACACTTTTTCTTAAACCTTGTTTAGCTCATAATATAGTTTTATCGTGAAATATGGGTTTAGTTTAAAGTTAAACTTTCTCAAAGTTTGAACTCAAATGCAAAATAGGAAAAGAATAAAGAGGTTGATATAATAAATTGTGAAAAATAAAAGGGATAGAATCAAATTTAGAAAATTGATATAAGAAAAAGACAAATAAAAACTCCGGGCCCCACAAAAACAATTCCTTCACCTGGTTATCTTCTTCAACACAAGTTGGGGATCGTATTTCATTTTTCACCATTAAAACACATGAAGAAGCTTTTTTCTTTTCTTTTTTTTTTTTTTTTATTATAAAATTTTTATATGTTCTATCCTAATTCATCTTTTAATAAGATTAAATCTTCAAAGAATGACTATATTAATACTGAAGATTTAGACATCGGAGGCCCCTAAAAATCGGAGGCCCTGTGCGGTCGCCTATGCCGCACATGCTCAAATCCGGGCCTGATTACACGCAACTTAAAATAACGGTACGAAAAAAAATAAGATACGAAAAAAAAACGATACGGGGAAAAAAATACAACACATTTAAATATTAAGAAACTTAAACATTTTACTAGTCATCGGCATTGACATATTTCTTCATTATTTTTTCTTGTCTCTTTCGGTTGATCTCTGCTTTTGCCGGGTCACTAGCCATATTGGAATCTATCATGAGAAACTTCATCTCCTTCATCTCTAATGCAACAACTTTCTTCTCCTGCCTCGCCTCGTAACAAGCCATTTGAACGTCGGCTTTTTGCAAATGATTTCGGATAATTGTTCCGAAAAAGTACTCGATTGACTCCCACCGGAGCTCGTAGCGCTCTACGTTGAAGTCGAATTTTGTTTCTTTGTAGCTCGACTCTTTCGGCCGCCATCTCTTTCAGGACGAGGTCGTTTGTCTGGGCCGAATATATCCTCGAGACATGTAATGTCTATCGGATCCTCGGCATCCCACATCAGGTAATTTTTCAAGATGTCCCAAGCGTGAAAATACACGAACTCCTTCCCACCAAAGCGTTGTTCAAAGTTCAGTTTCGTATTATCGAGATGATTGTGGTCATTTTCACCACTTATACGCTACAAATGTTTATAAATAGCGTTGAATTTTTGACAATCACCGTTAATCCTCGTCCATTTACCCGTGATCATATTTTTGGTACGAGGGTCATCGGCAGTCTGACCGTTGAACATGATCATAATGTCGTTCCAAAAGAAATCTTCGGAATGGTTATCTCCCATATCTCTGTCTTGCGAAATTTCTATCCAAATTTGCGCAAGCAACATTTCTTCAACCTTGCTCCATTTCCTCTTTCCTGTCTAGCCTACTACTTCCACATCATCGTCATCGTCTGCATCCAAATCCACGGCTTGTTTTGATTTTTTTGCCTTCGTTTTTTTCCATCTACGTTTGGACGCTTCACATGGTTTTGGTACTTTGAATTGTGAACCGGACGGTTGTGATTCAATTTGGGGAAACGTTGGAGATTGATGAAACGTTGGAGGTTGTGACGGGTTAAAAAATTGTGGTGCCGGAAATCATCCGGGGAAATTTGCGAATCCTTGTTGAAACGCATATTGTTGGTTAAGATAAATTTCTTGGGGATACGGGTTAGAATTTTGCGAGAAGGGGGTAGACGGGTTTGACGAAACCCTGTATTGTGATGGGTATGAATTGAGGAGGTTCGTGAAATACCCTACTTCATTCGGGTTTTGAAACAAAATTTTTTTTTTGAACTAGAGATATAGAGAGTTTATATGTTGGTTGAATTGTAGTGAGAAAGATGGTAGTTTATGGTTTGGTATTTATAGGGGTGTTAAGTTTATTTCAAAAAAAAAATAAAAATAAAATAAAATAAAAGCAATCTGTTTAATAATGGTAGTTTTCTTTGAAAATAAAATTTAAACGTTTGGTTTGTCAGGCTTGATGCTCGTTGTGGAGATGGCGAGCCGTTGAATGGTGAAGCACGGCGAGCCAGCCAGCGTGGCACGGCGAGGCCGACACCGGGTGCTCTTATACCGGTTTAACAATTCTAAATTCAGGTCATAGAATTGACATCATGGTCTTTTTTGTAATGTTTACACATAGACACCAGGAAACTTCCCACTTCCTTCTGACACCAGTCTGCAAAATTCTATTGAATGGCTTCAAAAAGAGTATTAAAAAAAGGGTAGACGTACGGGTTATACATCAAGCTGGCATGGAGTACGTGTTATTGAATGTATGCACGATATTATAGCATATAAAACACTTATCTAAACTGCATATCTCTACTATCTTAAATGGAAAAAAGGGTCAAAGGGGAATTGTGAAAAGTTGAAATTGAAATTGAAAATCAAAGTTTTTCAAACCTTTCAAATGTCAAACTTGAATTGTTGAAATGTTGAAAAAGTTTTGAATGGTCAATGAAAATTGAATGGCCTGTATATGGGAAAAACTACACCTATTGTGAATTGTTGAAACAATAGTCAACTATACACCTTGCTATTCGACCCATAGCTGATATCTTTATTGCATAAGTGCATACATGGCAAATATTGCATGATATCTTTATTGCATAACTGAATAGGTGGTAATTGATGACTTAAAACATGGCTGTCAAATATTAAAAACAAATCATCTGACCTATAGCTTTTATATTAGGTAATGTTGATAATTATATAATGTTTTTAATTTGGTCAGCTTTGTGATTTCTCAATCAATTATATACTTTCCTTTGCAAACGAGGTTTTCAAAAATTATGTTGATATCATTCTATCAAATCGTCTTTTGTTGTGATTTGCTAATCAAATCAGGCCTACTAAATATATAAGGTGTATCTTTCCTTCGAAAAATGATTTATGCATCATTTCTGGGAATTAATACTTTTGCTGGCAGTGTTTTGTCACTCCTCATATATAAGTATCGTAATAACCATTCTTCTACCAACCAATAAATATCATTCCTTGACCTTTTATTTATTTTCCTTCTAATGACTATGTTTGAAAGCAGGTTCATTTCTGATTTTAGCGTTGTAAAAGAAAATTTCATATTATGTATTCGTATTATGAGTGCTTGAACGCAACCGCTTCATAACAAATCCAATGTTTAACCTTTTAATGATCATATATCATTGTCCAAAGGGTACTCAATTATATATATAAGCATTTTTATTGTTCTTTTGAATCGTTTTTTTTCTTCCTGATTTAGTTAGGTGTTTTGTTGTGCTGTTACATGTATTCATATGTCTTTGTATAAATTATTTCAGTTTAAAAAATTTAAAGCAAGCGTGAGGATGGCTCGGTCCGTGATTCATGCATCTTATTGTACGTTTAAGTTATATTTCCTAAGTTAATATAATCACCTCTAATGAAATGCTACAAACCGTTTTGAGGTTATCAAACATACACATTCTTTTTCATATATGTCGTATCTTTATTTTTCAAGCTTTGGTACTATGACAAACTTTGTTCAGAGTTTCATTGATGATTTGAGTTCAATAGTATCATTTAGGACACATTTTTATCTGGAAGGACCCTATGCACAGGATATATCATTTGCTCAATATCAGAATGATCATTATGAATGACACGTCGTATTCATTTTTATCGAATTGTTTAATTTCTTGGGGTTTCCTACTAATTAAACGTATGTTCTAACAAGTGTTATTTTGAATGTTTCATACAAGTTTCTACTTTGTAAATGTACTACGACTTGGTTGATCATGTTTTAACTAAAGGTGTTGTTTTCGTCATACAAAATTAAACTAACTGATGAAAATTCCATCAAACTATTGTATCGTCAAAAGAGTGGTTGATACATATTGTACGTCTTGCTCAATAGAAGAAGCGGATGATATTTTTGGTACGACCCTAACAAATGCTATATTTTTTCCAGTGTTTGTGTAAAGATATCATAAACGAAGTTACGTAGTGAGATGAAAACAACCACAGTGATAGGACGCTAGGAGCATACAGCATGGTGAATGTAATCATGTATATCTATTCAAACCATAAAGAATGATGGAAATAAATCTTTAGGATTTTTGTGACTTTAAAATTTAGTAAAATCCTAAACGCAGTTTAAGGGTTACGTTTAACAAATTTTGACATGCACAAATTGATGTATCTTCACAATAACCACCTAACTCTTAAATTTATTATTGGAATTTTTTCTACTTAAATTTGAAGTGATAGAAATTTTGGAATATTAGTTTCATGAGGAAAAATAATAACACATTTCGGCTTATAACATTTCTAGACAAAATCATAATTTTCAAGATCCATCTATTCGTATTCTTGGCCCCAATAATTATTATCGAGACTATCCAAACTAAAAACCATAGTGTATATATTTGGTTAAACCCAATTCACAAAACGTTACAAAAAACACTTAAATCAAAATATCATTATATATATAATACATGCCGCTATAAAATTTTGTTGCTTGACGGAACTCTCTGAGATTGTTGTAGGATAACACGCTGGAGTTAGAGTACTCTTGCCAAGAATTATTCTTGCTCCGTTTAAAGAAGATAAGTTCCCTTTCAAACTAAAGAGAGCACAATTCCCTATTCGCCTTAGCTTTGCAATGACTATTAATAAAGCTCAAGGTCAAACAATTCCAAATGGGACTAAGATCTCTCAAGTTGTGTATCCAACTTGAGTCAAGTTATGTTCTCTCAAGTGGGTGTCTATTTGACCGACTCTGTTTTCTCGCATGGCCAGCTTTATATGGCATTGTCTAGAGGGATATCCCATAAAACAACAAAGTTATTGGTTAAACCAGTCAAAAAGTTTCATCAAGCAGGAATCTACACTTCAAATGTCGTGTATCAAGAAGTTTTACGCGACGAGTAACGTGTATTGTTAGTCAGTATATCATAATTGATGCAATGTTTTCTTTTTCAGTCTTACTAAATATTTTTATATGTCGTTTGATACATCTTAAGAATTTTTGCTAGAGTTGAATTATCATATGTTACAACCGTTTGCAATTTCATTTTGATATTTTCAAGTTCTATTTTGAACGTTATACGAAACACTTACCACAATATCTCATATTGTTAACTGTTTGTCGCTAGAAACCGCTGCCGCTAGGCGCGGGTACTCGTCTAGTATAATAAAACACATTTGGTTAAAACTTAAAAAATAGTCATGTTTATACTAACATATTCAAAAGGCAACACAATATATTACATATTTAAATACATAATTAGAATTTAAATCACGTTAACTTTTTTCACTCACACTTATTCCATAACCATATATACATAAAAATATTACACTAAAAATTAACATTAGTATACACCATCAGTGCTATGAGTGAGTAATAGTCTAGTGTTCATTAAATTATTTGTAGACAAGTGTTATTCTATTCTTAAAAAAAAAAAAAGGCTTACCATAAATTACTTTTTATTTTCTATACAAAAGTAATAAACCAAAAGTAACAAATAATCTCTACTACTTATAATGCATATTTATACATTCTTTAAATGCTTAAATGACAAGTTACACTTTTTTTTGAACGAAAATTTTATATTAATAATTAGCAAGAAGCTAGGAGATACAGAGCCCAAAAGCAACAACAGAGAAATACTCCTAAAAGGCCTAAAGAAACATCCGAAAACAACCACCTCACGGGATTGAAATAAAGAGCCAACACAAAAAATTTACTAAACCTAAAGATTCACTCGAAAAACCAAATACCATTCGAAAATAAACAAACAAACCATGATTCCATAAACAAACAAGTTATACTACTTTACTTTCCGTTTCAAAACACGTTTAAGTCACACTGTTACTCTACTAATATCAATATTTACTACTTTTAAAATGTCAAATTTAAAAATGGCAAGTTTTTAATATTAGCTAATCTCTACGTGTTTATCAATTTAAAAAAAATATATACCATTTCGCTATCAATATCAATATACATTACATGATTGCTCTTATAAAGACTGAATGATATTTCTTAAAACTTAAAAGCCTAAAATTGAGTAACGTTAGTGAACTTTTATACTATTGTTAACAATAGTAACTGTTAGGATTTAGAAAATCCGGTAGTTAAAGAGTCGGTCACCTCAAGTATATGTATTTGTTAGAAAGCCTGTAGTCGTAGTCATTTAGTTAAAGTTCGTAGTTAGTTATGTAACACCGTGGAGGACAGATGGGTCTTTACCCACTGTATACCTGATCCAAAGCCTGTAGGAGGCGTCTCATGTAAGAACCTATAAATACCCTTTGTCTAGCAAGGCAAAGGGTTGGAGCTTTCAATATACATTTTTCTTTGTCTCAGTAAAGTTCCTAACTCTCTTCACTTTCTCTCTCTAAAACCTCATAACATTCGACCCATATGTGTGTTTGATTGTGTGTTTATGAAAACCAATATGCTCAAATGGTATCAGAGACAGGTTTGATCATCTACCTTACATGTTCTTGGATTCTTAGTGGTTTTCATAGGTTTTTGGGTTTGAATGAGTTTTGAGTAGTTTTATCATTTTGATCATTTTTAGGGTTAAAGTTTGAATTTTGATAGTACTTTTGTGTTTAGAATCTTCATAAGTGTGTAGGTTTTGGTTTGAAAGGCTTCAATCATCGTGGTTGTAGTGTTTTGGATTGAAAAAGTCTAGTTTTTGAAGTTTTTCAAGGAAGCGGTTTGTCCCTCGGAGTTCATTTCTTTGAAGCGGTTTGATACGTATTTTAAGCGATTTGACTTGTTTTGTGGAAGCGGATTGATACCTAAGTGGTTTGTGTGTTGAGACAAAGAGACAAAAAAGGACAAAGTAGTGGAAGTACTTGTGTTCCCCTGCAGTTTGTCACTTAAGCGGTTTAACACTTAAGCGCTTTGACACTTAAGCGACTTGTCACAAAGCGTTTTAACAGAAGCGGTTTGTATCGACTGCGGTTTGACACTTAAGCGGTTTGACACTTATTGACAAAGGTTTGACACTTAAGCGGTTTGACACTTAAGCGTTTTGATGCTTAAGTGATTTGACAATTAAGCGATTTGTATTGATAGCGATTTGACAGAAGCGGTTTGTTATCACTGCGATTTGAGTTAAGCGATTTGTCAGTTGTGCGATTTGTCTCTTGAGACTTGTCATTTCTTCATGATACGTTTATGGTTTTCTCTTGATTTAGTAAAATCCTGTGAAAGAATCTATTTCCCGCTTTAATCAAAGAGTAGTAAAATCCCGTGGAATTAGGAATCATGTCTACAATCACTTCTTCAGTTGCTGATGACGTTCAAGCTGCTGGATCCGATACTCGTCCTCCCATGCTTGATAGAACCGATTATGACTCTTGGGCTCTAAGAATCTGATTGTATTTCTTAGGAAAAGAGAATGGGGTTAACATCCTTAAGCCAATCGATGAAGGTCCATTTCAAGTTATAACCACCAGGGATATTCTCGAAACTGCAGCTGATGGAACTGTTGTGCTAGGGTTGGATAGACCAAGAATGTATGATGAGCTTGATGATTAAGGAAAAGAAGAGATATGATGATGATATTAGAGCTTCAAACATCATACTTCAAGGATTTCCAAAAGACATTTATAAGCTGATAAATCATAACACTGAAGCCAAGGCAGTTTGGGATAATGTTAAGATGCTTCTTTCTGGTTCGGAATTGACTAAAGAAGACATAGACTCTCAGTTGTATGATGACTTTGAGAACTTTAAAATGAATCCAGGGGAAAGTATCACTGAATATCATGTGAGATTACACAAGCTTGTGAATGATAGGAGGAATATCAAAATGACAATGCCAAATATCCAGCTCAATTCCAAATTTGTGAACAACATGAATCCCGGATGGCACAAATTTGTCACTGCTGTCAAACTAAACAAAGGACTGGGGAACACCAATTATGAACAATTGTATGCTTACTTTCTCCAACATGAGAAGCATGCTGCATTTGAACGAATGATCATGGAAAAGTTCAATACCAATGCTGCTACTGCAAGTTCTTCAAATGATTCAACTGCATTCTACACAAATGTGGGAATAAGTACCAAAGCATCACAAGTCATACCAACTGGGGATGGTAATCACAAACTCATTCCTAATTCAAGGTATAAGCCATCAGACTCAGACTCATTCATAGAACACTTGGCAAATCAACTGGCCCTAATGGTGAAGCAAAACTTGAACCTTACTCCACACACCAACAATCATCTCAGAACAGCATCTAATCTCCACAATCATGCTACTGTTAAAGATGGAAAGGTAGTAGTACAAAACGTGAAAGGAAGGCATAATGCTTATCTACCGCATAATGAACAAGGGAATGTAGGTGTTGGAACGGGCTATGGGAATGCAGGAACTATTTATGGGAATGCTGTAGTCGGTGCAGGATGTGTGGGTAATCAGAATCGAGGAAGGATCATGGCCCAGGGTCAAGGGAAGCCAATCAAATGCTACAACTGTGGAGGGGAAGGACACATTTCAAGGAACTACACTCTTCCAAAACGTCCACAAAATGCAGAGTACTTAAGGGACAAAATGCTACTGGTGCTAGCTCAAGATAATGGAGCAGTGTTGGATGAGGAAGAATTGTTGTTTCTTGCTGAGGGAAATGCCAAAACTTATGATATTATGCATGGTGTGGCTCAGAACAATCCCAATGCCTTACAAGTTGCAGACTGTGATACATTTGACTCAGATGTTGATGATGAACCAACTGAACAGACCATCTTTATGGCTAACATCTCTCCAATGGTCTCTCCAATAGTCTCTTCACCTCAACAAGCCGGTCCCTCCAAGGAATCCATCATATCAGAGTTATTAAAACTATACGATGTGGTTGATGTGCAAAAGATTCACAACAAAGTACAATCAACTAAAATAACTAAATCAGATATTGAAAATATGGGTAATAGCAATGTTGTCCCATATGATCAATATGTGAAGCAAGATGAAAGTAAAATTGTACCAAGTGATGCATCTTCTGCTGTCAATAATGACTATATTTTTTTTGAATACACTGAATATGCACCTGATGATTCCGTGACCACATAACTAAATGCCTATAAGGAACAAGTTGCTATATATGAACAGTGTGCTAAGTTTAAGTTGACTACCCGTGAGCAGGAGATGGATAACCAAATGCGTACACTTACCAGAAAAAGTAAATTTAGGGAAGTAATGTTAAAACACGAGTTAAGTTCCTTACAAGAAAAACTTAATAAAACTGTTAAGCAAAAGCAAGAACTACAAGAAAATGTAAAGTTCTTAAACGGGAATTCAATGCCAAGGAATCAAAACTTTAAAATGATTTTTCCAACCTAAAAACTTTGAAGAACAAACTTGAAAACAAGTTGTACGTACAAGGTAACACCATTCAGACTGCTCACATGATCACTAAGCATAGAGTGTTAAACGATGAGCATAGTACTAGCCTTGTAGAGGAACCCAATCCTGAGTTTGGTAAGAAATCAAAAGCTGCTCAAAAGGTGATCTATGATGGCAATGAAATCCTTAAGCCTAGACAAAAGCCTACGTGTGTAGAGTACATTGAAGAGGATAGAGAATTAAAAGATGCCTCTAGAGAGAAAATGGATAAGAAACTAAAAGATCCTTGGTGTATATAGTATAATATTACATTTAAAACTCCGAATTATGCTAAGGAAAACTGGAGTGCCTTCAATAAGTTTAGAACTCAGACTCAATTGACCCGTGAACAAGTGTTTTGGAAGAAATATATGGATAAGAAAAAGGCTGATGATCTTGTTGAAAAGAATCCTCCCGGAGGAAATTGCCTCCAGCCACTGTGTATCCTCCAAATACACTTATGCATTTAGTGCCTAGAACTCTTCCCACCCAAAGCAAAACCTTAGTCAGCTTGTATGTAGTTACCAACTATTCGTTGACTTTGAGAAAATATGTAAGAAGAGAATCACTCCAACGGGAATTACTGAAGGGGAAAGGGGTTTTGAGCAAACAAAAGAATGTTACTTAACTGAGGTCATGCCTTTCTTTAAACAACTAAAAGAACAATTTGAGAGTCCTCAAAAGGCCATAGATACTGAGGTTAAAGATATGAAAAGAATGTTTAATGAAATGGAAAACGAGGTTAAAGATTATGAATGTGAGCTCAAAAGTAATGAGATTGAGAGGAAGAATCTTCACATCCTAAATGATAATTTGATATCTAGATGTATTGCTCAAGATGTGTTTTACACTGTTACAAATTACTTCATTACTGCTTCTAAATTTCATGAATTATCTGTTACATTGAAAGTCTCCGACGATCGTGTCATTGAGCTTGAGACCAAGAATTCAAAATTGCATGATAAAATCGAAAAGGATGATCATGATAACATGGTCAGACATTTTCTAAATTGGAAGTTGAATATCTTGATTTACAATTAAAATATCAACATCTCAAAGAAAATGTTAAAACCTCAAATGCCAAGACATCTTCGGATGCTCCTGAGTTTGATGCAGTTTTTGAAATCAACAAACGTGATGAACAGATTCGAGCTCATTGTAACACGATCAAAAGGTTGAAAGCCCAAATTTTCGAATTGAAGGGTGTAAAGAATGAAGTGACTGGCTCCCATATGCCTCCTCTTTTAGATTCTCAGAATTCTCAGAATTTTCATCTCAAAACATCATTAATGTATTACAACATGAAAATGAGTATTTTCTAGCAGAAAATGAAAAGGTTAAATTGCATTTCAAAGACTTATATGAATCAATTAAGGTCACTCGTGACAAGAACAATGAAAATGTAACTTCTTTGCAAAACGAAATTGAGAATCTAAAGAGTCAGGTAAAAGAGAAAATGCCAATCACCAGTGGTAAGAATTTTGCACCAAAGGTTCCTGCTTGTGCTAAATATGCTATGTCTGTGAAGTATATTCCCCATCATCTTAGGAATAATGAACTTGCATGTCAAACATATCTTTCATACCTTAAGGATAGTCTAGAGTGTCTTCGTGAGATTTTAGAAGAGGATAAGATAGAGAAACCACATAATAATGCAGTTGGGCATGCATGCTTATACGCCAAACCATCTTAGGAACTCTTAGAATGTTTAATAGCAATATGTCCTAAATCTGGTACTAGGAAATATTGTGAAGTTATGCCTTGTTATATGCCAAAAGTCAAGCATGTGACCTTTTGTTGGGAATTATACTAACAGTTACCACTGATAGTCTTGTGGTTGACACTGCTAAAGAATACACTAGCAGTGGAAACTCATTCCCACTGCCAGTACAAATATTACCACTGCTATTGGGTAATTGTTTAGTAATCGTATAATGATAAGTATAGAAGAGATTGTGTGTATATTCTATATTGTTAGGTTATTCTTTTCTTGTAAAGGACTCCTTGTGCTATAAAAGGAGATCCTAAGTCATTGCTGTGACATACGTTTTGACATACATACGTATTACTCACAAAGGCTTCAAGGTGTAACCCTAGTGATAAGCCAGATCACTCGTATTATTCATTAATAATATTGGAGCTTAAGTTTTGTGTTTAATCTGTGTTTACTTACATTACATTATACAATTCGTCTTCTAAGTATTACTAAGTATATTCCGAGCGCTTAGTAATATAACTCAAAATATCAATAACACAAGGTGTGTGTTCAAGATCCAACAAGTGGTATCAGAGCCAGATCTGATATTTTGATTTAGAAGACTCAAGGAATAAGCTTAACCTACTCACTCAATTCAATGGAGATGGAAAACAACCAATCAAACTCCTCTTCTACTCCAAGACTTCCTAAGCTCAAACTTAATGAGTTTGAGATGTGGAGGATACTAATTGAGCAATACTTCCTCATACAGGACTATGCTCTTTGGGAGATCATCCAAAATGGTGATTCTTTCAAGTCTGTGTCAAAGACTGAGAAGGTTGGTGATATAGATGTGGTGACAGTTTACGTTCGAATCTAGTCTTGAAAAGGCACTAAGGAAGAATGATCTTAAGGCTAGAAGTTTGTTCTTGATGACTCTTCCTAGAGACCGGATCATAGCATTCAAAGAAGTTCAAGACCGCTAAAGAACTGCTTTGAAGAGATTTGCTCAGTGTTTGGTGGTAATGATGCTACAAAGAAGACACAAAAGACATTGCTAAAGCAAAGTTATGAAAACTTCTCTGCTTCAAGAAATGACTCACTTGATAGCATCTTCACCAAGCTTCAGAAGATTGTTACACAACTGACTGTGTTTGGCATTGAGGTAGAAAAGGAAGACCTCAATTTGAAATTTCTAAGAAGTTTGCCTTGAGTTTCAAACTAATGTTACCGTCTGGGAAAACAAAGCGATATTGAAACAATGAAGCTCAATGATCTTTACAATAACTTTAAACTCATTGAACAAAGGCGAAGAAGGTTGGAAACTTAGTACAAGCTCAAGGAGCTTGGCTTTGATGTCAACCTCATTGACGATGATGATTCAAGATGAAAGTGATGATGATATTGCCACCGCAGGTTCTACAGCTTCCACTGGTAATGTTAGTGTTACCACCGCAGTTCAAAGAAGAAGGTTGTTGGTATTGGAGATCCTACCTTTTATGCTTTTATCTCCACTCAAGTCAATGGCTCTATTTTAACTCATGAAGACATAGAGCAAATTGATGAAGATGGCTTGGAGGAGATGGACATAAAATGGCAAATAGCTCTGCTTAGCATGAGAGCTAGAAAATTCTACAAGAAGACTGGCAAGCCTATTCACATCAATGGTAGTGAAACTGCAGGCTTTGATAAGAAGAAAGTGGAGTGTTTTAACTGTCACAAGTTGGGACATTTTGCTAGAGAATGTAGAAGACCAAAGACCAAGGACAACAGGTCTACTTGGTACAAGCAAAAGAAGGAACCAACTGTGGAAGAGCCAAAGGCAATGTTGGAAATTGATGGTGTGAGCTATGATTAGAGTTTCATGGTCGATGATCAAGAAGAAGAACATTCGATGTCGCTCTTGTTTCTACCGAAATTGCTCTCATGGCTTTCTCGACTGAGGTACAAAACTTTGAAAGTTGTTCTAAAACATGTAGGGCTGCTAGAGAAGTTGAAAAGCTTAATGATTTATATTCTAGTGAAAGACAAGAGTTGTACTATCGCTAATTATCTTGTGTCAAATCTTAGGAGAGCTATAGTCGTATTAGAAAAACAACTAGAGCACTATCAAGATAATGAGACAAAATATAATGATGATATGATTCTTCTTAGAAGAGAGGTAGAACATACAACAAATTGTGAATGAAGCATACCAAAAGAGCTTGAAAACTTCAAAAGAAAATGAAAATGTCAATTTAACTTTAGACACATGTTATCATCAGTCTAAGTCAATTGATAAAATTTGGAATGCTCAAATACAAAGTAAAGTTAAGTCTGGTATGGGTTATAATACAGTGCCTCCACCACTAAGAGGTGTTCCATTACCTCCAGGTATAGATTTAGCTCATACAGGCTTAGAAGATTTTCAGGAACTTGAAAGAGAATATGGTCCTTTAAAGGACACTATGGTGAAAAGTGAGGAAGAGGTTAAGCATGATAATGATGTTTTTGAGAGTGCTAGTCACTCATCTGTTATAGATGAGAGTGTTAAAAAGAATGTAGAGACTTCTATCCCAAAAGTTATTAATACTATTACAGAGGAACCTAGGAGACAAGCTAATAAACCTAGACCAACTGTAAGGTATGCTGAGATGTATAGGAACAAGACACCAGCTCCCAGGGGTAACCAAAGGAGTTGGAATCATGTTAAATCTCAACAACTAGGTAGTGATTTTGTGATGTACAATAAGGCACGCTATATCTGTGGTAGTTTTGATCATTTACATGCTTATTGTGACTATCATAATGGGAGAAGGGAAGTCCATGGGAATAAAATGGTGGAGTCTAACAGGTTTCAAAATAATGTACACCCTAATTCTCACTGCAACATGATCCCAAGAGCAGCTCAACTAAGAAGTGGCCTCAAAACTTTGCCATCGCAAAAAGCGTAACACTGCTCACCCTAAGTCACTGTTAAAAGTGCAAAGTCCAAAACAATTTTGCCAAATCTGCACAAGCAGGAAAAGAACTTTAAGAATAATAAAGTTCATTATAACCAACAATGGGTACCTAAAACCAAACCAAAGAAGCTTGCCACTGCTCATTCAAAAGTTACCACCGCAAGGGTTGTAAACAAGAAAAGGGGGACATGGGCAATCTTGTGAAGGCCTCAAGACGTTGGGAATGAAAACCTAAAGGAAATACCTCTACAACCAATCCCAATGGTGTATCAATGACATTTGATAGATTTAACTATATTGATACACGAGGCAGATCCAAGTCAATCATGGCTTGGGTCCCCAAAAGAAACTAACTCTTTCTTTTGTGTGCAGGAACATCCAAGGACAAAAGATCGGATCAAGGATATACAGATAGTGGGTGTTCAAGGCACATGACCGGAAACAAGTCCTATCTCTCGATTTTGAACATTATGATGGAGAGTATGTCGACTTTGGAGGTGGAGTTAATGGAAAGGTTCTTTGGTAAAGGAGTAATCAAAACTGGTAACTTGGACTTTGAACATGTGTACTATGTAAAAGAGCTTAAGTATAATCTTTTTAATGTGTCACAAATGTGTGACAAGATGAACAATGTTCTTTTTACCAAAATTATGTGCTTTGTTCTATCTAAGGATTTTAAGATGCCTGATGAAAGTCAGATTCTTCTTAAAATTCCTAGAAAAGGCAATCTCTATAGCTTTGATATGAACAACATTATTGCTAAAGATGATTATGCTTGCTTAGTTGCAAAGGCCACAGTGGATGAATCCATGTTATGGCATAGAAGACTTGGTCATGTTAACTTCAAAACCATTAACAAGATTGTCAAAGATGGTTTGGTGAGAGGTTTACCTCGGAAAAGATTTGAGAATGATCAAACACAGTGGGCTTGTTTTAAAGGCAAACAACACGAGCTTCTTGCAGTCAAAGTCGGTTAACTCTATTGCTCACCCACTTCAAATGTTACATATGGACTTGTTTGGTCCTACATCCGTGAGCAGTTTAAATCTTAAGAAATATTGTCTTGTTGTAATGGATGATTTGAGGGTTTACATGGGTTTTCTTTCTTAATACAAAGGATGAAACAACGGCATCCTTAAGACCTTTATCATCAAGTAGAAACCAATATGATTCGTAAGTGAAAATCATCGGTGTGACAATGGGACGAGTTTAAGAATAGAGTTATGGATGAATTTTGCGAGATAAAGGTATTAAAGAGAATTGATGTTGCTAGAACTCCTCAACAAAATGGTGTTCTTTGAGAGGAGGAACAGAACACTTATAGAGGCTGCTAGAACCATGTTGGCAGATTCTAAATTGCCAATCACTTTTTGGGCTGAAGCAGTTAACACTGCATGTTATGTGCAAAACAGGATTTTGGTGGTAAAAACAAAGAACAAGACACCTTATGAGTTATTTAGAGGTAGACCCCCTATCCTAGACTTCATGAGACCATTTGGATGTCATGTTACCATTCTCAATACCATAGATTATCTGGGCAAATTTAAAGAAAAAGCTGATGAAGGGTATTTTGTTGGGTATTCCATGGTCAGTAAAGCTTTCAGAGTATTCAACTTAAGAACCCAAAAGATTGAAGAGAATCTACATGTTGAGTTCCTAAAAACAAAGTGAATGTCAAAGGAACTGGTCCAGAAAGGCTGTTTGATCTTGATACTTTAACCAATACTATGAATTATGTGGCTATCACTACAGGTACATCTTCTTATGATTTTGCAGGTTCAGAAGAGTTTCTTGATGATGATGAACCCATCAAGGACCAGTAGATGATCAAGATGAATTTAGTTTGCCTCTGTGGGACTATGCAGATACTGGTGATATTCCAAAGACTGGAGATGCTCATCCTTCTAATGATTCAGGAAAGGAAGGAGGTAGCAACTTGAATGCTGAAAATTCTGAAAGCAGTGGAAATTCAGGTTCCACTGCTAGGCCAAATGTTTCCACTGCAACACTAGATGTGGAAGTTGTTACTCCGATTACTGAGGAAGCTCAAGCCAATGATGTTGAAATCTCGAATATGCCAAGTGAGATTGCAGTTCCTCAGACTCCCCATACTACAATTCATAAATCACATCCTCTTGAAAATGTGATTGGGTACATCAATTCACCAGAAAGACTAGGAGACAAACAAAATTGTCGATATTCATGGATTTATTAGTGAAATCTATGAATCTAAACATCATAAAGGCAAGAATGAATGTCTCTTCATGTTTTTCTGCACTTGAAGATGAAAGTTGGGTGGAAGCAATGCAAGAAGAGCTGCTCCAATTCAAGCTTCAAAAGGTTTGGGTGCCACAGATTTTCCTTCGGAAAGAAGGTAATAGGTACTAAATGGGTATTCGAAACAAGAAGGATGAAAGAGGAATTGTTATCGGAACAAGGCTATGCTTGTGGCTCAAGGATACACTCAGGAGGAGGTATTGACTATGAAGAAGTATTTGCCCAGTTGCACGAATTGAAGCAATCAGTCGTTTTAGCTTATGCATCCTTTATGGGCTTCAAGTCTATCAAATGGATGTAAAGAGTGCTTTTCTATATGGGCGATTGATGAGGAGGTATATGTTTCACAACCTCCAGCTTTGAAGACCCCGAGTATCCCAATAAAGTATCTGAGGTAGTTAAAGCTTTGTATGGCTTGCATCGACACCAAGGAAATGGTATGAAACCTTAACTACTTATCTTCTTGATAATGGGTTTCATAGGCGAGTGGATCAAACTTTGTTCATCAAGAAAGACAAGAATGATATTCTGTTGGTTCAAGTGTATGTTGATGATATCATTTTTGGATCTACAAAGACAGAGATGTGCAAAGAATTTGAGAAGCTAATGAAGGAAGAATTCAAGATGAGTTCTATGGGTGAACTCACATTCTTCCTAGGACTTCAAGTACAACAAAGGCCAGATGGTATTTTCATCAACCAAGATAAATATGTGACTGAGATACTAAGGAAGTTCAAGTTCACTGATGCAAAGTCATCAAGCACCCCTGCAGACAAGACTATACATCAACTCTTGAAGGAAAATAGTGGTGAAGCAGTTGATGTACACATGTACAGGTCTATGATTGGTTCTTTGATGTATCTTACATCATCTAGACCAGATATTATGTTTGCAAGTGTGTGCACTGCAAGGTTTCAAGTCACTCCCAAGTTCTCTCACTTGACTGCTGTGAAGAAGATTTTCGATATCTTAAAGCATTTCCCACTGGGATTATGGTATCCTAGAGAATCGACTCTAGAATTGGTTACTTACTCGAGATAGTGACTATCTTGGAGCAAGTCCGGATAGAAAATCTACAACGGTGGTTGTCAATTTCTTGCAACAGATTAGTGTCATGGCAAAGGCAAGAAACAAACAATGGTGGCTAATTCATCAACTGAGGCGAGTATGTGGTCTGCAAGTTGTTGTGCTCAAGTTCTATGGCTTCGTAATCAACTTTTGGACTATGGGTACAATTTCATGAATACCATCATACATATTGACAATAGCAGTACTATTTGCATTATAATTAAGAATCCTGTTCAACACACTAAGACCAAACATATTGAAATTAGACACCATTTCATAAGAGATTGCTATGAAAAATGACTAATTCAAGTTGTCAAAATCCATACTGATGACAACTATGCTGATTTATTAACAAAAGGACTTGATGTGGGAAGATTTCAGTACTTGGTAACCAGTATTTGCAAAGATATCATACACAAGTCTATCATATGACTATTGATATTGTTTTGTATCTGCATGTATTGCCTCACTTGGTTAACATGAAAATAATGTGTCATCCTTCAAGACGATAAGTATTTACATCGAGTCATAACTCACACGTATGTTAAAGACATATTATCAAGTCTTGTTATCCATGAGTTCAATCTAAGCTTTATAATCTCAACAATTAGGATTAACAACTTAAGTATTTCATCCAAATATTCAAGTATATCGACTTACGATTGTAGTCATTAAAAGTCATATCCGAAAATCAACACCCAAGTATTTTAACAACACATGTTGAAACACTAATCCTAAAATGAATCAAACACTTATCCAAAGCAAACAACCCATCGTGCCACTTATCCTCTTTGACACCTACTATTCCTCTTCCATCTTTTGGCATCGTTAGCGTATTGCTCATGAACTTCAAGAGCATCCTTTAAATCGACGTGCCATTTCAAGTTGAACCTATACCTCACCGATAAGCTTCATAGACATGACCAAAACTTCAAGCACTTCACCCATTAGTTGTAGCAACCAATGAACCATAAGAATTAGCATCCGTACTTTTTGTGTTCAACATCTATGGAAAAATGAACCTAAGTACTCCCATAGCACAACAAACCCCTACATCACCACATCTTTATTTAGACACACTAGAAGACCTACCACCTAGATCAACCAATCCACCATCCTTACCATCATTTGAATTCGTTGAGTGTATTGCTCAAAAAGCCCTTGTGTCCAACACTTGTACTGAATCAAATGCACGTTTGAACAAACTCAACCATCCTTTCCCACATATAAGGACTTAGATAATTGATTATGGCTAGAACCTCAACTATCAAATAAGCATGGTGCTCTTGGTAATTGTTGTCAATGTCCACTAGGTATAAGTAGTACTACCTTCACAAATTATCAAAGTATTAGTAATACTTTGTCGATAAACTTCGCATAAATTTCGTTAAACCTCAAATCAACATTTTAACAACATATGTTAAAATGCAATCTCAAAGCCAACATCATACACCCCAAGCAACAATGACTTTTGAGGAGTATACATAAGAAACTCGAGTGAATTCCTCTTGTCATCATCTAGTGAATATAATCTTGAGACAAAGTTTATTTAGATGGGACTATCCGATTCAAACACTTTGGCTTCATATCTTCATTTAGGAAAACATGATGTTTTGAAGAACATTATGACTAAGATTCATGCGTTAAGCTTTCATCTTGTTAAAAGGATATTGTATATCCTATGCATCATTCTTGCGACATAAATAGTTGTGTTACAAGAGATTTCATTACACCTTATTGGCTAAATGATCTTGAAACAAACATCTACAAGTTCTATGAACTAGCATATCCAATTCATCTTGTCATACTTGTTTTCATAAGCATGATAACTTTATCCCATGGGATAATCTCATTTGTTGAAAGATACTATTTGTATCTATTTTCTTTCAATCGTACATCATAACCTAACCTTGCTCAAACCGAGTGCACATCCAAGGTTAAAACTACACATCTTTAGAGCATACACAAGATCTATTGAAGTTGGTAACCTCAATTAGATTCTTGTTAATTAAAATACCAAAGAGCTTTCTTGAGAACATTCTTAGTTTAACATATTCCATTCTCTAGTCTTAGATGATCAATTCACATTTAAATTACACACTTTAAACTCAACATAAAAGATGTCATCCATTAGATCATACAATTAGCTATGTAATTTGAACAACTTTAGATTCTAAACATAAGATTAAAACACATTGTTTATCAACACACCATTGTTAAAATTCATGTGTATAACATGACATCTTCATCACCTTAGTTACATTGCATATTAGGTGTGTCACATTAAGCCAAGTATTGGTAAACTGTCATCTTTATGCACTTTAATAGGCAAAAGTAGGAGTTCCATCTTTCAACATGAGAATGACTACCGGAGAACCTATTGTACTAGAAACTCAATTTGACCTAACGGTTGAATTGCTTCTTGGAGAGAAGTTGGGTATGTGGAATCACCCGTAAAATGGTCGTGTTTAGCCTTAATTGAGCACCGCTAGTAATAGTCTCATATTCATTCTCCAACTTGAAAAATCTTTTCCTATACTTGCCTAAAGTAAGTGTTAAAACATTGATAGTTTTCCTCGCCTTAGGAATACTAATCAAACAAGTAGTATATATGATTTTTCTTTAAAACCAATTGCATTGCACTTACATGTGTTGATTACATGTTCTTGTTTGATACGATAAGTTGATTTGACATCATCTTAGTGTTTGATAACTAGTCAAATGTGTAAACCTTAGTAAAACCACTTGCATTGCACTTACATGTGTTGATTACATGTTCTTGTTTAATCGATAAGTTGATTTGACATTATCTTAGTGTTTGATAACAAGTCAAATGTAAAACCTTAGTACGGTTTTATCTTTATAATGCTTGTATTGTTGTTTCATGCTACTAAACGTTTAAACCTAAACTTTATTTGCATGATACTTACTTTTGAATTATTTTTAGCATGATTAACATGTTACTTATGAACTCATAATATGCTATTTTGATACGTGATAATTTTGATATGATATATTTGTGTTTGAAAGCTATTAGTTGGCATTCATTACATCTATGTGTAGTACGATCCAAATGATACATGCTCCAAATTGTTATGTCTTGAACATGGCTTGCATGAATCTTTCATCTTGTTTCTTTTGCTTCTTGTCACACTATTTGTTTGCTACGTATGCACATATAATCATCAAAGTGCTTTTGGTATGACTAACTTTTAGAAGCCTTTTATCTTACAAATTAATCACATAGATTATTGTATATCCAAGTATGCTTAAGTGTCTAAGTCTAATGACAAAACAATCTCATAATGAAATGTCTTGAATAAAGTCGTATTCTTGCATATTATGATTGTTTTGATGCTATCTTGTGGTGATTTCTTGTCTACTAAGTGCAATGTGTTGTTTTTGCTTATATCATATGTTATCATTTGATTTCTATCATGTTAACATATTTTGTCACTAACAAATTTGTTTTGTAGGTTGATAACAAATTATTTGTTATCTCACTTGGTTCTAACTTTTATATGCTCATTTTGCATAATCCCTTTTATTGCTACGTAGATTAGTAATATGCTTTATGGGACCCCTACACTTGCATATAGTTTAAAAGCATATAGAATAAAGTTCTAGAGGGTTGGCTTTGCATTTTTATCTTTCAACCGACCTCTTTCCAAATCTCATTTTGCTTCCGCTTTCCAAAATCACCTCCATCATTATTTAGTTATTACAATACCCTAATCCTCTTCACTTCTTATTAGGAAACCACATGCCTCATCATACGATCATCTCAGACAATCGAGAAGAGGTACGTGACTTTAAGGATGAAGTTCATTGTATGATAACCATCATCCGAAAAACATCACTAAGCTCATCTCTTTCTTTAACCCAAAACCTCCTAAACACTTTGTTGTCATTCCTTATTTGATACATTACACATTATGTTGGATGTCCACCAATTAAGAGGGAGAGAAATCCATTCACATAATTGTCTTTTGTCAAATTTTATGTCTCTTAGACTCTAAAATACCAACACATAGGCAAACACCACTTAGCTAAAATCGGTTCACGAAACCACAACTTGTTCAACCTTTTTAACCTTATATCATAAGTTTGCACAAATATCTCATCAAGTGAAAAACACATCATGTGTTTTACAAACTTCTTCATCTCCACAATCAACGAATCTAGGATTTTCCTTAAACTAGCACCTTACAACTTCACTATCTAGAACACCATCATAGAAACTTATCCTTTTCTCGCTTGACATATATCATGCATGTCATTGTCAGTGCAAACGATATATTAATCAAAACAGCCATTTCCAACACGTTGGTCCATCCAACTCTCACTTATATGATGTCATTCTCATCCTCATATAGGTACTCATTATTATTATTAGTATTTTCCATATTGTCTTCACTTCCTTTCAAAGTGATAATCATCCATGTCGGTCAAAACCATGCTAATACTACCTTTCCCATTGTCACCTAGAATAGGTCATTTTTATAATTCGTGTCAATCGATGAACAATTTATTTTCATGTTATCACTTTTATATATTCTTAGATAGAACGCATTATTGATTATTCTTGGGTTGAAGCATATGAGAACTTGCTCATAACAATAGGTTGTTAGCATCAATAAATCATTCAAATCATAACCCTTATGCATCATTGAAATGCAATGTCCATTCATATTTTTTTTCTCTCTTAGCTTTGGTCACTTGACATGACGAAAGGATTGCATGAATCCATATTTTTTATACATACGAGTTTTTGACTCCTTAATAGCTTCCTACCTAATCACCACCACCTTCCATCACCACTTTCACTAATCATCACCACCATGGATTAGCGAAAACTTGCTTTTGTAAATTTCGAGTAATCTACCATCACCACATGAATCCTACTAGTAAAACCGACACCAACACTAGCACCACTAGTGGCACACCCGGTGGAAGACTTCATATCTTCTTTCTAGGAACTATTTTGTAGGCTTTTATCATATTGTATTCTCACTTTTCTTATGATTGTAATTAGGAGACTACACTTCATGAGATCTTTGATTATATCATTTATCACATATATACATCTTATTTTTCTTTGTGAAAAAGATGAAATATATTGCACTAATGTTTTTCATTGTAGGTTCATCATCATATACACTCGATTGTATATAACTTACTCATCTAAGGATGAAGTTTGCATCAATTATTTTTCTTATTTTAGGTGCTTCTTGACACCCCTCGAACAAGGAGGAATATCCTTTAAGCACTCATATTGCATCGCCTATACACTTGTTTGTATAGGACATATTTGTCTAAAGACAAAGCTTCTATTATACTAATATTTATTTTGAAGGTTCATCTTGACGACCTAGAGCAAGGGAGCTCAAAAAGAATTTATGAATGCATCTTATACACACTTTGTTGTATATCACTTACTCGTCCAATGACGAATATAGTTTTGCACTAATATTTGTTTTTAGGTTTTTAATCATACCGACGCCTCAAACATGGGGAGCAACCGTCGAGGGGAGCATGCACGATTTAGCATCATTCTCACTTTTCAACAAGCATTTCGCTCGATAAAAAGTGGAGAAAATTGGCTAACATTGCTATGCCTTTCTTTTCATATATTTCTCATAATTTTTGTTGCATAAAACTAACCTTGATGTAGGTTAAGCCTCTTTATTTGATCCATGGATCCGCTACCAAACAAGGGACGGATTGAAGTAGACGATTTAACTTCACTAGGGATGATGCAAGCTCGCCTTTTGGGGAGAAATTAAGTTAAACTCATGACACGCCCTTTTGTTTCGACAAAGGGGAGAAGAGTGTAAACGGAGAAGGTAATGTAAAGGTAGTAAGGATATAAGTAACTTTTACATTTTACTTTCTATTACGTTTACATATCTTTGTCATCATCAAAAGGGGAGATTGTTAGTGCAAATATTACGATATTTAATCTATACATCCTCGTTTGTTTTGATTGATGACAAACATGTAACTTGTAATACATAACGAAAATGTACAAGTTACTTGTAATTACATTTGTCTCAACATACATTCAACACCTCTCGATGTCTCAAGTCCTCGTATGTTACAACACGAGTTCGTACATGTTTGTTATGTGGCATTATGATCAAACCCATTAACAAATCATTTAGAATGTTTAAAATACGTTTAGAGTCACTAAGTATTTTAATAGGTTAATCATTCTATTTCGAACCTCATTTTACATTTTGCATTCACAAGTATTTTATACAAATACATCTTTTGTAAAATGTCTAACAAATATATACTTTTATTTGTACAAGTAAACTAACTATAATATTCATACAAGTACTAAAGTTTACTTACACTTGACAAAATATATATTATTTTGACAAGCACCTAACTAGATATTTTATTTTATAAAAGACAATTAGACTTTTTATAAACTAGTTACATAATACATTTTACAAGTTTATTTTCATGAACATTTTAATCTAAGTGAAAATACAATTTTACATCACTTCATGCATCATCATATCTTTAGAAGATTTGGTCAATATTTGGTTAGATTTGCAAGATCTTGAAAGATATTCTAAGATATCAAATCTAATAAAGTATTATTTTTTAGATTACATTTTTGGCTATAAATAGAGCCCATTGTCTTCTCATTTTAATCATCCCTTCCAACACACATTCTTTCTATCTTTCTTTCATCTTTTAGATCTATAGATAACCATGTAGTAATATACATTAATCATCCTCATCATCACATGATCATAATGCTTCTAACATTCATCTTTGTTGTAAGCATACTTTACATTTTGATCAACCAAGAAAAGCTTGGAGATCTAGCCATCCTCATTCACCAAAGCATATCAACATATGAAGATTCAAGATCTCTTGATATCCTCATTGATTGAAGACTTCTTATTTAAGAAGATCATTTAGATTAGTCATTCATATCCATTAGACATTTATGTCATGGATCATCATTGTAAACATTATTGCATCATCACAACACTTTCACCAAACTAGAATAGATGGTTTATGTGTTTGTACCATAAAACACAAGGTTTGTTATGTTGGGCCATAAAACATAGTGGGAGTGGTTGTACCCTTGAAAAGAACTCGACATCTAGCTTAGTGTCGGAAATATTGTATAAGCGACGTTAGGTTGGTTCTACTCGAACTAGAACCCGGTATTTAGCTTTGTACCGAAAAAGTGTAGCGACGATTGTAAGGTTTTCTCCGCGAGAAGGGAGCTTGTTGATTTAGTGAAGTAACTCTCGAGTTGGGTACTCGGGGAGTGGAGTAGGCGGAGAGAGATCCGTGACCGAACCACTATAAATCCTCGTGTTCGTGTGCACTTTCCTTTCTTTATCTCTTTACTTTTATAATTGCTTGTGATGTGGTTTGATGTTTATGCTTGTGTGATAACTTGGTTTACTATGCTTTATATTAGTCACAAACAATAATTGGTACTTTCATATTATAACAAGTTTCATAAACGATTTGATACAAAAGATCTAACGTTTTTAAACGGTAACGTATTCACCCCCCCCCCCCTCTACGTTTTCACAAAACTCTTACGAATTACTGAAAGTTCTTAGCCCCATTTTTATACTTGTTTATTAATGCTTTGGGGGAGATACATGCTCAACTAATTGCTTTCACTTTTATAAGTACTCTAAAAACTTTTACCTATTTTTACTTTCACAAGTACTCTAAAAACTTTTACATATTACTGTGAGTTCATGGCCCCTACCTTTACTTTCTTTTAAACTGTTTTGTGGGAGATACATGCTTAACTACTCGTTTTTACTTTCACAAGTACTCTAAGGCTTTTACATACTACTATGAGTTCATACTCACACTTTATATGTTTTGCTACAAACCTGAACACAAGTGCTATTTGTATGCGATCCTGATTGTTATTGCCTAAGTTATACACTATTGCCACTAAAAGTCCCTCTATCATGAGCCATTAATCAATTGCGAGTGAACGCGAATATAGTGAATAAATCTATTGGCAGTTGACGCCCCATTTGTGTTAGCCGGATAGGTAACCAAATGCACTTTATTTGAGAATACTAGAGAATGGCAAACTCCTACCGGAGGGCATTGTTGCTCACATCATTATTATGATGCTTGTAACTTACGTCATTATTATGACGCGTTCGTGTTAAGGTTTGCGTTCATGAGACTTAAGGCAATATATCTTTGTGTTGCAATGATACAAATGTCGCAACCATCGAATTTATGGGTGCAACAACATGGCCCAACCTTAAAACTTGTATTCAATGATTACTAAACAAACGAACTATGGGTGTATAACAAAGATAGCCCACTACTTATTTTATCGATATCTATATTTATTACGATTATCACTCAAACTCGAAACTATCGAACTCAATTGTTTTACCTATAAACTCTATGAACTCACCAACCTTTGTGTTGACACTTTTAGCATGTTTATATCAGGTTCATAATTTACGAGGATGGCACGGAAGGGCACGGATACTCAAGAAGGCTATATTATCATTCAAAAAATTATTTAATAAACTGTAAAACCATTGGGACCTCATTTTGTTAACTCTGATATTTATATAAATCGAATGATAAATCTTTTAAAACGACACAATTAGAGTTCGTTTTCTATCATTAGTGTTGAGACAAGAAGTAACACCCAACTTGAATTCCGCTGCGTATCACGAAATTGGGGGAGTTACACAGACTCAGTGTCATCACTGACTAGAAGAAAGCAGCCTTGTCACTTACTCTTAATAGCCAATGTAAACAGAGACACAATACATCAGTATTTTGTCTTCAGAACTGTCGGTTGTCCTCTAGGATAGAGTTAAAACCATACTTGTATAAATAGCATAAGAGATGGAGTGAAAGATTTCAAGCTTGTGTATTAATTGTAAAACACACACAAGCAATCTTTCACTCCTCCAAATACAACTTTGTCCCTGAGATAGCCCAGTGGTTCCTGTGTAGTTGTGCTTAGACTTAGCCTAAGCTTCGTGAGGAGTTACACCATACTTGTCATTTCAATCCCAATTACTATTTCGCGAGTACTTGGGTAATGTATTCTTTTTGATTCGTTTAAATAAAGAATATAAACGTTGAAAATTACTTAGTGTGTTTTTACTTGCATTACTTCAGTCATTATTCACAATTAGTCGTTTTAAATTGTTTTTTAAACTAATTGTAAAACGGCAACAACAGCTTGATTAGTGGGTAATTAGCAATTTACCCAAAATAGCTCATGTGTAATCCCTATATGTATCATCTCACTTTGTATGTAATGATCAACAAACAATATTATCCTATATCCTCTTACACTATGTTGGTGGACAAACTTGTTTTAGGAACAGAATACCAATCCAACATGACATTAACTGCACGTAATACATAAGTTAGTTAAATCCTCTAAGTTCAAAGTAATATATAATTGAATAATATGTTAATTAATTATCGTAATGACTTACAGCAACATGTACCATGTTCTACAATGATCAAAGATAGATCAAACAATTTTTTTTAAGATTGTCACATATCTATACAAATCAACAAAAAAATCTCAACATAGTATAATTTTAAAAAAATTTACTATTAGCATATTACCTCAAATCTTGTTGCATAAATCCTAAACATAATTTATGATCGTTCTCTGGATTCAAAACCTTTATAATAAACTCTGCGAAAAAACACAACACAAATTAAACGCAAACTAATAACCAATATCAAACATATCTCAAATGTATGCACTAACCAGACATGCCGTCAACATCAGAAACTGAAATCATGAATATGATTTTGCCTGCGATAAGAAAACGAAGGCACAAGGGTTAGAAGACCATTGAACGATGAGCAACCACATTGGGCGAGTATATATAGGCTCAGGATTCGGTTTCGCAACTGTGGCCCAACAGATAACCATCAATTTTAAAACTTTCTAGAACGTGCCTCTCATATTTGGAAATACGTCTCTGCCACGCCCAAAAGTTCCACGACACAAAAGTTTAAGAAAACGCATCCGGTTACTCAAAGTTTTTTTATTCGCGTTTTTAACATGTCTATGTTTGGGGAGCCTTTTAAAAAACACCTAAAACGACATGACTTTTTCTCAATTAAAAACTCAATTAACCAATGAGAGGGCTCAATTGCAAAATCGACCCCTCTCATTGTTTAATCGAATCCCTCGATTTGGCCTAAAGTGAATTCTAGAGGTGTCAATTTGTGACCAAAATAAAAAAAATGGGCTAAATGGGTAAACTTTTAAAAGGTTTGGGCACTTTTGGGCCCCCTTCTTTTTTTGAAATAGGCATGTATTGCCCATTTAGAAGTTAAATGGGCATAATGGGCGCTTTGTTTTCTCGAACATTATATTGTTTTTAAAGAAATACTTATATTTAATTTTTTAAATATAAATGAGGTGTTACGTTCAAGGAGTTTATTTCGTCGTTTTGGGTCTTTTTAAAAGCGATTCGTATAATATGAGCCCGTTTGGCCCGTGCCCGTTTAGCCTGCGCCCGTTTAGCCCGCGCCCGTTTGGCCCATAGCCCGTTTAGCCCGTAGCCCGTGCTCGCCCGGCCCGCCCGTTTTGCCACCTCTAGTGAATTCTCTTATTATATAAAAGATATATCTAAAATTTGAAATTAGAAAATCATAATAAAGAGATATTCTAAAACATTATAAAGCTAGAGTTGAGATTAATATAGATCTCATATTTGCCATAGATCAAATAAATCAATCTTAGCCGTCTATTTTTTTTATCAAAATTAATAAAAATACTATTTTCACCATTTTTTTTAAAAACAATATATCTTGCAAACGATAAATCTTCAAACTACAAAGAATACACCATCACGACGAGAATTAAATTATTTTTCTATAGATATGCACTTCTCTATATTTTCGACAGAGTTTTTTTTTCAAAAATTCCGCCTAGAGAAATCATATGTGATTTGTAAAAATCATATATGATTTGTGAAAATCATATGTGATTCGATTTTCACAAATCATATATGATTTTTACAAATCACATATGATTTGCAAAATTCATATATGGTTTGTGAAAATCAAATCACATATGCTTTTCACAAATCATATATGATTTTTCTGGGCCGAAATTTAAAAAAAAATCGTTAAAGATATATAGAAGTGCATATCTATAGAAAGATAATTCAATCCTCGTCGCGATGGTATGCTTTTTTTCCCGTAACCATTAAAGGTTTGCGAGATAATTAATAATTCAAAAAAGGGTGAAAGTTTATTTATTTTTTATTAAAAAAATGAATGACTATGATTGGTTCATTAGATCTATGGTAAATTTGAGATCTATATTGAACTTTTGCCTATAAAGCTAAAAATATTTTAGCCCGTTGGGGCATTAAAGTTAAAAAAAATAAAAAATAAAAATTTGACCGTTTGGTCTTTCAAACTAAAAAAAAACTTTTTTTAGACAATTTTACCACTCTATAAATACCAACTTAACCTCAAACACAATTCACCACTCACTATTTGTCATCTATATTCATTTCAATCTAATTCTCATCCAAGTTCAAAATGTCAAAGAAAATACCCCACATCAAAACCGACGATCCCGACTACCACAAAATCAACCGAATATGAATTTCTCCGAAAACAACTTGAGTTAACCGCATAACACCACAACAAAACCGCCTATTCGCTCGTCCACAAAGTTTTGAATATCAATCACAACTAGCCTAACCAAATCAAAACCAAAACCCGTTTTACGTTAAACGTAATTTTGTCCCACCGCAACATCCTTACACCTATTACCGGCAAGAACCTAGTGGGTCATCGTACCATCCAAACATGGAATTCATTTATCCTTCTCAACCTTATTCCCCGATTCGAAGTACTAATCTTGACATGAATTTGGAAGATTTTATGCCGGAGTATCCGACACAAAACTACCAAACTCAAGATGCTTCGATGGGGCAAGGTTCGGGTAACTGTTCGCACCACGGTTCGTACCATGATTCCATTCCCGTTGAAGATTCTGATGATGAAAAAATCGCTTCCGCTGAAGAAATGTCCCCCATCAAACCAAAGCAGCCATCAAGGCGTGCTTCAAAGGCCAAGGACAAAGGCAAGAAGCCTGAAACAAGCAAGGGGAAAGCCAAGAAGCCCGTTGAGCCATGGACAAAGACGGAAGAGGTCGCACTTTGTAAAGCTTGGGTTTATGTGTCGGAAAACTCGGAGAGAGGAAACGCCCTGAACCGCTTCAAGTTTTGGGAGTTAGTGATAGACTACTTTAAAAAGGAAACTGGCTCAGACCGAACCTATGACTCCATCACTACCAAATGGAAGAATAGGATTCGTAATAGGGTTGGTAATTATTGTGCTATCATGGATAATATCAAGAATAACCATGGAAGTGGTGAGAATGATATAGACGACACTTCAAAAGCTCTTAGAGAATACCGTATGACGTACAGTCATGATTTCACTTTGGAGGAGTGTTGGAAAGTTTTAAAAGGTCATGATGCTTGGAAGTACACTGAGATGCCGGCTTTCCAAATGAATAGTCGAAAGAAAACAAAGGGTTCTACCACTACCTCTGGTTCAACCCAAGCTCGTGATCCTTTCGATGTCCAAGATGTTGATGATTCTGATGAGGAAGGGACTAGAGAATCACGACCTACCGGTCGTGACAAAGCAAGGAAAAAACCATCCTCCTCCTCTCGTGATGATGATGAACCATCAGAATCATTTGTAAAATTGTTGGCCAAAACTTTCTTCAAGAACAAGAAGCCGTCAAAAGGGGAGAAAGGTAAGAATAAGAAGGGTTTAGAAGATGCTTGGATACGACTGAGGGAAAAAGAGTTGGAGATGAAAAAAGAGAAACTTGAGCTATTGAGGCTATCAAAGCAGGAGAGCGACATAATCTTCTACAACACCCCAATCGACCCAACTTTGACCGACGACAACAAGAAGAATTGATGAAAGTCAAGGCAACAATCAAGGCACGCTACGATTTAGATTATTAGTTTCAAGATTGTAATGTTTATTTTAATTTAGTATTGTAATGTTTTTTTAATTTAGTATTGTAATGTTTTTTTTTAATTTTAATGAATTTAAATTTAATGTTTAAAATGTTTGAAAAAAAAAAAAAAAAAAAAAGCGCCGATCATCGATTGTGGCATTCGGTCATGTCCAGTGCGGGAGAGAAAGGTTTAATGTGGCACCCAGTGACCTGGGTCATCTCTGGTCACGATTGTGTTTAGCCTAATTGCATGTTTATCAAGAAAACATTAATTTACTGTATAATTTTGTGCTCCTGTACGTGGTTTTCAATTTTTTTTATGTATCATTTCAACCGATTCTAGTTATTTGCCCGAAAAGAAATCCTAGGTCGTTTCGTCATGATCTTACGTAGTTAATTTTCAGATCTTGTACAAAATTTTTACAAACTTCTATCTCCAATCCTTTAATCCTAAATCTAACCCTTTGACGTTTAGACTTTTTCAGCCTGATTTATATTTTAAATTTTGTATTTCCAAAAATTGTGTTAAGTCAATGTTATAAATTTGTACAATTGTAAGAGCATACGGTACCATAACTCAACTTGTGAGTTATGGCTTAACTCAAACGCGTTAAGGGCGAGTTACCACCTTAAAGGTGGTGTTAAGTTATAAATTGGTTGAGTTATGAAATGAGTTACCATACTGCCCCATGAGTTATGTTGTAACTCAAGGTTTTTTTTTTTTTTTTTTTTTTTTTGAGTTATGTTAAAAGTGGGGCTCAAAATATGAAGTTATGGTTGAGTTATGATAAAAAAAAAAATGTTTTTTTTTTAGTTAAGGTTAAAATGTTAAAGCTAATGTGACGCTGACGTGACATAACATTAAACCTGAACTCGAATTATGATACCTTATGCTCTAACATAAGTTAGAAAAACCATTACTGTGTGTTTTGATGTTTTGTTATTTATTTTCGAGTAAACTACACCGTTCGTCCTTGTGGTATACGTTGACCATCAAGTTTCGTCCCTTGACCAAAAAAATTGCATCGTTGGTCCTTAACTCCGAATCGTTAGTCATCGTTGGTCCCTCACACTAACTGGTTGGACTAACGGGCGTTAAGCCTTGTTAAGTGGAGGGTATTTATGTCTTTTCACACCCACACCACTTTTGTCTTTTCCCACCCACTTCATCTTCATCAAGTCATCACCATCTTCATAAAACTTATCCCATCTCCTTTGTGTCCTCACCCCTCACGACAAAACCCAAGGTAAAAAGAAAACCATCTTCTTCCTCCCTATAACCTCAGAATCGCCTAGGTCAAATCTCCCAAAGAAGAAATCCAACATCTTTCTTTCGATCATCTCATAACCTCCTCATCAAAAACATGATTCAAATTGTCTCAAACACCTTTTCTTGGAGGCTTGCTACGCCATTCGAATGGAGACAAACAAGTCAAGAAAGATGCAAAGAATGAAGCACACATCACTATCCTTTCATCTAGAGTCAAGATTCGAGACCTTCTAAGTTTAGTCAACTCATTTGGTAATTCACCGACAAACAAGTCGAATATTTTGTTTAAGGGATCTTCAAAGATTCCTTTTTAAACTCAAGTGACGGAGTTCATTTTCCGTACACGGAGAGTCGCAGGAGATGAGAATGACTTGTAAAAAGGAGAATGAGAGGAAAGCGAAACATGGGTTTTGCTTAGAATTGAGTGAATTGAAATGGGTATTGATTGGATTTGAGAGTTTTTTGGTGGATGAATTTTTAGGGTTTGAGAGTAGTAGTTGATTTTGGGATTTTGGGCATTTTGTGTTGTTGATGAATGACAAACACAACAATGGGTCCAACAAAAGGCGTTGATCTGCTGCCCACTGTTTTTACTGGCGTTAGATTCATGGCTGACTGTACAAAGACGTGTTATGTTCAAAATGGGATAAAATTGTATATCAAGGGAAATAAGAAAAGGTCCTCATATGGATGTGTTGTGGATGTGCCTCATGTAGAGTCATTTGTAAGATTGAAAGTTGGAGACTTGTTGGTGATAACACGAGATAGCTCAGAGGAACAACACGAATCAGCTTCTAAAATGGTTGGTAGTCCTAGAGTGACTTGTTCCTCCGGGTATCTATTTGACTCGGTAAAACACGAGAGACTATTGCTTCGATGATGGAAAAATATGGGGTATTATTAAAGGTACTAGTATTACAGAGATAGTTGTTTCCATTACTCGTGCTGGCCCACGAGGGACTAAACTTGGTCCTGAGAAATCCATTAACATCCCCGATAGCAAGATTATGCATGAAGGGTTGACTTCAAAAGATATTATTGACCTTGACTTTGTTGGTACACATGCTGACATTGCTGGGATTTCATTTGTCCGGAATGTTCATGATATTGTTGTGCTTAGGCAAGAACTTGAGAAGAGGAAAGATGAAACAATAATGTATTTATACTACATGTATTTTTTTTTTAAGAGTAAACTACACCATTCGTCCTTGTGGGGAGAGGTGTGAAAAGACATAAATACCCTCCACTTAACAAGGCTTAACGCCCGTTAGTCCAACCAGTTAGTGTGAGGGACCAACGATGACTAACGATTCGGAGTTAAGGACCAACGATGCAATTTTTTTGGTCAAGGGACGAAACTTGATGGTCAACGTATACCACAAGGACGAACGGTGTAGTTTACTCTTTATTTTCAAACTTTGTATTGTTTAATGAAAAGGAAGTTTCCCATTTCCCATACGCTACAATTTGTGTAAAAGTCAATAGTCAATTAATATGATTAATCAATTTTTTTAACAGATATTATACTGATTGGATTGTTTGGATGTGAAAACATGTACTCTATTATGATTTTCATTTTGGTGTAAAAAGTGGTAGGTAATTTAGGTGTGGTTTTTTGTTGGCAATAGATAATGGGGAAGGGATTCTTAGTAATGTTGTGGTGCTTAACTTGCTACCACATAGCTTCTTATCCATGTTTGTGTATTCCATTTATGTGTGATTAATTTTGCAATGGTCGATGTGAAGTACATTTTAAAGTGCATCTCTAATGTTTGAAGTAATGTAACAGAACTAATTTGTTGGCAGGATCAAGTAATGGTTTATGTTGGTCGATCTATTCAAGTTACGCTTCACTTTATGCCACCAAAGAGTTTGAGTTGCCCATTGCCTTTACTTGTATTAGTATTAGTTTAGTTGTATTTTAGTTTAATGAAGGAAATTTAACTTCATGTATCATAGATTTTCCAGTTGATATGTTCAGACAAATTTGACATAACATAAAATGTAACTTGAATTTTATGTTACCTATTGATATAAAAACGGACTTCATTTTTATACGCATGCTCTTTTTGTTTCTTATTTCTTTTACAAACTAAGCCTACATATTCTATAATCTATAATTTATAAAATCTGTAAATTTATTGTATTTTCAATTTATAGTTTTGCATTATATATACTGTCCTAAAATCCAAAGGTTTCAAAAGTTAATGGTCTTTTTTCTAAGTCAATAGTCTTTCAATAATGCAAAAAACAGACATCCATGTGATCCATCCATTAAAGATAACGCGCTCATCCACATTCATATCACAGCAGCTACCTCACCCATCTGCCACCACCGTACCATTCCTTGGCATCCTTTTGTAACCCAAACGCCCTTTTTTTCTTAATTCAGTTAACAGATACATACATGATGTCTTCAGTCAATCATGACGACTTTGCTCACTTAAAAATCCCCCTTGAAAATATATTATCCGCAACCAACAACTTTGCTGACGAAAATTTATGGGGAAAAGCTGATTTTGGAAAAGCTTACAAGGGACAGCTCTTGTGGTCCGGTGAGTTGATTGAAATCGATGCTCGGAGGTTTAATAAAGATGTATGGGATGATGAAAAAGAACAAGAGTTTTGGACGGAGATTTCGATGCTGTCAAGTCTCAAGCATAAAAATGTGGTTTCTCTTGTTGGGTTTTGTGATGAGAATGATGAGAAGATCATCATTTACAAGTATGAGACCAGATTAAGTCTCAGCAACTATCTAAGTGACCCGATGTTGTTGACATGGGTGCGACGATTGGAGATATCTGTCGGTCTTGCGCATGCATTGAGCTACATTCATTATGACGAGCCACGCGATTTCAGCGTAATACACCGGCTCATTACCAGTGGCAGAGTTCTATTAAATGATGAATGGGAACCCAAGTTATCTGATTTTCGATGTTCCATGAAGATTGAAGCATCTAAAAGGCACAATTCTTTTCATACTAATAGACTTCGGTATGTGGAAGGGTATGGAGACCCAACATATATTGAGACTAAAAGTGTGAACCACAAGTCAGATATCTACTCTTTTGGGATACTATTGTTTGAACTACTTTGTGGTAGGAAATCAGTTATTGATGGCCAAGATAATAAGTATTTGGGTCCAATGGCCATTACTCATTATAGAGAGAAAAAATTATATGATATAATTGATCCAAATCTTTGGAAACAAATGCATCCGCGATCTTTCAACATTTTCGCAGAAACAGCGTATGGTTGCCTGACTGAAGAACGATCTCAACGGCCAAATATCGATGAGGTTGTCATAAGACTTGAGAAAGCTTTGAGACTTCAATTGGAACGTGAAAATGTTGTAAGACGTTTTTTATCACTCTTTCTATCTTTTTATCATAATAGATACTTATTGACCATAAGTGACAAATTTTGAAAGATCGCGGATATGTGAACTTTATTTTTTGTAAAATATGGTTTTGATATGCGGACTCTAAAATGTCTCATTAAATGTTACAAATTTTATTTTAAAATAGTGAGTTGTCACGTAAAACTAATGACACGTGTAAAATTTTATAGTATGGCAAATTAACAAAATGTGTTGAATATTTTTTAAATGTTTGTAGTACTAGTAATATTTAATGGAATTTGTGATTTACGTACTAAAACAACAAGACTTCAAAAAGTTCATTGGATAAACCCAATTACTTATTATTATTATTATTATTATTATTATTATTATTTTGGGTCTTTCATCTAATTAATAATGCCAATTTTGTAACTCTTGTGGTAGCTGGTAAGTCTATATAGTTTATGAATGAGAGAAAAATGTCACGTCTGGAGTTTGGAAGAAACTATTTTATTTTAGCATGTAAGAGAAAATACTTTTTTTTTACTACGTGCTAATTATACACGAAAAAATATTGTTCAAAACCAGAGAAAATTCTAGGATAAAGAAAGATTTATGATTAGATTCTAAAAAGGGGGAAAATACTTGAACTATAAGTTTTTACATATGTCTCACTTAAGATATACCACATGAATTGATTATAAGAAACTTAGCATATGAGTAGATTATGTTATCATGTGTACAACTCTTCATGTGAAAGATTTAAATCAATTAATGATTAGATTCTAAGAAACATACCACATGTGTAATTAACATCACTGAAGTGTTTCACCCTGCACATTTGATAGGGATCAGTGAGATTCATATCCGCAGGCGTTGAATTCCATGTCATCAAAAATATAGAAAGAGTAGACGCAAAATATAAAAAGACGGGCGGTGTGACCCACAAGTCAAATGTGTATTCGTTTCGTTTTGTATTATCCAAAGCCATGATCGGAAGGAGTGTAGTTCTTCCAGATCAAAAGTTGGGAGGGAGGTTATTAAGTCAACTAAAAATACCTCATTTGGCTCGTCCATTTACACGTCAGGTTGTCAAAAGATTTGATATAGCGTCGAGACTGCAATCGATATATGAAAATCCGGTAAGCTAATCAACTTGCTTATCAACTTAAAGTGATAATAACTGTTATATTTATCAACTAATATATGTCCTTTTATTTTACAAATATTGTTTTAGGAACTTCCAAGGAATGCAGTTGAGAGTGCATCATCCAATCATGACAAGGTAATTATTTGCTTATTAGTGTTATTGAAAGTTACTGGAATTTTATAAATGTTACCTTCATATCTACACGTGTAATTTTTGGAACACCTGGTAATGTTGCCTTGTTTGGTACATATAGGGATCATTGACCTCCATATCTAAACACGTTGAGTCCCATGTCAGCAACAAAACAAAATCTTTCCTCAAAGATCTTTCTCACTTAAAACTCAGCTATCAAGATATTAAATCAGCAACCAACAATTTTGCTGTTGAGAATATTATCGAACAATTTAAGCATGGAACGATTTACAAAGGCCGTCTCTTACATTCTGAACAATTCATCGATATTATTGTAAAGATGTTCGGTACCGATTATATAAAAGACGAGAGCAAAAAGATTTGGACGGAGATTTCGATGCTTTCTAGTCTCAAACATAAGAATCTGGTGTCTCTTATTGGGTTTTGTGACGAGGAGCACGTGAAGATGATCATACACAAGAAGGAGGCCAACCGAAGTCTCGAAACATATCTAGGTGACCAGACTCTCACATGGATGCAAAGGTTGAAGATATGTGTTGATGTTTCAAAAGCATTGAGTTACATCCATTACGATAATGGACGTGATTTTAGTGTCATACATTGCAACATCAGGAGCTCAAAAATTTTATTAGACGCCAAATGGGAACCCAAGTTATCTGGTTTCGAACTTTCATTGAAAAATACAATAGCTCGGAGGCACCATCTTGTTCTTACTCGTGATATTATCGAGAATGTATACCTGGATCCAAAATATAAAAAGACCGGCGGGGTGACCCACAAGTCAGATGTTTATTCATTCGGTGTTGTGTTATTCGAAGTGTTGTGTGGACGGAGTGCAGATGAAGGGTTGGGAGAGGGGTTATTATGTCAACTGGTCAACTCTCATTTGGATGATATGATTGATGAGCATTTACGAAATCAGATGGACCAAGAAGCATTAAAAATCTTCTCAGAAACAGCATATTGGTGCATAAAAGAGAAAAGAGCAGATCGTCCGCATATAAATCAGGTTGTCAAAGGACTTGAGAAAGCGTTGAAACTTCAATCACTCTATGAAAATCCGGTAAGAAAATAAACTTGCTTATCAACTTTATGTGATAATAACTGTTATATTTATCTACTAATCTCCTATTCTTTTGCAAATATTATTTTAGGAGCTTCCAAAGAATGCAGTTGACAGTACATCATCCAATCACCTGAGGGTAATTTACTTTATAGTTTTAGTTCGAAGCTGGTCATCCTAATGGAGTATTTATCTACTAACGTCTTATTCTTTTGCAAATTTATTTTAGGAACTTCCAATGAATACAGTTGACGGTACATCATCCAATTACAATCACCTAAAGGTAATTAATTTCTTTATAGTTTTAGTTTGAGGCTGGTCATCCTAATTAAAAAAAATAAAATAAAAAAATAATAGTAATAATCTTTGGAATGGTCTATGTGGTTAAGCATGTTTCACGTCCTTGTTACGAAGAAATTAGACAAGTCATTTCTTATGTCACATTCTCTGACACGGCACTCTAAAATAGAGGTGATCAATGTAGACCGTGGACTAGACTGAATTGAGAAACCGGACAGGACTGAACATATTTCGGTCTAGTCCTCGGTCCACCTTTTTCTTTATTTCAGTCTTCGGTCCGATCCTGTTCGATCTTACGCACAACCGATTATTATGCTTTTTTAGACTGGAGCGAATCAACAGATCGGACCGGACCTAACCGACCCGGACATTTCGATCGAACATTTGGACTTTTGGACAAAATCGCTTTTCGGTCCGGTCCGTGCTCTGCAAAATGTTAATCCATGACAAGTTTTTAAATGTGGGGGCAGTTTTATCTTCTTAACACATCTAAAGCACCTTTAACACATGCACCATAACTGATATCCAAGAATAAATTTGGGATTTGAGTTTGTTGTATCACTTTCTATATAATAATTTTATTCTAATGCGTGTATTAACATCACAATAACTATACTGATACTGAATCATTTATGTCACCATGTCAGTACACTATTACTTTTCCTGTATCTTACTAATTTCTACTGGGTGCAGCATAGCTCCAAAATGTTGCAGTGGAAGAACTTGGAACACTTGAAGATTGGACTAGATGTTATAATTGAGGCTACCAAGAATTTTGACGATGCATATTGCATAGGGTCAGGGGCATTCGGTAAAGTATATAAAGCAGATCTAGAACATTTTGATAGCATTAATTCTTCGTCAATAGAAAGGGTGGATAAAGGCAATTTACCCAGAAAACGAAGCACGGTAGCCGTAAAGCGCATTTACAATCAAGAAGGAGAACAAGGGTTCATTGCGGAAATTGAAAGTCTAACTAGTTGTAAGCATGAGAATATAATCTCCCTTCTTGGGTTTTGTTATGAAAGTAACGATTTAATGTTCCTGGTTTATGAATATGCTTCAAAAGGAAGTCTTAAAGACTATTTGCGAAGCAATAAAATGACTAATCTTACTTGGGTGCAACGTCTACAAATATGTCTTGATATCGCACATGGCATGAATTACATTCACACCAATACGGATCACGGCAAACAAAAGATAATACACCGTGACATCAAGAGCGATAATATTCTATTGGGCGATAACTGGGACGTGAAGATTTCTGACTTTGGGCTCTCCTACATCTACCTAGCAGATCAAGACACCGACACTCTCAATATTGATGAGATTGCGGATTTTGGGCTCGCCAAATTCCACCCAGTAGATCAAGTGGCCAACACTATCTGGGTCTCCTGTATTGCAGGTACAGATGCGTATCTGGATCCAGAATATGAGGAGTATGGAAGACTAAGTACAAAATCAGACATTTACTCTTTTGGAGTAGTGTTGCTCGAGATGTTAGCCGGAACGTGCGCCTATGATTCTGTATACATCAAGTTGAATGAGAAAGGAATTGCACCTATTGCAAGAGATCATTATGAAGAGGGAACAATAATGAAAATTGTTGATCCCATGATAAAGGAAGAAACCGATGGACATGTCTTTTCTCTAAGTAAAGGACGCAATAGAGAGCCTTTGGACATATTTTTAGAACTCGCGTTTCGATGTGTGGCAGAAACTCAAGCGCAACGCCCAACAATCGAAGAAGTCATCAACGAACTTAAAAAGGCGTTATACTCTCAGGTAAGTCAATGTGGTATTATTTCAAATTACAAATAGGAATTTTTCTTAATTATCTTTTTCACTTTTGACACCTATATTTCAAGTCAGTAACACAAGTAATCCCTAATCCTGGTGTATATTAAAATACCGAAGAATGCTACAAGGACACAACTTTCACACAATGAGTAGCATGTTAATTTGAACACTTGCACAATTTTCATTATGTGAGACTTTTAAAGTTTTATTTATTTATAATAATGATAGTATTTATAAATAAAAACAACATATAACTGCGGTATTTAAAAATAATAAAGTCTACAGGTTAGGTATAAAGTATAAATGAGTATTTGTTAAATTGAAAAAATTATTACTCCTCCTTTTATAATTTATTTAAGAGAAATGCTAACAACAGCAGGGTTGTCGTTAACAACAAACTCCACCTTTTTTGTTTCAAAATAATACTAACATTAAGACATGAATAAAAACATGTGCCACCTTTTTCGCTTATACAACCAATGAATGAAATGAATTACAAATGTGTTTGAGAAATAGTAGGAGCTAATAACTAATCCATGATGATTTTTTTTGGACAATGCATTTATTTTTTAATAAAAAGTGAAAAGTTTGTTGTTAACGACAATCTTAAGGGCTGTCGTTAGCAAAACCATTTATTTAAAGCCAACAAATAAAGTTTTATTTGTTACCCCCTCATTTTAATTTTTTTTTTTACAAAATCAGGACTTATTATTTATCTATACTACTATATAATGCATTTAAGTTGTGGGCTCCACAAAAAATTAAGATAAGGAGCTCCAATCATTGAGTGACATGTGTCACTTCTCTAACTAAAAAATAACAAAAAAGGAGGAACTCTAACAAACTAAAATAAAGATCTCCAATAATGGGGTGACACATGTCACTTCTTAACTAATTAATCACCTTTATTTTTAAATTTAAATATCTTTTAATTCGTTTAATTTTTTTATTATCTAATTTCACCATATTTTTTAAAATTTTGTGCTTTTTAATCCAACATCAATTTTGATATATTTTTATGAGTTTTTAATTTTTACATTTTTAGTAGGTCTATTTTATTTTGATTTAAATTTTTATAACTTTAACATTTATTTCAATCAATACAAACTTTATTTATTAAATTATTTATTTTTGGAAAAGTGTTTGACGGGAAAGAGATTGTGAAGGTCTTTTTATATGCGGGAATAATTATGTCACGGGAAAGATACGGAAAACCCAAACAAACACATACAACTAACAGATATACATTTGGAGTGATGTGAAATGAATTCATTAAGCGGGTAGGGAATTGCGAGAAAAGTTGGGTTAGCAATTCATTTACTATATTTATTATATAACTATATTTATCGCCGCCGCTGTGCGCGAGTATCCAACTAGTACTTATATATGCATGCACGATTTTTTAAAGTTTAACTAAGGAAGTTCAATTTTGACTTTTAATTGGTAATAAGAATATTTTATTTTCGAATGGAGATCTATCATTGATCCAATTTTAGTTAATTCAACAATTTTTTTTTTGACACTTTTTGGAGATTTCTTGTATATATAAGAGATATTAAAAAGTTTATTTAGTCAAGCAAATCGTGTTGAAACTTATATCATAAGATTGAACTATTTGTTATAAAATTTGATTAGTTTTCATTTCTTGACAATTAATTGTTTGTTATAATTAAATTTTGAGAATATAATATATTATTAGAACCCACTCAAGCAAGCTCGGTCAAGAAACGCCAGTACTTGTAGTATGAAAGCACAAGGTGAGGTATTGTGTTATAACTTAAAAGTAAGAATGTTGTCTTTACCTGTAACCCAAATTCTTTAACGTAATACAAAAACAATATTCCTTATAACTTGGGGTTAGGGGACTCACAAAGTTTTTGTTTTATGACTTCAAATAAAAGATTCAATATTTTTTTATTAAACAAAAAAAAAATTACATTAGAGGAGAGTTATTTTACATATCAAACTTTTTTTAAATACCAAGGGACTAATCTCCACAATCCATCTAAAAAGAAATCAATAACTGAGATTAAAAGCATTTTATTATTTACCTATTTTTATAACTTAAATATCTCTTAAACCATTAATCGTTAAGCATAAATAATTACACAATCGCGACGAGCATTTAATTATCATTTTATAGATCGGCACTTTGACATACTTTCGAAAAAGAAAAAAAATCATTTCTTTCACGTTTTTTCGTCCTTTTTTTTTTTTTTTTTTTTTTTCTTCAAACTGAAATTTGCATGAAATATCATATATGATTTAACACTAAGTTGAAGATCACATGAGATATTAGTGTTAAATCACACATGATATGTAATATCATGTGTGATACTAGTGTTAAATCATATATAATAAATCACATATGATATACATATCATATATGATTTAACACTAATATCACATGTGGTATTAAAATTAGTGTTAAATCATATATAATTTTTTTCATGCAAATTTCAGTAGCGTAAAAAAACTTTACAAAAAAAAAGGTGAAAAACACGAAAATTTTTTTTTTTCCGAAAGTATATCAAAGTTCAAATCTATAGAAAGATAATTAAATGCTCGTCGTAATGACATATTTTTTTTCGCTTGACGATTAACGGTTTGAAAGATATTTATATTTGAAAAAAATGATGAAAGTGGGTTTTTTTAATGGGCTAATAACCTATTAAAGCACTATACTTGTCAAGAATAGCAGTTTTGCGTAGCGAACTAAAAAAATAACTCTTTTAGACATTAATGTTGACATTTTTGTCTTTCTTTAAATAATATAACCATTTTACCCTTTGAAAAATATTTCAAAAAAAAAAAGAATTTCGAAAAAAAAATCGAAAATTATTTTAATCTAAAAATAAAAATAAAAATCGCATGTCAAAAAAATTATTTCGAAAAAAATTTCAAAAAAAAAAAATTTGAAATAAAAATTCAAAAAATATTTTGGAAAAAAGTATTTGAAAAAATTCAAAAGGGTAAAATGGTCATAATATAGTCATAATATTTAAAGAAAGACAAAATGTCAACATTATTGTCTAAAAGAGTTATTTTTTAGTTCATTACGAATCGCCATTCTTGACAAGTATAATGCTTTAAAGGTTATTAGCCCTTTTTAATTGTTGAGATTAATCTCATACATTAGATCTAATAAAAATAGAGGGTGAAGATTGATCCCTTAGTATGTAAAGAAATTTTTTTCCTCAAATGATCTTAAATCAATTACATTAAAAGTAAATAGTACATTAAGAATAAATTAAAAAGATAAGAGTGCAAATAAAGAAAATACAGATGTTAACCCAATATCTATACATAATGCATACACGCATCACCTTTTATACGTACGTAGTATTATTTTGTGTATTAATTCAATATCGTCTCACATCCTTTTGTAACCAATAACTTCCTTTTTGGTAACTCACGGTTTACTTGATAATTAAACAGATAATGTCTTTGTCCAGCAACGACTTTGCTCACTTATATATTCCTGTTGAGGTTATACAATCCGCTACCAACAACTTTGCTGATGAAAATCTCACCCGCAAAGATGGATTTGCAAATGAATACAAGGGACAGATCTTGTGGTCTGGTAAGATGATTAATATCGCTGCTCGGAGGTTAAATAAAGAATGGGAAGGAGGAGAACAACAGTTTTGGATGGAGCTTTCCATGCTCTATAATCTCAAGCATAAAAACCTGGTTTCATTAGTTGGGTTTTGTGATGAAAATGGTGAAAAGATCATAGTTAACAAGCATCAGACCAGGGGAAGTCTCAGGGACTATCTAAGTGACCCGACGCTGACATGGGTGCGAAGATTGGAGATATCTGTCAGTCTTGCGCATGCATTAAGCTACATTCATTATGATGAGTCACGTGAATTTAGCTTAATACATCGAGACATCAACAGCTACTCAGTTCTATTAAATGATAATTGGGAACCCAAGTTATGTGATTTTGAGCTTTCCATGAAGATGAAATCATCTCAAAGGGACCTTTCATTCAATGATACTCTTTGTGGTACAAACGGGTATACAGACCCAGCATATTTAAATACTCACAGTGTGAGCCACAAGTCAGATTTGTACTCATTTGGGATAGTATTGTTTGAGCTATTGTGTAGTAGGAAATCAGTATCTGACTATGGCGATAATAAGTATTTAGCTTCGGTGGCCACTTTCCATTACAAAGAGAAAAAACTTGATGATATAATTGATCTGGGTTTATGGAAACAAATAAGTCTGCAATCACTCAATGTTTTTGCTGATTCAGCGTATGAGTGTCTGAATGAAGAACCATCTCAACGCCCAAATATAGGTGAGATTGTTGCAAGACTTGAGAACACGTTAAAACTTCAACTGGAATGTCAAAAAACGGTAAGATGGTTTATCTTTTTCATCTTTTTATCATAGCAAGTACTCTATATTTATTATTCTTGATTAATAATAATTACTTATTAGTGTATTATGACTATTATGTTAAAGGAACACTCCGTAGCTGCAGCTGAAGATGAAGGTGCATCATCCAGTCATGACAAGGTAATTATTTTCTTTTAACTCTTGCTGTAAGTCACTGAAATTTTAAATACAGACGTCACCAGGTGTTTGGAACAAACATTTTACCAACTAGGAGAACATATCATTTATATTCTTTTTGATAAATGTTAAAATTGTGTAACTAAACTCACTGAAGTGTTTCACCCCGTGAATCTGCACACATGGTAACTTTTTCTTGTTTGATACATGTAGGGATCAGTGAACATCGTATCCACACGCGTAGTATCTGGAAAAAAGACAATGTCTTCCCTCGAAGATCTTTCTCACTTAAAACTCAGCATGCAAGATATGTCATCCACAACCAACGGACTTGCTCCTGAAGATATCATTGTAAAATCTGAGCGCAGAATAATTTACAAAGGCCGTCTCTTGCATCCCGAACAGTTTGATATTATTGGAAAGGTTCTCTTATCTGATTCTGTAAAAGATGAGAGCAAAATGTTTTGGACGGAGATTTTGATGCTTTCTAGTTTGAAACATAAGAATCTGGTGTCTCTAATTGGGTTTTATGATGAGGAGGGCGAGAAGATTATCATATACAGGAGGGAGGCCAATGAAAGTCTCTCAAAACATCTAAGTAACCAGACACTCACATGGATGCAAAGGTTGAAGATATGCGTTTGTGTTGCAAATGCAATGAGTTACATTCATTATGATGCTGGACGCGATTTTAGTGTCATACATTGCAACATCAAGAGCTCGAAAATTTTACTAGATGATAAATGGGAACCCAAGTTATCTGGTTTTGAACTTTCGTTGAAAAATACAGTTGCTCGGAGGCATCGTCTTCTCCTTACTCGCGATATTGTTCAGAACGTATATCTGGACCCAAAATATAACAAGACTGGTGGTGTGACCCACAAGTCCGATGTGTATTCATTCGGTGTTGTATTGTTTGAAGTCTTGTGCGGAAGGAGTGCAACAGATATAGATGAGTTGGGAGAGGGGTTATTAAGTCAACTGGCGAAATCTCATTTGGATGATATGATTGATCCGCATTTACGAAAGCAGATGGACCCAGAATCACTCAGAATCTTCTCAGAGACAGCATATTACTGCTTGAAAGAGGAACGAGCAGATCGACCATATATAAATCAGGTTGTCAAAAGACTCAAGAAAGCGTTGGGACTTCAAAGGGAACATGAAAAACTAGTAAGAACATCAACTTGTGTATCAACTTTATGTAATAATAATAACTGCTAGTATATTATTAACTTGTTTCCTATTCTTTTTGCAAATATTATTTTTAGGAACTTCCAAGAAATGCAATTGATGGTGCATCATCCAGTCATTTGAAGGTAATTCATGATTTTATGTCCTTGAACTCTTACACGAATGGTCCATCTATGTGGATAGGGGTGGTTAGAGATGACCACATCTGTACCCCCTTCAGTCTCCTTCCAGCCACCACACGATTGCCACCCAAAAACCAGAAATTAAAACAAGTAAACAACATCTGCACCAAACTACCATGGACCTTCACACTAGTCACAGTCACAAATTACAAATCATTTTTAAGCTTACAATTTAACTGATATCTAAGCTTACGGAAACCATTGGCTGAGAATAAATAATTGGGGATTTCGAGTTTGTTGTATTACTTAGTACGTTCTATTAGCATCACCATTAGTACATCTATTCTAATTCAATCATTATATTTCATTACGTTGTCCACAATGTTGCAGTGGAAGAAGTTGGAACACTTGAAGATTGCACTTAATGATATCGAGTTGGCAACCGAGAATTTTGCCGACAAATATTGCATTGGGGAAGGCGGGTATGGTATGGTATACAAGGCACAACTCGAACATTTTGATAGCAGCAATTCATCGTCGATAGACGGGGAAAATAAATGTGGTTTTCCCAAGAAACAAAGCACTGTAGCCATAAAACGCATCACCAGTCCAAAAGGAGAACAAGGGTTCAATGTAGAAATTGAAACGCTGACTAGTTGTAAACATGAAAATATAATCTCTCTTCTTGGATTTTGTGATGAGGGTCCTGATCACATGATCCTTGTCTATGAGCTTGCTTCTAAAGGAAGTCTTGCAGATTATATGTCAAACAGTGACAAAATGATTAATCTTACTTGGATGCAACGTTTGAAAATATGTCTTGATATCGCACATGGCTTGAATTACATACACAACAACACAGATCAGGAAAAACATAAGATAATACACCGAGACATCAAGAGCGAGAATATTCTATTGTGCGATAATTGGGAGGCAAAGATTGCTGATTTTGGGCTCTCAAAATTCCACCCAACAAATCAGGAGGCCAGCACTTTCAAAACCGATACGGTTGCAGGTACAAATATGTATTTAGATCCAGAATATCAAAAGGATGGTGAACTAAATAAGAAATCAGACATTTACTCTTTTGGAGTAGTATTGTTTGAGATCTTGACTGGGAGGTTGGCCTATGATTGTACTTTCACCGACATTGATGGGAACGGGATTGCACCCATTGCACGACATCATTTTGAGAAGGGGACACTAATGGAAATTGTTGATCACAAGATAAAGGAAGAAACAGATGAACATGTCTTTTCTCTGAGTAAAGGTCCCAATGAAGAGTCTTTGGACATATTTTCAAAAATTGCATTTCAATGTCTAGCAGTGACTCAAGTCGAACGTCCATCAATAGATGTTGTCATCAACGAACTTAAAAAAGCGTTATACTGTCAAGTAAGTAATTTATTTAAATTGAACTTTATAATTTCTTCATATTCTTCATCGTAATATGTGACATTTCATACATTATACAATGTGTGAATAATTTCATCCTCAAAATTTTACTCAATTTACTATGTTACCATTTAAGTTTTTCCTGACAACTTTTGTGACTTATTGTTTTAATATTAACTTAATGATCAACCATGACATGCTACTGATTCGCCCGTAAATGTCCTCACTCCTCCCCTCGTTGTGATGTATATCAGTACACGTAATTTTTTTTCTTTAATTTTATTACGCTAAAACCAACTTTGATTTACAATTTAGATATGATGGCAAGTGCCTTTCTAAAATAACAATTTAGAAGGCAATCTGTTGCAATTTGTTTTTGACTTATCAAATTGACTAACTGTCCCATGATTCACAGGAGAACCATAAGGACAGCCTCAAAATTTCACTTGAATACATCAAACTGGCTACAGAAAACTTTAGTCAAGACAGTCTCATTGGAACTGGAGATTCTGGGAATGTATATAGAGGAGTAGCTACTCACACTGACACTCATGGACATAACATCATTGCTGTCAAGCGGTTGGATTCGAAGTCTCATCAAAGAGAAGCTAAATTTTTGACAGAGCTGGATATTCTTTTGGAGTATAAACATGACAATGTCATTGGTCTTGTAGGCTATTGTGATGAAGAAGAAGAAAAAATTATTGTATATGAGTTTGCATCCAGAGGAAGTCTTGATAGGTACTTGGGCGATGTTAGTCTTACGTGGGTGATGCGGCTTAAAATATGCATCGATATTGCAATCGGATTGGAGTTCCTCCATAGAACTGCTTCAAGTCAACAAGTGGTGATACATAGAGACATCAGCAGCAGTAACATTCTGCTATTTGATGATTGGAAAACAAAAATTACTGATTTTGGGCTTTCCTTAGTATGTCCAATAAATCAGGATGTGGACTATGTCATCGACGATGTCAGAGGCACAATCGGATATTGTGACCCATTATACTCGACAACAGGCTTCTTAACAAAAGAATCTGATATATTTTCACTTGGTGCGGTTTTATTTGACATATTGTGCGGGAAATTATCATCTGTAAAACTGGTTGATGAATATCAATTTTTACCCTTTTTGGCTAAACACCACTATCAAGTAGGAAAACTTGACGAGTTAGTGTTTGAGGGTATAAAAGAACAGATTGTGCCACAATCTTTTATTATATTTACAAGGATTGCCTTTCAATGCTTACATCACAGGAGAGAAAGACGGCCAACGGCAGGTGAAGTAATAATACAACTTAAGGAAGCATTGGAATTCCAGGTAAGTCTTTTTTTTTTTCTTTAATTATTGAAGAATTGGCTACCATTCGTTTCATATACATATCTAAACTATATTATGTAACAATTCATGTGTATCAAGAAATTTATAAACAAAGAAGTTGCACAGTTTTAACAAGTTTTGTTGAATTATAAAACAAATGATGAAAGAAAATATGACACTAAAAGACAGAATTTATTTTCTGTGTCAAAATGAAAAAGAAAACAAGCTAACAACATCCAAAATGAACATGTTGGATTTTTTTTCCATGTTTAATATAAGGTATTTAGTAGTTTCTTTAACGGTAAAAACATAATTGTTTGACATATGAGTTTAAAAATAATATTTCAATTAATGTACAGGAGGATTATGACTTATGGGAGCCCAAATTGCCCACAAACTATAAAGAAATAATCCAGATGTCAAACTGCCCAGAAATCTATTCTACCGTAAAGAAAGAGGATCTTTACAACATATTCTCAACAGGATTCCTCCTTAAACAGGACAAAGTGGTAATGAGTTCGTTAATATATCTCAGTTATTTTCTGTTTCCAGTGTTTTATGCATCTTTCTCATATTGAGGGACAACTTAAAAATTATACTTGCATTTACACATGATATAAATCGAGTCTGAATTAAATTATGTCATATAACAGCTGTTGTCATTCGATGGTAATCGGGAAAGAAATAAAATGGTATCAGCCACAACATTTTCATACATAAACAGTTATCCACTGAAGTGGCAATCTCTACCAGAATCAAGGTTCTTCTCTAATTCCCTCTACTCCTGTTAATACACAACTGATACTTAAGTGAAATATATGCATTGTTTCTGGATATGTAAAGGTGTATAATAGGGGTGTAAGCTGCGACTGATAAACACATCATGAACATTTATTTATAATATCTGCAGGTTTGATACAGTAGTGGAGATGACAGATATTTCCAACTTGAACATCCACATCAACACAAATGCTCAATTTTATCTCCGAATGTTGTTTATGGAGTCTATTTAGTATTCAAATTTTGTGATTCAAGAAACTTTTCAAGTAGACCGGTATATGTTAACCTGAAGTATAACAAGGGAGCGATATCGACATGCATATTTTGCAACATGGAGAGACAATGAGTGGATGATTATTGAGTTGTACCGATTCTTGAATCAGAATGAAGATGTCGATTTGGAGTTTCTACTAGAGTGCTTTTCATCCTACCATTGTGGAGATGGTGCGATTTATGTTGAAGGCGTTGAATTTGAGCCATTGATAATGTAAGTTTGAGAATATTCCTTTATTTCATTTTATATGTGTTTATATTATTATATTGTATTAAGTTGGTGGATGTATGGAGAAAGGAAAAAAAAAAGTTCTAATTAGTTGCATGTTTATAACGTTCTTTTTATACAGGTGAAACATGAAAACATTGGAAAATTTAATGAAGTCCCACAAGTCTTGATGAAATCAAACTTCAGTTTGGATCAACTACAACAATTGCCAGCTAAATTCAAAGAAATATTCAAGAAGTACACAAACTATGACGATTTGTTCTGGTTTGGCAATGTAAATGGGAAGAAATTTCTTATGCTTTCAGCAAAGGCAACTATATACAAATTTTCTAATGTGAATCTCTATAGTTCAAGAAGATCAGCTCACAGCAGGTTTTATTTTCTGAACCAAACTTTGTTACATTATCATATAACCTCTAAACCTAACCTAATAGGGCATTCACTATGTGCGCATCTATTCAAACAAAAATATTTGAAAACTTGTCATAAAAAAGGGTTTGAGAATTTAAGGTCCTAGTTAATCTTATTTTTATTAAAAATATAAAAGATTTGTAAGATGATAATTAACAAAAGTTTCACCTTTCTGTGTCTTCAAATGTTACCCTTTAATTTATTTCTGACGAGGTAACCAAATTATATATCGCACATGCAGATTTCATAAGGTGATTGAGCTTTTACCACAACAAGTATTTCATATCAATATCACAATTGAAAGTCAAATGTTATCGTCCGACACGGAATACGTGTGTTACGTTGTGTTCAAGATTTCAAAAATTGCCAGGGGTTGCATTGTCCAGTGAAAGTACGAGATTTACTCCACCAAGAAAATAACGAGGCGAATTTTTCTATTTTATTACCCCGAGCCCATTGAATACAAATGATATTACTCGGGTACCAAAACAAAGGGAAGATGGATGGATGGAGATTCAACTATGGAGATTTAACTCAACTCGTGAATTTAAGGATGATTCTCTTTCTATGAATATGAAATTTACAAGTTATGAAGGACCTATGTCTGGTCTCATTGTTTGTGGCCTTGAGTTTCGCCAATGTAAAAGATTTATAAGCCATAATTAGTATTATCAATTTTTACCGTGTATCAGGAAAAGGCTCTTATTGTTGGCACCTGGATAATTAAAAAAAAAAAATCATTTGTGAACTGAAGGTGTATCTTATGTATGTTTTAAGTGAAACAAAGTGGGTTTTGCAGAAATTTTGCTTGAAATTACCTTATCAATGTATGTTTTTGTGACATCATACAATGGTTAATTTACATTCAATATGCAGATCTATATAACTTGTAGCCGGTGATGGGATCCCACAAACTTGTCGGCTGCACTAAGCATTATTTTCATTTTTGGGGTCGAGTACAGGCGCAAGTTTGACTGTGCAAGTTTTATCTGTGATGTCTGCCATTTTAATATTGTTTTGGCTGCAAGTTTCATCTGCAAGTTGAGTTTCGACAGAAGTAATTTAATTGTGGAAAGTACTTTGTTTTCTTCAGCTGCTAGTGATATTTGGTGTCCAGGCTTAGAGAATTAGGCCTGGAAACATGCCACTTTCACCTTTTCAATGTCACCTCACCGCCACCTTTATTTACCCTTTTTTGCTAAACGACACTATCATTTTGCAAAACTTGATGAGTTAGTGTTTGAGGGTATAAAGGAACAAACTGAGCCACAGTCATTTATTACATTTGCAAGGATTGCCTATCAATGCATATATCACAGAAGAGAAAGACAGCCAACAGCTGATGAAGAGGTCATATAACATTGTTGGCCTTAACGTATGGATCTATGGTCTTAACGTGGTCAAGATATACCAAGTGAAATAACAACAAATGAATCAGAAATGCTTTGTAATTAATCATCATCATTATCTTTACAATCTATGTTCAAGTATAAATGCTAATTAAACGAATGGGTATAATTGAACCGTTGTGATGGTTCAACCCATCCAACAATTGTGTCTATTAATTTTGTAACTGTTTGTAATCATCAAGAAAACCGCCTTGGTTGACTTTTGTGTTTTCGACTTTGTGCCGACTTGGGTCGTTTGGGCGTTGACTTGGGAAGTACATCACTTAGACGCCAAATCGCATTTCGCATGGAGGATTTGTGCCCATGACAATTATCATCATGCAAGTTAAATCTCTTGGGGCATTGTTTTATTGACTTTTTAAGTCAACTACAACAGTTTGACTTTCAAGTTATTATGAAAGTTTTCAGACTAAGAAGTTTACGAAACTGAAACAAAGCCATTAATAGTTGTATGAGTAGTTCTAAATAGGGTTATTAGTCAAAGAAGTTACTAAAGTTTGCGAAAAGTTCACCTAAGTTACTATAGTTTTTTCGTTACAAAGAGGTTACTTAAGTTTGGTCACCGGTTATATAAGTTACTCAGTATGTTTTAACCTTCTACTATAGGTTTTTTTTTCGTTAATTTCAAAATGGTCCTCGACTAACTGTCGTTAGTTTTTCCGTTAGCTAACACCATTTGCAAAAACATTTGCGTTATTAGTCCTTTATCCTAACGACCGCTTATACTTAACTCAAAATTTGGTTTTCATACATTTTGTCCGTTTTCTTACGCTTTTTGACCCTTTTTATTTACGGGTTTTGCTTTCACGTTTCGCGCTCGCTTATATACGCCGCCATTTTCTTACACTTTCATCCGCTTTTCTTACGCTTTGTCCGCTTTTCTTACGTTTTCCGCTTTCACGCTTTTGTCTATTTTTCTTACGCTTTTGTCCGTTTTTCCGCTTTTATATGTTTTTGTCCGCTTTATACCTTTTCGCCCGCTTTATTACGTTTCATATGTTTTTCTTACGCTTTTATCGCTTTTCTTACTTTTTTCGTTTTCGACATTTTTTCTGTTTTTCACGTTTTCCTGCTTTCATACGATTTTGTTTATTTTACACGTTTTCACAATTCTATACACTTTTATACACATTTTACATACGTATAAAACATAACAAGTATAAAACATACAAACGTATAAAACATACAAAGGTGTAGAAAACATAAAACTAGTATGAAAATGTAAAAGACGTAAGAAACGTACACAAGCATATAAATGCGCACACAAATGTAATAAAAAATTATGAAAACCTATGAAACGTATGAAAATAAACGAAAATAGATGAAAACGCATAAAACGCATTTACAAGAGAGAAAACGTACATAAACATAAAACAATGTAAAGAAAGTATGACAAGAGAAAAACATTTATAAACGATAAAACGGATAGAAATGTACGAAAATATACAAAGATATGCGAAGGAGAAAATGTAAAAAAATAAAATAAAAAAAAGAAAAAAAAAAAAAAAAAAAAAAAAAAAAAAAAAGCATAGTAATTTTTGTTAAGGTTCAAGAACCTATTTAATAAACCCGTAAACTATAGTAACTTCCTTGTAACATTTTAAACTATGGTGTTGACGTGACAAGGGAACCGTGAATCACCGGTTGCCCACCCTCAAAGAACATTTATGTAACATTTTAATCTTTGAGTAACCCAAATGACAAACCCGCTTACTTAAGTTACCTCTTTGTAACGAAAAAAACTATAGTAACTTAGGTGAACTTTTTCGCAAACTTTAGTAACTTCTTTGACTAATAACCCTTCTAAATAAAAGCAATCTATTATATAGATTGACATGGCTAAGTATAAGTGAATTTGACCTTAATGCTTAAAGGGTGTATATCTTGGTAACTTACATGTAATGTTTTCTTTTTAGTCTTATTAAATATTTTTTTATGTCATTTGATACATGTTAAGAATTTTTGCTAGAGTTGAATTATCACATGTTACAACCGTTTGCAATTACATTTTGATATTTTTACATTGTATTTTGAACGTTATATGAAACACTTACCACAATATCGCATATTGTTAATTGTCTATCTCTAGGAACCGCTGCCGCTAGGCGCGGGTACTCGTCTAGTGGTTACAAACGAGTCGATTCAAGCTTTAGTGTGAAGCCTGGTTTAATAACTCAACAAGTTCGAGTTAAATTGTTTTACTTAATATTTTCACTTTTAACACTTCACATCTTTCTAGCTTTTCTTTTCATTTAATCTTATACATATAAACATAATTTTATGCATAATTTGTATAATCGCTATACTTATAATATGTTTTAGTTGTCAACCCAAAAATTTGTTTGCAATAATTTCATCCTAAAAAGATCACAATACAAGATATTTCAAGATGATATATTGACAATTAGTATCACATTTTATATCAATAAACACGTGATCCGCACTACATAATCGTAACACATCACTCTATGCCAAAAAAAAAAATGCCGCAAGTAATAAGCAAGGGTGGAACCGAGCCAAGCGTGCCATAACTCAGCTCGTTTATATACATAAAGCTCGAGATCGAGATCGTTTCGAGCCTCAAATTTTTAGCTCAAGCTTGGCTCGTGAAAATTTCACAAGCTGGAGCTCGGGTAAGGCTCGACTAATTTACATGACCCGTTTAAGTAAATAATGTTCAAATGAAACTCGGCTAGGGCTCGACTAATTATATGGCACGTTTAATTAAATAATGTTTGAATGAAACTCAGCCCGTTAATCACACTAAGGCTCGAGCTCATTTATACATACACTCTGTTCTTTAGATTCTATAAAGAGGGAAAGGGGAGTGAAGGGAATGAGTGTGAAGTGGTGGGGACACGAAATGAGGGATTGTTACAATTTTACTTGTGTTCTTGAGTTGTACAAAATAGAGGGGATGAAAAGGTATATGAAATGCTATGTAACTGTTAATTTGACAACTATGCCCCTTATGTTCAAAAGAAGGAATAGTAACAGGTATATGAACTGCTACATCTATTACCCAAATTCTTATTAGAGACCATAACTCTTGAGTCAAACTACATACATAAACCATAACTTGGAAACTTTTTTTACTTATAAACATCATCTGAGCATTACTAAATCAACAAAAAAATTAGCACTTTGACTTCAATGTGCCTCACATTTCATATCTTGTAAAAAAGATTACAGTGGTCAAAAGAAAGGTAAAATCATATCAGTAGCCTATCTTAACCTAGGCTAGAACAAAATGTTAATCTTGAGCAATGACATGATTTAAGAAGAGGTACGACAATAGACTAACTAGACATATTAATTTCGTTGTTGGGATACAACAAATAATCACTCCACATTTGATTCGCAATCGAGTTTCTTATCTCCTCTGCTCTACCGTCTATGTGCCTTGAACCATTTGCTTCATCTTCTTGTGTTGCATTTAAAACCTCGTTAATAACCTCATCTTCAAGATCTTTGTCACGGTCTTCATCAAGTAGATAGTTATGTAGAATACAACATGCCAAAAATATATCGGATTGTGTTTTGCGAGAGTAAAATGGTTCGGTGGTACTTCTAACTATAGGAAACCTTTTTTTTAAGACACCAAATGCCCTTTCAATAGCATTTCGCAATAAAGAATGACGGAGATTAAACAATTCTCGTGGATTTTGAGGTGCACGAGATGAGTATTCTTTTAAATGATATCTAACACCTCGATAAGGTGCTATGGGTGTAGTTCTATGAGGTAGACCTCCATCTACCAAATAATATTTACCTATAAATATACAAGAATTAGTAATTGTATACTGTAACATATAAAATAACTAACTTTGTAATGAAACTTTACCTTGAGGCATAAGTAGTTTGTCATCTCGTGAACGCATCTTTTATAATTCTCGAGTCAAGTCGCTCCTTCCCAACCACTCAAAACATATGTAAACTTCAAATCAAATGTACACGCAACTAATGCATTTATCGTTGGATAACCTTACGACCACGATATCTCGGAGCATCTTTACTAGGTACCCTCACACGAACATGTGTTCCATCAATTGCCCTATGTAATCCTTAAAAAGGGATAAAATCTCCTTTTTCTTGAATTTCTTTAGGGACGTGATCACCCGTGGGTTGTCGTATATATTGGTCTTCTAAGGATATAATTGCATTCAACACTCTATGAAAATGACGGCTAGTTGTTGATCCGGATCGACGATACATCCATGAAGCAAAACGGTTTCTCAAGTCATTCCCTTCGATATGCAAAAATCTAGCAACTTGCTCTTCAATTGACATACGTTGAGTTGGTCGAAGACCACCATCACGCTCTAACTTTTGACATAATTTAATCTATGCGTTCTCACTCATACGAATAAGGTTGCGACATTTACCACTAGTTAAGAGATTGTGCAACAATTCTTCTCGTACTTTTTCTCTATGAAACAACAATTCTCGGGAATGTAAATTAACACGATTTTTCTTGTGAACTCGGCGATATGTAATAAAAGCTACTGCTAGACAAATCAATTGGATTGCAGCTAAATATTGAATAAACAAAAGAGCATGTTGGTCATCCATTGTAAGTCTAAAACATCAAAAAAATAATTATGTTTAAAAATCAATACAAAGAAGCATAAAAATCAAGATATCCCTTTTGATACAACAAACCTATTGGTTGAAAAAAATCAAATACCCTTTGATAAATAAAATCTTTTATAAAAGCCCTTTACAATTGGTTCGTAGTTCTTTCTTATTAACTAAAGTATAAAACATATATGTAGAAGATGAAGGCATGTTGATTTCGCTTTTGACAATGGTTTTGATTAACTAGAGTTTATATGATTATAACAGTTAATAAATAAAAGATGAGAAAGAGTTAAGTCATTTAAGAGCAAACCTGAAGATGATATATTCACGAAATGGGTAATGGAAGAATGGCAACAAAGATTTGTAAATTAGGTGAATGTTGAGTTAGATGAATGAAAAAAATAAAAGATCTGTGTTATGTTAACAAGTGGTAATCTTGTCAATTTACATAAACTTAAACACTTTTCGTCCACTTCCATCCCAAATTTGAGCGGGTCATTTTGGAACCAAAATAAGTCAATATCCCTCCACTTGCTTTCACCCCTCTCTTTTCACTCTCTTACTTTTTTTAGAACGTGAATACTTTTTGAGTTTCTTTCCATTCCACTCACTTTCTTTCCATTAAATGACTTAAGAATACAGTGATAGTTATATCACTTATGTGTATAATCAAAATATATACATGTATATTTCTATGGCTTGTTTAGGCTCGAGCATCGATCTTTACATATAAAGCTTGATTATTAAATAAGCCCAAAGTTAAGCGTGGCTCTTTCGAGGTTCTTACCAATATGATTTTGAGCTTTTCACGAGCGGTTCAGTTCGTTTCCACCATGAAATGCATAAGTAATATCCTTAAACTATAAGAGCGCTTGGTATAATAACGCCCCCTCCTCGTTATTCCCACGTTAAGGCCCGTTACCCCGCTACCCACACCACCTCCCCTTTATTCCCACGTTAAGGTTTGCATGTTAAGCCTATAACAGGCGTAATAATTAAAAAAAAAAAATCACTTTACCCCCTAACGGCTACTTTGGGGTAAAAATCATTTACCCCGCGTTTCAAACGGCTATTTCTAAAATAAAATAAAATTCAAAACATTTTTTTACCACTATAAATACCCAACTAAAACAACATTTTTTTCACACTTCCACTACTCAATCCTCTCAATCTTATACTTCCAATTACTAAAAAAAATGTCAGGAGACAACAACGATGATACATTCATGAATCTTCTCGGTGGTGGGTGAAATACCTCAAACCTGGGTTCACCTTCAAACCCGAACGCGGGTTCATCTTTAAACCCCAACGTCTCTTTTTCCAACCCAATAGGCTTGCCGAGCCAAGATCTTTTCCTACAACATCAACAATATCTGTTTTGGCAACAAACTCAATAAAACACATTAAACACCAACTTTCAAAATCTACAATTCTCACAACAATCACAAACTGAAACACAAGATATTCCAGAAACACCCACTTCTCCTCTAAAGCCCAAAAGTCGTGGTAAACAAAAGAACAAAAAATACAAAGACCCTGAACCAATCGATGATGATGACGAAAACTGCGTTGCTGGGCGTTGGCAACCAAAAGAGGAAGAATTACTTGCCAGGTGTTATGTAGCTGTTACGGAGGATCCGATGATCGGGCGTGCACAAGGATATGACGTTTTGGCATCGGGTCAAAAATGAGTTCAATAGACTCAATTTTCAACGACGCAACAAGGATATGGTAACAAGCAGTGGAAAACGTTGAACCGTGATTACACAAAGTTCAACGGGTTTTTCAAACGCATGCAACGGGAACGTAGAATTGGGGAAAGTGAGATGGATGTCATGAAACGGGCGAAGCAAATGTATCGTGACGAGCACAACCGCGCCGCTTTCTCTCGACGATGCTTGGGAGATTTTGCGAAGATATGAAATGGGACTCGCGGATCCGGTTGATTTAACCGCGATGTCCTGCCAAACAAACGAGGCTTTGTTTGGTCATGATGAACAACCACGCCCCATGGGAAAAAAACATGCTTCTAAGAAAGCAAGATCCGAGAGCACGACAAGTACTGGGGGAGCGAGCACCGGAGGAACGAGCTCGTCAAGTCAATTCACCGAAACTATGACAAACGAGTATCGTATCAAACGTGAAACCGCCCAAGCGGCGTATCGGGCCCAACAAGTCAAAGATGAAACAATAACAAGGTATTGGAAGAGATGAAATTTTTGATGATTGACACTGATGGCAAAGATCCAAATGTCGTGGCTTGGATCAATGATGAAAAGACCGAATCATCAAAAATATAACTTGCAACCTCGTCACTAGATTGTATTTTCGCTGTTTCCTTTATGTTGTAACGCTTAATTTGCCGTGTCTTTTTATTTCGTTGTAACTTTTTTTTAATTTCGATTGTAATATGTTTTCAAATTAATGATATGTTTTTAATAAATAAAGTGTTTGTTTTAGTTTAGGGTTGAATTTGAAAATATGTGAGTTAAGGTTTAACCTTGGGAATGTTATGATAAGGGTGTTTTTGGGTGAGTTAAATCGATGTGGTGACGTGACATGGTGTTAAAGTTTAACCTAGGTTATTATACCTAGTGCTCTAAGGGTGGTGTAATAAAACTCTATTGAATATTTGTTGGGCCAAATATAATGGGCTTATAAAATCAAGTTTTATACCCAAAACAATCAACTTTATTATCAATTTTATAAATTAACAGATACCCATTAAAGAATCTTGAAATGGGTATGGCCCAATTTTTCTAAACTTTCATTTCCCAATTCAATTTCAATTTCAAGAATCAAGAAAATATTAAGGGTGTGTTTGGTAGAGAAATGAGACAAGAGAAATAGAAATAAATTGAATTTCATTGTTTGGTGGATGAGAGAAATCAAAAGGTGAATTTGAGAGAATTGATAGAGAATTGGTAGTGTAATTTTTAAAGTTTCATTTCCATCACTTTTAGTTGGGAAATTGGAGAAATGGAAATGGTTAGTTTTTGTAATATTTTTTTTTTACAATACGTATTTTTCTTTTTTAAACTTATATGTGTATTTTAGTATCATATAGATTATTTAAAAAAATTAATTTGTTAATTTTTCTTAGAAAAAAATACATTTAAAGAAAATTAAATAATTTTTATAAAAAATTAAAATTTTCAAACAACTATATTTTAAAAAAAATTAAAAATTAAAAATAAGTTTTTTTAAATATTTTTAAAAGAAAAATAAATTTAAAAATAAAAACTTTAAAAATATATATTTTTAAATTTTAGAAAAAATTATATTTTTCAGAATTGTTATTTAGAAAAAAAATTAAAAAAATCAACAAACAAATATATGTGAATCTCTCATATGACAAAAGTTATTTAATTTTTTTTTTTTTTTTTTTTTTTCATTTCTCGTGTCAAGTCTCTATTGTTACCAAACATTAGAATTGAACAAAATTCTCTCTCGATTTCTATTCTCTCGAATTTCTATTCTTTAACTCATTTCATTTCTTTGAAATTCTCTACCAAATGTACCCTTAGAGTTTAAGCATTAAAAAAATAAAAATGCATCGTTTGAAATCATTATCAGCATTGAAAAAGTTAAAATGTAGTAACAGTTACTTCTGCTGCTCAACATGATAATGTTTATAATCATTTTCAAGATGAGGTATAAATATTTATAAATCTTGATTTTTTTTATTTTTTGAAAAGTGGTTTTTTTTCTTGTTTAAATTTAAAGTTTCTGATGTTTCATATGTATGATTTTAAAGGGGTTAGGGGGTGTTTTGGATTATCTTGTTTTTCGGTGTATGAGCTTATTTGAAATTATAAAACTCAAAAGCTTGGTTTTGAGGCTTTTGAAGTTGAGCTTATTGACTTGATAAGTCCGTAGCTCAGGTTGATAAGCGCTAAGCTGGAAAAAAAATGAGCTTATGAGCTTTTTCAATTTCAAATAACATATTAAGTAAGATGATACAATACGTGTTGGAAACAGAAAACATGCCCAAGAATCTGGCAACGTCCAACGAGTCGCTAAGGACTATTACAAAACAACTGAATCCACAAATGTCATGATGATATTAATACTCAGATATAACCTGCTGCAGCGGATGTTGTTAACAGATAACAGTAGCATACCAGAGAAATACACTTTCAAAACGCATATCATTACACACAAATAAGCAGAATAACGCTTGCAGCCAACTTGCATAAAATTAAAACGGAGGGTACAATTTAAAGGCAATTTAAAGGGCAATTGAAAATTTATGAAACCTAAACACAAAAATTTATAGCACGAAAACTCCAAAATCTTACAACAGTGACAGTGCTATCATAACCATGATATGATTGGGTTAGCTACCTAGCTAGGACCAACTTGGTTCAATCCAGTAGGTGTTATAACGGCTCATTCTGCTAAAATGTTCTTCACTGCCCATGGGATCGAATGTGTCATACTTGCATGTTTCGAGTGAATAAAAGACCATCCTCTTGTTCTTGGAATGCAATTCTGGAAAATAGATCTTGTTCTCCATATTTTGCGATTTGGCTTCAATGCAAAGACATGTTGTACTACAAATATAAATCGTGTTCCTTCCTAAACTATGTAACTTTTCCCATTCTTTTGTAGAATCGTTCATCTTGAATACCTCAACCAACTCTCCAGACAGCCCTACAATTATTAGTAAAAGATGTTGATCGCATTTCTTAAGGAAATGTTGTGCCCTCGAAGTGCAACAACTTCTTGGGGTTTCGGCTATAACTGCCTCCCAATAGAAATCATCTTCATCTAAATCCAAATCTTTTAACACATCAAGCTCTCCTTCATCAGACAAGGCATAAAGATCCCGACCATAAAATGTTGGAAAACAAAATGTATATGAATAATGATAATGAAAGTCAATCCTACGCCAGGATGGATCCCCGCCAACAAAGTGGATGTAAGCATAACTGTCTCCTTTTGGGAGTAAAACAACCATACAATCAGGGGAAGTAGGTGGTGCTGAGAAACAAAAGCTTCCATCAATATAACCTAAATATGGAAGCTCGCGGATATCATTTGTAAAGGGGTTATAGAAAACCAGTGTCTTCCAGGAACCGAGGTAAAACAACAACCAACCAAACCTGGAATAGCATATTCTGTCAAGATAGATCGGTAAATCTAATTTGTTCATAAAGAACATGTAACCAGACATGGGATCAGTAAAAGTAAATATGCCTTGTTCTTTGTCAACCTCCATTAGCCAGGAGGGTGAAAGTAACAATTTATCGCTCCATTCTATTGTAGGTGCTGCAAAATGACAATACTTGCATGTAGCACGGAAGTTCATGTATTCCAAACCAACACAATATTCCATGATCGTCTCCAAAATATGAAGCGGAAGATTGAGTAGGTGTGATTCGCGAAACTGCACATCATCCGTTGATCTTCTTACCACCATTTTGTTGTCCCTGTCCTGTAGTTTTGGATAAGAATTATCACTCTCCAGCCTACACAGCAAAAGGTTCTTCTATAAGAAAATGTTTCCGTAGTTTTAATTAACGATAATAGACAAACACAAATTAAAGCAATACCTGCATTCCCACAATGACACATGGCTTGTTGGCAGAACTTGAGGATGCATCAAAGATATGGAGATTGTTTTATAGGGCTAAAAAAGAGAGAGTAATCTAGAGCAGGATCCGTGGAAATTGCAGGGCTATAAAAGACAGAGTAATCATGAGTAGAATCAACAAAAAAGCTAGCGTCTTTGAGGTCTAACATTTCTTCCCACATCAAACTTGTCACGCTCAAGTATTTGAGCTCTTCCTCTTGCATTAATTCACAAGTAATTAGGCATGTCCCATTCTCTAAGACAATAATACTCTTCCCACTTTATTCTAGTCATATTCAGATTATGCAGAGACACTACAGCAAGTGTTTTCTTTTTTTTCTCGTTATACGCCATTTTAATGCAAAATAGTATCGAGCCAGATCCTTTTAGAAAATAATTTTTCTTGTCTAAAGAAAATAAGTAATGACCAGTAGGACATGCCCCAAATAACATTAGTTCTATCTCAACTTCTATCCTGAACAGCAATGTCAACGATATGACAAAAGGAGCAAGATTACCTTCTGTATTCAACGCAAATACTTTACCATCGCAACAAGCTAGGCTATGTATCAAACTTCCACCACCAGTTATTCTTTTGAGTTGTTCAGTGTATGACAGTTCGGTCCATCTTAACCGCGATCGGTTACGCTCAATATGACAAGAAAACAAAGTAAGGAACTGTGGCTCTTGTTAACAAGAGAACTGAACTTGGACCATAAGGAGTGTTGGCTACGTTTCACAGGTTTAACATCAAGCCACTTTCGTTGCATGACTTGTTTATAAGTGACCATGGTATTCGAATGGATTTGAGAGACAAAGTGTATATGTATACGAGTAGATATAAAAACACAGAAATATGTAAACACAAGTTTTGATATAAACTGTAAGAATTGTTGTGATTACAAACGACTCCATCTAATCCTATTTAAGCATAATGAAACGACACAAATCACAAAGGTGAACCATTGTGTCGATTCTGAAATAATGTTTTTAACCGCCACTTAACTGGCCCTAACGAAATTAACTAACAAACTAAAGGGGTGTTTGGATCAAACATGACCCAACCCATGTCCACGCCTTTTGACCCATTATACTAAAACATAAAGTAAATATTGTCCTTTAACATACAACACATTAAAAGAAGGCTACAAGGAGCATAACAAACAACAATGGCTAATATCGTCACAATTTCAGCATTCAAAACCAAGGGGAAGATGAATTATCTCACCAGTTTCTGGATGCCAAAGAGACCACATGACTTGGTTGAAGAGAATTACCCAGCCATAGAATCACCCTCTAATGCGCCTCCCATGCAACTCATGAATTCTATAACGAGAACTAAATGTTGGGTCGATTATGTTGCGAAAGCCTGGACTTCTTCGCCTGGGCTTTGAGAAATTAACCATGGATACTTTGCAGATAAGTCGCAATACATCATATACGAAACACAGTCTTGCACCATCTAACAATGTTATTACAATATTTAGAGGTTACGTAATGAAGTAATAGTTTATAATTGTCAACATAAAACTACATATCTTGAGAACCTATTTAATGAATGAATCACTCGCTTAAACTTTAAACTCATAAAAACAACTTTTAAAGAGTTGTACAAGTAAACATATTTCACGAGTTGTACTTTTAAAGAGTGCATCCCCTACTTCAACGCTCATCATTGCAACGCCACATAAGTAGCGATACCACCGAGGGAACCACTAAGACCTCGACCATCAAAACGGTTTTCAAGTTTTGAGGTAATATTTTGAGTTTTTTAATTGATCAATGAGTTTTGAAGGTTTTTTTATAGATCTATAGATTTTAATTGATCAATGGCGTTTTTTTTCTGTGTCGCCGCTTTTTCGTCGGAAAAAGTTGCCGCCGCCGGGAAGTGTTTCTACCGACAAAACCCACAACTACATATGAAGGTATTTTTTGCTGAGTAATTTTGTAAATTATTTTATTTTATTTATTTATTTATTTATTTATTTTATTTTATTTTATTTTTATTTTTTTTAAGATTAAGTCGTTTTTAGAGTTAGGGTTTGAATTATTTTGATGAGTTTCTGAAATTAGGATATTCATTTTGTATTATGTGATTTGCAGCTACCTATATAATCTTTGGTACCCTGCCGGAAAATGCGTACCCACGTTGTAAACTGCATACAAGCACCGGAATCTGCGTCGGAGAGGGTGTTTAATAGGATGCCGAGATGAGATGGGGTGTCGTGGAATGCGGTTATTGCTGGTTATGATGGTTTTGTTTTTTGGGAGAAAAGTGTTGACTGTTATAAGATGATGTTGAGTGATGGAAGAGGGGTGAGTTTGAATAGGATTATGTTTTCGACTATGGTTAGTTTGGCGTCAAGTAATGGGTTGATTGGGTTGTGTAAGCAGATACATGGACCGATTGTGAGATATGGGTTTGGAGATTATGTGTTTGTGGGTAGTCTGTTGGTGGAAATGTATGCGAAAGGAGGGCTGATAGATGAGGCAAAACGAGTTTTTGATGATTTGGCTTAAAAGAATGTGGTGATGTAAATGCGATGATTATGGGTCTTCTTTGTTGTGGGAAGATCGTCACGCTAAGGAGTCAAGCAAGTAAGTTTTAAATATTATGTCTAATGATATTGTAATTGTTCATATTAATCAACAAAACATCATTAAATGTCTTGTTAATATAATATGTAATGATCATTATAGATTTATATCTATTAGTTAATCACCAATATTATTATGTGTCTAAATGTGGTGCATGTGTGCCATGTGCCAACCCGTATAGCATTGTCAAGAAAGAGTATAAGCTAATTTGAATGCCAATAAAGACCACTTTTTTGTATGCCAACTATTTTATTTTAATGTTATGTACTCGACGAGACTTCATTGACAAAGACTCCAATCGCGACTCGGTTGTTATTAGTTTATGTTTAGGTTTAAGTGGTTGCCCTATAAACTAGATGGACAAATAATTAGGGAGACAACAAAGGTTTAAGTTACGAACCGGTGATGTATGCAAAGGGTAGATTACTTGGTAAAGATCCGGTTTAGTTTTTCGCTTTGAGGAATTAATTGCAAGCTATAGGAAAGTCCATTCGACTCTTTATGCAATTGCCTGCTAGCTTCCGGCCGAGTTCAACAATTACAGTGCACTTACTACCGGTCGGTTCATTATGCGGTAGATTGTAACGAGAGACTACTTTGGTTGTAATATTCATTCAAAATACCCTATTCCACTTTTAGTTCACCTTTTGTATTAAGTTGAGTGTAACTGAGTACTTGTTGCTACTATAGGGTTTCTTGGACTTAAAAATGAGGAAGTGGCTCAGGAACTTGGTAACAAGATGCATTGCCATCACACCAAGTCTAATATTCTCGATAATTAGGGGATCTGCTGGAGCTGGAAGACTGATTATCATAGCATCGGTTTGTATATCCATCCTCGCTTTATTTAGACATATCAATGTTTCTTGAAATCCAATTTTCTATATGGATATACTGTAGATGATACTGTCCTTTGAACTTCCATTTGCACTCATTCCACTCCTCATGTTCAGTAGCTCAGCTACCAAAATGGGACCTCACAAGAATTCGATAATTGTGAGTTATGGATCCGTAACTCTCATCTGTGTATAGTAACTGAAGGGATATAAAACTCTGATTTCTTTTCTTTTTTTGTAGATCATTGCCTTGTCATGGATACTAGGACTTGGGATAATCAGTAGCAACATCTACTACTTGACTACATCGTTTGTTGATTGGCTAATCCATAGCACCTTCCCAAAGGTTGCTAATGTGTTCATTGGGATACTAGCATTCCCCCTCATGGCTATCTACATTCTCTCAGTGATCTACCTCATGGCTATCTACATATATTGAGACGACAAAGCTTGACCCTAGCGCTCAAATTAGCATGGAAAGTGGACAATATGATGTTGACAGAAGGAGGGATTTGTGCCCATGACAGTTATCATCATGCAAGTTAAATCTCTTGGGGCATTGTTTTATTGACTTTTTTAAGTCAACTACAACAGTTTGACTTTCAAGTTATTATGAAAGTTTTCAGACTAAGAACAGTTACGTAAACTGAAACAAAGCCATTAATAGTTGTATGAGTAGTTCTAAATAGGGTTATTAGTCAAAGAAGTTACTAAAGTTTGCGAAAAAGTTCACCTAAGTTACTATAGTTTTTTCGTTACAAGAGGTTACTTAAGTTTGGTCACCGGTTATATAAGTTACTCTGTATGTTTTAACCTTCTACTATAGGTTTTTTTTTTCGTTAATTTCAAAATGGTCCTCGACTAACGTCGTTAGTTTTTCCGTTAGCTAACAACCATTTGCAAAAACATTTGCACCGTTAGTCCTTTATCCTAACGACCGCTTATACTTAACTCAAAATTTGGTTTTCATACATTTTGTCCGTTTTTCTTCGCTTTTGACCCTTTTATTTACGGGTTTTCTGCTTTCACACGCTTTTATCGCTTTCGCTTCGCTTTATCGTTTTCGCCTATTTTCTTACACTTTCATCCGCTTTTCTTACGCTTTGTCCGCTTTTCTTACGTTTTCCGCTTTCACGCGTTTTGTCTATTTTTCTTACGCTTTTGTCCGTTTTTCCGCTTTTATATGTCCGCTTTATACCTTTTCACCCGCTTTATTACGTTTCATATGTTTTCTTACGCTTTTATCCTTTTCTTACTTTTTCGTTTCGGACATTTTTTTCTGTTTTTCTTACGTTTTCCCATTTTCATACAATTTTGTTTATTTTACACGCCACACAATTCTATACACTTTTATACACATTTTACATACGTATAAAACATAACAAGTATAAAACATACAAACGTATAAAACATACAAAGGTGTAGAAAACATAAAACTAGTATGAAAACGTAAAAGACGTCTGAAACATACACAAGCATATAAATGCGCACACAAATGTAATAAAAAAATTATGAAAACCTATGAAACGTATGAAAATAAACGAAAATAGATGAAAACGCATAAAACGCATTTACAAGAGAGAAAACGTACATAAACGTAAAACAATGTAAAGAAAGTATGACAAGAGAAAAACATTTATAAATGTATAAAACGGATAGAAATGTACGAAAATATACAAAGATATGCGAAGGAGAAAATGTAAAAAAATTAAAATAAAAAAAAAGAAAAAAAAAAAAAAAAAAAAAAAAAACGCATAGTAATTTTTGTTAAGGTTCAAGAACCTATTTAATAAACTCGTAAACTATAGTAACTTCCTTGTAACATTTTAAACTATGGTGCCGGCGCGGACAAGGGAACCGTGTCATCAGGTTGCCCACCTCATGCAAAGAACATTTATGTAACATTTTTAATCTTTGAGTAACCCAAATGACAAACCCGCTTACTTAAGTTACCTCTTTGTAACGAAAAACTATAGTAACTTAGGTGAACTTATTCGCAAACTTTAGTAACTTCTTTGACTAATAACCCTTCTAAATAAAAGCAATCTATTATATAGATTGACATGGCTAAGTATAAGTGAATTTGACCTTAATGAGCTTAAAGGGTGCATGTATATCTTGGTAACTTACATGTAATGTTTTCTTTTTTAGTCTTATTAAATATTTTTTTATGTCGTTTGATACATGTTAAGAATTTTTGCTAGAGTTGAATTATCACATGTTACAACCGTTTGCAATTACATTTTGATATTTTTACATTGTATTTTGAACGTTATACGAAACACTTACCACAATATCGCATATTGTTAATTGCCTATCCCTAGGAACCGCTGCCGCTAGGCGCGGGTACTCGTCTAGTGGTTACAAACGAGTCGATTCAAGCTTTAGCGTGAAGCCTGGTTTAATAACTCAACAAGTTCGAGTTAAATTGTTTTACTTAATATTTTCACTTTTAACACTTCACATCTTTCTAGCTTTTCTTTTTCATTTAATCTTATACATATAAACATAATTTTATGCATAATTTGTATAATGACTATACTTATATTATGTTTTTAGTTGTCAACCCAAAAAAATTTGTTTGCAATAATTTCATCCTAAAAAAGATCACAATACAAGATATTTCGAAGATGATATATTGACAATTAGTATCACATTTTATATCAATAAACACGTGATCCGTGTACATAATCGTAACACATCACTATATGCCAAAAAATGCCGCAAGTAATAAGCAAGGGTGGAACCGAGCCAAGCGTGCCATAACTCAGCTCGTTTATATACATAAAGCTCGAGATCGAGATCGTTTCGAGCCTCAAATTTTTAGCTCAAGCTTGGCTCGTGAAAATTTTACAAGCTCGAGCTCGGATAAGGCTCGACTAATTTACATGACCCGTTTAAGTAAATAATGTTCAAATGAAACTCGGCTAGGGCTCGACTAATTATATCGCACGTTTAATTAAATAATGTTTGAATGAAACTCAGCCCGTTAATCACATTAAGGCTCGAGCTCATTTATACATACACTCTGTTCTTTAGATTCTATAAAAAGGGAAAGGGGAGTGAAGGGAATGAGTGTGAAGTGGTGGGGACACGAAATGAGGGATTGTTACAATTTTACTTGTGTTCTTGAGTTGTACAAAATAGAGGGGATGAAAAGGTATATGAAATGCTATGTAACTGTTAATTTGACAACTATGCCCCTTATGATCAAAAGAAGGAATAGTAACAGGTATATGAACTGCTACATATATTACCCAAATTCTTATTAGAGACCATAACTCTTGAGTCAAACTACATACATAAACCATAACTTGGAAACTTTTTTTACTTATACTGAGCATTACTAAATCAACAAAAAAATTAGCACTTTGACTTCAATGTGCCTCACATTTCATATCTTGTAAAAAAGATTACAGTGGTCAAAAGAAAGGTAAAATCATATCAGTAGCCTATCTTAACCTAGGCTAGAACAAAATGTTAATCTTGAGCAATGACATGATTTAAGAAGAGGTACGAAAATAGACTAACTAGACATATTAATTTCGTTGTTGGGATACAACAAATAATCACTCCACATTTCATTCGCAATCGAGTTTCTTATCTCCTTTGCTCTACCGTCTATGTGCCTTGAACCATTTGCTTCAACTTCTTGTGTTGCATTTAAAACCTCGTTAATAACCTCATCTTCAAGATCTTTGTCACGGTCTTCCTCAAGTAGATAGTTATGTAGAATACAACATGCCAAAAATATATCGTATTGTGTTTTGCGAGAGTAAAATGGTTCGGTGGTACTTCTAACTATAGGAAACCTTTTTTAAGACACCAAATGCCCTTTCAATAGCATTTCGCAATAAAGAATGACGGAGATTAAACAATTCTCGTGGATTTTGAGGTGCACGAGATGAGTATTCTTTTAAATGATATCTAACACCTCGATAAGGTGCTATGGGTGTAGTTCTATGAGGTAGACCTCCATCTACCAAATAATATTTACCTATAAATATACAAGAATTAGTAATTGTATACTGTAACATATAAAATAACTAACTTTGTAATGAAACTTTACCTTGAGGCATAAGTAGTTTGTCGTCTCGTGTGAACGCATCTTTTATAATTCTCGAGTCAGAAGCCGTTCCTTCCCAACCACTCAAAACATATCTAAACTTCAAATCAAATGTACACGCAACTAATGCATTTATCGTTGGATAACCTTACGACCACGATATCTCGAGCATCTTTACTAGGTACCTCACACGAACATGTGTTCCATCAATTGCCCTATGTAATCCTTAAAAAGGATAAAATCTCCTTTTTCATGAATTTCTTTAGGGACAGTATCACCCGTGGGTTGTCGTATATATTGGTCTTCTAAGGATATAATTGCATTCAACACTCTATGAACATGACGGCTAGTTGTTGATCAGGATCGACAATACATCCATGAAGCAAAACGGTTTCTCAAGTCATTCCCTTCGATATGCAAAAATCTAGCAACTTGCTCTTCAATTGACATACGTTGAGTTGGTCGAAGACCACCATCACGCTCTAACTTTTGACATAATTTAATCTATACGCTCACCATACGAATAAGGTTGCGACATTTACCACTAGTTAAGAGATTGTGTAAAACTTTTCTCGTACTTTTCTCTATGAAACAACAATTCTCGGAATGTAAATTAACACGATTTTTCTTGTGAACTCGGCGATATGTAATAAAAGCTACTGCTAGACAAATCAATTGGATTGCAGCTAAATATTGAATAAACAAAAGAGCATGTTGGTCATCCATTGTAAGTCTAAAACATCAAAAAAATAATTATGTTTAAAAATCAATACAAAGAAGCATAAAAATCAAGATATCCCTTTTGATACAACAAACCTATTGGTTGAAAAAAAAATCAAATACCCCTTTGATAAATAAAATCTTTTTATAAAAAGCCCTTTACAATTGGTTCGTAGTTCTTTTCTTATTAACTAATGTATAAAACATATATGTAGAAGATGAAGGCATGTTGATTTCGTTTTGACAGTGGTTTTGATTAACTAGAGTTTATATGATTATAACATTTAATAAATAAAAGATGAGAAAGAGTTAAGTCATTTAAAAGCAAACCTGAAGATGGTATATTCACGAAATGCGTAATGGAAGAATGGCAACAAAGATTTGTAAATTAGGTGAATGTTGAGTTAGATGAATGAAAAAAATAAAAGATCTGTGCTATGTTAACAAGTGGTAATCTTGTCAATTTACATAAACTCAAACACTTTTTGTCCACTTCCATCCCAAATTTGAGCGGGTCATTTTGGAACCAAAATAAGTCAATATCCCTCTACTTGCTTTCACCCCCCTCTCTTTTAACTCTCTTACTTTTTTAGAACGTGAATACTTTTGAGTTTCTTTCCATTCCACTCACTTTCTTTCCATTAAATGAGTTTAGAACACAGGTGATAGTTATATCACTTATGTATAATCAAAATATATACATGTATATTTCTATGGCTTGTTTAGGCTCGAGCATCGATCTTTACATATAAAGCTTGATTATTAAATAAGCCCAAAGTTAAGCGTGGCTCTTTCGAGGTTCTTACCAATATGATTTTGAGCTTTTCACGAGCGGTTCAGTTCGTTTCCACCATGAAATGCATAAGTAATATCCTTAAACTATAAGAGCAGTTGGTACAATAACGCCCCCATCCCTCGTTATTCCCACGTTAAGGCCCGTTACCCCCCGTTACCCACACCACCTCCCCCTTTATTCCCACGTTAAGGTTTGCATGTTAAGCCTATAACCAAGCGTTAGTAATTATTAAAAAAAAAAAAAAAAAAAAAAAACAAAAAAAATCCACTTTACCCCCCTAAAGGCTACTTTGGGGTAAAAAAAATCATCTCCTCTAAAGCCCAAAAGTCGTGGTAAACAAAAGAACAAAAAATACAAAGACCCTGAACCAATCGATGATGATGACGAAAACTGCATTGCTGGGCGTTGGCAACCAAAAGAGGAAGAATTACTTGCCAGGTGTTATGTAGCTGTTACGGAGGATCCGATGATCGGGCGTGCACAAGGATATGATACGTTTTGGCATCGGGTCAAAAATTAGTTCAATAGACTCAATTTTCAACGACGCAACAAGGATATGGTAACAAGCAAGTGGAAAACGTTGAACCGTGATTACACAAAGTTCAATTGGTTTTTCAAACGTGCGCAACGGGAACAGAGAAGTGGGGAAAGTGAGATGGATGTCATGAAACGGGTGAAGCAAATGTATCGTGACGAGCACAAATCCGCGCCGTTTTCTCTCGACGATGCTTGGGAGATTTTGCGTAAGCATAAGAAATGGGACTCGCCGGATCCGGTTGATTTAACCGGCGATGTCCCAAGCCAAACAAACGAGGCTTTGTTTGGTCATGATGAACAACCACGCCCCAAAAAAACATGCTTCCAAGAAAGCAAGATTCGAGAGCACGACAAGTACTGGGGGAGCGAGCACCGGAGGAACGAGCTCGTCAAGTCAATTCACCGAAACTATGACAAACGAGTATCGTATCAAACGTGAAACCGCCCAAGCGGCGTATCGGGCCCAGCAAGTCAAAGATGAAACAATAACAAGGTTGGAAGAGATGAAATTTTTGATGATTGACACTGATGGCAAAGATCCAAATGTCGTGGCTTGGATCAATGACGAAAAAGACCGAATCATCAAAAAATATAACTTGCAACCTCGTCACTAGATCGTATTTTCGTCGTTTCCTTTATGTTGTAACGTTTAATTTGCCGTGTCTTTTTTTATTTCGTTGTAACTTTTTTTTTTTTAATTTCGTATTGTAATATGTTTTCAAATTAATGATATGTTTTTTAATAAATAAAGTGTTTGTTTTAGTTTAGGGGTTGAATTTGAAAATATGTGAGTTAAGGTTTAACCTTGGGAATGTTATGATAAGGGGTGTTTTTTGGGTGAGTTAAATCTGATGTGGCGCTGACGTGGCATGGTGTTAAAGTTTAACCTAGGTTATTATACCTAGTGCTCTAAGGGTGGTGTAATAAAACTCTATTGAATATTTGTTGGGCCAAATATAATGGGCTTATAAAATCAAGTTTTATACCCAAAAAAGAATCAACTTTATTATCAATTTTATAAATTAACAGATACCCATTAAAGAATCTTGAAATGAGTATGGCCCAATTTTTCTAATCTTTCATTTCCCCAATTCAATTTCAATTTCAAGAATCAAGAAAATATTAAGGGTGTGTTTGGTAGAGAGAAATGAGACAAGAGAAATAGAAATGAATTGAATTTCATTGTTTGGTAGATGAGAGAAATCAAAAGGTGAAGAATTGGAGAGAATTGATAGAGAATTGGTAGTGTAATTTTTAAAGTTTCATTTCCATCACTTTTAGTTGGGAAATTGGAGAAATGGAAATGGTTAGTTTTTGTAATATTTTTTTTACAATACGTATTTTTCTTTTTAAACTTATATGTGTATTTTAGTATCATATAGATTATTTAAAAATTAATTTGTTAATTTTTCTTAGAAAAAATACATTTAAAAAAATTAAATAATTTTATAAAAATTAAAATTTTCAAACAACTATATTTAAAAAAATAAAAATTAAAAATAAGATTTTTTAAATATTTTTAAAAGAAAAATAAATTTAAAAATAAAAACTTTAAAAAATATATATTTTTAAATTTTAGAAAAAATTATATTTTTCGAATTGTTATTGAGAAAAAATTAAAAAAATTCAACAAACAAATATATGTGAGTCTCTCTCATATGACAAAAGTTATTTAATTTTTTTTTCATTTCTCAGGTCAAGTCTCTATTGTTACCAAACATTAGAATTGAACAAAATTCTCTACTGATTTCTATTCATTCTCTGAATTTCTATTCTTTAACTCATTTCATTTCTTTGAAATTCTCTCTACCAAATGTACCCTTAGAGTTTAAGCATTAAAAAAAATAAAAAATGCATCGTTTGAAATCATTATCAGCATTGAAAAAGTTAAAATGTAGTAACAGTTACTTCTGCTGCTCAACATGATAATGTTTATAATCATTTTCAAGATGAGGTATAAATATATATAAATCTTGATTTTTTTTTATTTTTTGAAAACTGGTTTTTTTTTCTTGTTTAAATTTAAAGTTTATGATGTTTCATATGTATGATTTTAAAGGGGTTAAGGGGGTGTTTTGGATTATCTTGTTTTTCGGGTGTATGAGCTTATTTGAAATTATAAAAACTCAAAAGCTTGGTTTTTGAGGCTTTTGAAGTTGAGCTTATTGACTTGATAAGTCCGTAAGCTCACGTTGATAAGCGCTAAGCTGGAAAAAAAAAATGAGCTTATGAGCTTTTTCAATTTCAAATAACATAGTAAGTAAGATGATACAATACGTGTTGGAAACAGAAAACATGCCCAAGAATCTGGCAACGTCCAACGAGTCGCTAAGGACTATTACAAAACAACTGAATCCACAAATGTCATGATGATATTAATACTCCGTATTATAACCTGCTGCAGCGGATGTTGTTAACAGATAACAGTAGCATACCAGAGAAATACACTTTCAAAACGCATATCATTACACACAAATAAGCAGAATAACGCTTGCAGCCAACTTGCATAAAATTAAAAACAGAGGGTACAATTTAAAGGCAATTTAAAGGGCAATTGAAAATTTATGAAACCTAAACACAAAAAATTTATAGCACGAAAACTCCAAAATCTTACAACAGTGACAGTGCTATCATAACCATGATATGATTGGGTTAGCTACCTAGCTAGGACCAACTTGGTTCAATCCAGTAGGTGTTATAACGGCTCATTCTGCTAAAATGTTCTTCACTGCCCATGGGATCGAATGTGTCATACTTGCATGTTTCGAGTGAATAAAAGACCATCCTCTTGTTCTTGGAATGCAATTCTGGAAAATAGATCTTGTTCTCCATATTTTGCGATTTGGATTCAATGCAAAGACATGTTGTACTACAAATATAAATCGTGTTCCTTCCTAAACTATGTAACTTTTCCCATTCTTTTGTAGAATCGTTCATCTTGAATACCCCAACCAACTCTCCAGACAGCCCTACAATTATTAGTAAAAGATGTTGATCGCATTTCGTAAGGAAATGTTGTGCCCTCGAAGTGCAACAACTTCTTGGGGTTTCGGCTATAACTGCCTCCCAATAGAAATCATCTTCATCTAAATCCAAATCTTTGAACACATCAAGCTCTCCTTCATCAGACAAGGCATAAAGATCCCGACCATAAAATGTTGGAAAACAAAATGTATATGAATAATGATAATGAAAGTCAATCCTACGCCAGGATGGATCCCCGCCAACAAAGTGGATGTAAGCATAACTGTCTCCTTTTGGGAGTAAAACAACCATACAATCAGGGGAAGTAGGTGGTGCTGAGAAACAAAAGCTTCCATCAATATAACCTAAATATGGAAGCTCGCGGATATCATTTGTAAAGGGGTTATAGAAAACCAGTGTCTTCCAGGAACCGAGGTAAAACAACAACCAACCAAACCTGGAATAGCATATTCTGTCAAGATAGATCGGTAAATCTAATTTGTTCATAAAGAACATGTAACCAGACATGGGATCAGTAAAAGTAAATATGCCTTGTTCTTTGTCAACCTCCATTAGCCAGGAGGGTGAAAGTAACAATTTATCGCTCCATTCTATTGTAGGTGCTGCAAAATGACAATACTTGCATGTAGCACGAAAGTTCATGTATTCCAAACCAACACAATATTCCATGATCGTCTCCAAAATATGAAGCGGAAGATTGAGTAGGTGTGATTCGCGAAACTGCTCATCATCCGTTGATCTTCTTACCACCATTTTGTTGTCTCTGTCCTGTAGTTTTGGATAAGAATTATCACTCTCCAGCCTACACAGCAAAAGGTTCTTCTATAAGAAAATGTTTCCGTAGTTTTAATTAACGATAATAGACAAACACAAATTAAAGCAATACCTGCATTCCCACAATGACACATGGCTTGTTGGCAGAACTTGAGGATGCATCAAAGATATGGAGATTGTTTTATAGGGCTAAAAAAGAGAGAGTAATCTAGAGCAGGATCCGTGGAAATTGCAGGGCTATAAAAGACAGAGTAATCATGAGTAGAATCAACAAAAAAGCTAGCGTCTTTGAGGTCTAACATTTCTTCCCACATCAAACTTGTCACGCTCAAGTATTTGAGCTCTTCCTCTTGCATTAATTCACAAGTAATATTAGGCATGTCCCATTCTCTAAGACAATAATACTCTTCCCACTTTATTCTAGTCATATTCAGATTATGCAGAGACACTACAGCAAGTGTTTTCTTTTTTTTCTCGTTATACGCCATTATAATGCAAAATAGTATCGAGCCAGATCCTTTTAGAAAATAATTTTTCTTGTCTAAAGAAAATAAGTAATGACCAGTAGGACATGCCCCAAATAACATTAGTTCTATCTCAACTTCTCTATCCTGAACAGCAATGTCAACGTATATGACAAAAGGAGCAAGATTACCTTCTGTATTCAACGCAAATACTTTACCATCGCAACAAGCTAGGCTATGTATCAAACTTCCACCACCAGTTATTCTTTTGAGTTGTTCAGTGTATGACAGTTCGGTCCATCTTAACCGCGATCGGTTACGCTCAATATGACAAGAAAACAAAGTAAGGAACTGTGGCTCTTGTTAACAAGAGAACTGAACTTGGACCATAAGGAGTGTTGGCTCGTTTCACAGGTTTAACATCAAGCCACTTTCGTTGCATGACTTGTTTATAAGTGACCATGGTATTCGAATGGATTTGAGAGACAAAGTGTATATGTATACAGTAGATATAAAACACAGAAATATGTAAACACAAGTTTTGATATAAACTGTAAGAATTGTTGTGATTACAAACGACTCCATCTAATCCTATTTAAGCATAATGAAACGACACAAATCACAAAGGTGAACCATTGTGTCGATTCTGGAAATAACTGTTTCTTAACCGCCACTTAACTGGCCCTAACGAAATTAACTAACAAACTAAAGGGGTGTTTGGATCAAACATGACCCAACCCATGTCCACGCCCCTTTTGACCCATTATACTAAAAACATAAAGTAAATATTGTCCTTTAACATACAACACATTAAAAGAAGGCTACAAGGAGCAGACAACAAACAACAATGGCTAATATCGTCACAATTTCAGCATTCAAAACCAAGGGGGGAAGATGAATTATCTCACCAGTTTCTGGATTCCAAAGAGACCACATGACTTTGTTGAAGAGAATTACCCAGCCATAGAAACACCCTCTAATGCGTCTCCCATGCAACTCATGAATTCTATAACGAGAACTAAATGTTGGGTCGATTATGTTGCAGAAAGCCTGGACTTCTTCGCCTGGGCTTTGAGAAATTAACCATGGATACTTTGCAGATAAGTCAGGCAATCCATCATATACGAAAACACAGTCTTGCACCATCTAACAATGTTATAACAATATTTAGAGCTTACATACGTAATGAAGTAATAGTTTATAGAATTATAGTTGTCAACATAAAATTACATATCTTGAGAACAGATTTAATGAAAGAATCACTCAATTAAACTTTAAGCTCATAAAAAACTTCTAAAAAATTGTATAAGTAAACATATTTCACGAGTTGTACTTTTAAAGAGTGCATCCCCTACTTCAACGCTCATCATTGCAACGCCACATGGTTCCGGCCATATTTATCCTTGGCTTCTCCTACACCGATCTTCGCGCCTCTTCGTAGTAAATCTTGACCAACGCTATAAATTCCCTATAGCATTCTTTAACCTCTTGCTCATTTTCCCATGCCAATCCCAATAATATAGCAACATCACACCACTTGTTGTTGAACGATACGTTCATATAACCGCCCATATCATCCACAAATTTGTACAACCCCAACAAGTCTACTTTTATTACCCCAATAACCGGCGGTAATATTCCCAACACATCTTGGCCTAAGTATCCAAGGTAAATCCATTCCAACAACTCCAAAAACTTCTTTCCTAATATCTCCCAATTTCTAAACACTAATTTGTCGATTTTAATCAAATCTAAATAGGACAAAAACGGGAAAGGTGTTGTAATGAAATTATCAAGAACAATAGATAAACAATAGAACTTTTATTCAAACCTAAGCCTCAATAGTCGGCTTAGATTAAATCAACAATAGTATCCAAAGTGTTACAAGGTTAGATTAATGTCAATGAGACAAGAACCATACAAATACAAAGAAGAGACAAGATCAATGTAATGATCGAAAAGAAGAGAATGTGAGACAATGATCGCACACACGCTGTATCTAACCCTAGATTAAGGGACTTATTAAATAGGAGATAAAGATACACAAAGACCCTCTAACGGCTATAAATGACTCATCGATAAATGAGAAATGCTTCACAGAAATGAACTTCTTGGAACTTTAAACCATTTATGCTTTGTCCATGATTAACCCTCGTAATAAGCCTCGACCGAACATAACTTGAAAACCATTAGCAATTGATAGAATGACATGTTTGCCACAGTTAATACCCCAAAATTTAACATTCCCCTTAATCGATGGGCAAACATATCAAACAATATCAATTTTTCACACAAGAATTTATGTTGATAAACAGGAGGTTTTAGTAAGTATGTCTCAGCTTGGTTTGAAGAGCCAATCTTTTGGCACTTATAACACCTCTTGCAATTTTTTCCCGATGAAGTGAACATCAATTTCAAAGTGTTTTGATCTTTCATGGAAAATAGGATTGACAACAAGTTGTAAAGCGATTTGTTATCACAAAAAGATTAACATGGAGATTGATATCAACTTTAGATCTTTTAAGATTTTTGAATCCAATAATTTCACAGCAGCAGAGACATAGATCTATACTGCTCGTGGAAGATTTTGAAAGAGTGTTTTGTTTTTACTTTTCCATGAGATCAAACAATCATTAAAGAAAACACAATAACCTCGTGATGATTTCCGGTTTTCTTGCATTTAGCCCACCGCATCACTATATCCTTCAAGATGATTTTCGAGTTCTTTGAAGTTGTACCTTAGACCTTTTCCGAGCTCCTTTTAGATATCTCGAACATTGAGGACACATTCTAGATGAGATTTCAAGGAGAATGCATATATTGTGCCGGACAATGAACCGAGTATGAGATGTCGTCTTGTATGGGTGAGATAGATAAGTTTCCCAAGTAACTTCGATAACCAATGATGTTGACAAGTAAGGGATCATCGCAGTGGGATTGTATGGAAGAACGAGTTGGGTTCCATAGGAGTGGACACAGTTTGCACCCAAGAAGACCAAATTTTTGAGGAGTTCAAGACAAGATTTTCTTTGGGTGAGACATATGTCATTCCCGCTTTTAAAACCTCAATGCCAAGGAAATATTTTAAGTTTCCCAAGTCTTTGATATGAAATTTTGATTTTAGAAACTCTTTGAATAGGTTTATCTCATCAATACAGCTTTCAGTAAGGACAATATCATCCACATAAACAAGCGAGCAATAAACTTGTTATTCTCTGCTTTGGTGAACAAAGAATGATCATTGATGATTGAACAAAGTTATTTTCCTTTAAAACACTAACAAGTTTTTCATTCCATTTCGGGAACTTGTTTGAGGCCATATAGAGACTTGACAAGTTTACAAACTTTATTCTTATTATTCTCATTACAGAACCCTTAGGGATGGTCATATAGACATCCTCATCAAGGTCTCCATACAAAAAGCATTGTTAACATCAAGTTGGAAAAGAGGCCATTTGTTTTTCACACCTAAATCAATAAGACATCTAACAAGGACATTTTCACAACAGGGAAAAAGTTTCATCATAGTCTATTCCTTCCTTTGGTTGTAACCTTTAGCAACTAATCTAGCCTTGTATCTATCAACTTCACCATTGGCTTTATATTTGATTTTAAAGATCCATTTGTAACCAATGGGAGTTCTATTAGGTGGGAGATCAATTATATCCCAAGCATGATTTTCATTTAAGGCCTCAATTTCGAGTTCATAGCATCAACCCAATTACTATCAAGGATAGCTTCTTCATAATGTAGGTTCAATACTTTTATTAAGACTAGAAGCAAAGCAAGAATTATCTTTGTTAAGGTTAGAGTAATTAACAACCTTTTCAACACCATATTTGACTTTCCTTCTACAATAAAGTCATTAAGATTACCGGGCAACTTAGAAACTCGGTTGACCTTCTAGCGAGAGTGGTCGGCAAGCCTCCTTCTTGTTCGTAGTTCGATTTGAATCGATGATGTATCGCCAGAATCGTAAGATGCATCGCCAGGATGTGATTCATGTGATATGGTGCCCTCGTGGTGTGTATTATCATCTATAGACGTTGCAACAGTTCATCATCCCTAGTAGGATGACTCAACACCGTGCCATCATCATAGGATGTCACTCTCCTTCATCATTGGGACTTATTTGTGAGTCAAAGAAATTTTGTGATTTAAATCTTTAGGCACATAAGTTTCAACAAAAGGTTTTGACAAAGTATTTTTCATTTTGAAAGGAAAACAGCTTCATAAAATTTGACATCTCGAATAAAAGATATTTTTGTTTCTAAGCTCAAAAGTTTATAACCTTTTTCTCATTTGAATAACCAATAAAGACACTTTTCTCGCACCTACTACCAAATTTATCAAAGATGTTGAGAATTGTGGCATAGCATAAGCACCAAAGACTCTAAGGAGAGAGAGTGAAGGGTCATGCCCATACACAAGGGAGAAGGGGACTTGCAGATGTAATTGAAGAGGTAACCTGCTTATGATATAGGCGAGGTTAGAACACATTCGGGCCAAAGATATAAAGGTAATTCCCCAAAACATAAGGGATCTAGACACATTAAGGAGATGCCTATGTTTCCTTTCTCTAATACCATTTTGTTGTGGTGTATAAACACAAGAGGTTTGATGTAAAATTCCTTTTCATGAAAGAAGTGTTGAAGTTTATTATTGACAAATTTCATCACATTATCACTTCGAAAATCTTAACATTGTGTTCAAATTGATTTGATAGGATATGAGTAAATTTAACAATGGAAACATAAACATCATCTTTTCCTTAAGCATATAAACCCACACCGCCTAGAATAGTCATCAACAATAGTTAAAAATATTTGTAACCATCTCTGCTAGTGACTTTATATGGTCCCCATACATCTAGATGAACAAGTTGACCAATTTTAGTTGATTTATGTTCACTTAGAGGAATGGTTCCTGGTTTGTTTAGCTTTGTTGCAAGTATCACAAAGATGGTCGATTCGGATGAACTATCAAGTTTAAGAGTGGATTTAAGTATATGTAGGACTTGGTCGAGGATGACCAAGTCTTTGATTCCGAGATTTCTAGAAACATGACAAATAGAAATGCGCTTATTAGAAGTAATCTTACATGTAGAATCAATATCAAACATATATAACCCATTGCATTGTTTACCAATCCCCACAATCCTTTTTGATGTAAACTCAGATATAGCAATTAGATTCATTAAACCCAACAAACATCTTATTGTCTCTAGCAATCTTATGAATGATGACAGACCGACATTGTACTCGTGAACAACCGTAACATCAAAAGAGTTAGGTCATTATTGACCTTTAAGTCACCAATTTTAGTAATTAGGGCTCGAGTACCATTGGGATGTCCAACAGCTTAGACCAAGATTTGAAATGTCAACTACATTAATTAAAATTTGGCGACATACGGTCATGTGTCGATTTGCACCAAAGTCAACTATCCAACCAAGACCGATGTTCCCGGATAAGGTTTTTGTGTTGTTGTTAAAAATTTGTTGAAGTTTATGTTAAACTTGACACCGCCATTAAAGAAGGTTCCCGAAAAATTTTACCGCCATGTTGGCATTAGCGTAAGACACATTGTTGTCATTAAGAAGACTCATAAGTCCGGAGAGTCGTTCATTAGACAAAGAGACAGGAGAGTTGCTAGCTCTATTATCGCTGATATGATTAGTATCATGGAAACATTGTTACAAGGTTTAGCATTAAAGTTCTTTTAACATATCCAAAGCAGGATAACCAACAAGATCATAACATCTATCAACAAAGTGACCGTGTTTTTGCGCTTAGTACATTTGAGATTCATGTTTGGTCCTCTCGTTATTAGAGTCATTACCAAAGATTAAAACCGACCCTTTATTGAAATTGTTGTTGATTGATCCTTTTTGTTATCAAAAATTTTCCACTATCAAAAGTTTTTGCAAAGAAAAGCAATGGCATTGGGTTTAGCGAGCTATTCCCGATGACACATTTCGTGAGATTCTTCTCCGTAGACAATAGAGAAAGCGCTTTGACATTAGGCAATGGATCTCGGTTAGAATATTACTTCGATAGAACGTAAGTGTCATCAAGACCCATAAGAAATTGCATTAATTTGATTAGTCGATTGTGTTTTTCAAAATGTTTTGCAACCTCACAAGTGCGGGAGGCAAGCTAATCATACAATCAAATTGTTTCCATAAAGAGTTGAGGTTGTTGTAATAATCAAAAGAGAAGACCCATTTTGACTAAGAGAGTTTATGTTTTATGCAAATTAAAAATAGTTGAACCATCAACCTTATCATAAGTATCTTTAAGATCATTCCACATTTCATAAGCAGTTTTAGCATAGATAGCAACAACAAATAGTTCAGGACTGAGAGAGTTAAGAATCCAGGTAACCACAACATAATTACAAGTATCCCATTGATTAGCAAGACTAGGGTTTGAGTCATCTCTTATGCAAGTACCATCAATAAACCCTAACTTATTATGATTCCTTAAGGCAAAGGTCATGGCCATATTCCATATTTTATAATTTTCGCCCAGTGAGTTTGATAGAGATAATGGGAGTACCATTGGTGTTATTGGGGTGTAAATACAAAGCATCACCAAAGGATAAGCTTTTCTCGGTGGAAGAACCACCACCACCACCAGATTATCATCACCAATGACCATAATGCAAACAATAAGACGCATAAATAACACGACAGAGATAACAAAGAAGAGCAGATAGACGATAAAGAAATAAATAAGACTTTGTAATTAAGAAACAACAAGCACCAAGCTCGTGGACCTGGGTAAACCAGAGCAGGTATTCATACCACTCGAGGTGGCGATCAAGATGTTAGTCTACCCGCTTGCACCCATAAAGACTTAAGCACTGTTTGTTTGAAGAAGAGATTAGACTTAGACTTACAGAGCAATATGCAATGGAAAGAACAAATCACAATAGGAAATAACCAAAGATTATGCCAATAGCAATAACCCCAAACCACCAATTTGTTGTGAAGAGATGACCCCAAGTTTCTATGAAGAAACCCTTGGATGGTGAATCAATAATGATTATGAGCCTGATGCTCTGATACCATGTACGAAATTATCAGCAACAATAGATAAACAATAGAACTTTTATTCAAACCTAAGCCTCAATAGTCAACTTAGATTAAATCAACAATGGTATCCAAAGTGTTACAAGGTTAGATTAATGTCAATGAGACAAGAACCATACAAATACAAAGAAGAGACAAGATCAATGTAATGATCGAAAGAAGAGAATGTGAGACAATGATCGCACACACAGCTGTATCTAACCCTAGATTAAGGGACTTATTAAATAGGAGATAAAGATACACAAAGACCCTCTAACGGCTATAAATGACTCATCGCAGACATGAGAAATGTTTCACAGAAATGAACTTCTTGGAACTTTAAACCATTTATGCTTTGTCCATGATTAACCCCTGTAATAAGCCTGCACTGAACATAACTTGAAAACCATTAGCAATTGATAGAATGACATGTTTGCCACAGATTAATACCCCAAAATTTAACAGGTGTTTACCTTCATATGATATTGTATTCCGTTTAGACTTAGGTATTCTTCGTCAATATAATCTTGACTATCCTCCCTATCCATCTCCAACTCTTCCATTCCTTTGATTAATGAACATTCGTCACTTGGATCTATTGACTTGTAATATTCCTTCAGAAATTCGTGGTGACTCTTGACCATGCTTTTGTCACCCATATCCAATGTACCTTCATCCTTGTCGAACATATATTTAATTCGACACGTACCATTGCCATAAGTCAATACAAAACCTTGATCCTCTAGTTGGTTTATGCTTAAAACATTTAACGTGATCTCCGGTGTATAGAGCACGTTTGGAATCACTAAGCCTCTTTCTTTGGTATCTACAATGGCCTCTCCAATGCCATAGGAAACTATAAACTTCTTTTCCTTCTCTTCCTTGCCCTCCATCTTAAAACGATTAATCATTCGACTAAACAAGGTCCTCGTAGGACTCATGTGTTTCTTATTGGCTTTACTAACAAACCATATATTGTTCCAATTACCTTGGTCCGCTTCCTTGACCATGAAACTGCTTCAACGCACCTTTTCATTTCATAGTTGAGTTCTTCATGTATTCTTGATGTAGTCTTCATTTTGCTTTGATCTTGATCTTTGGTTTTCTTGTTGGTGCACTTCCAATATACGTGGTCTTTTTCTTTGCAAATAAAACAACGCACCCTTTTTCTTTTCTAGATAACGTGAGGTTTCCAGGATTTTTGCACAACGGTTGAGACTTGGAAAACGGTTGGGACTTGGAGAAGTTATAGGACACAACTTCTTTTAACTTATCCCTTAGTAACTATTTGCCTTCAGGAGATAAACGTTTCTTTTGCATCCCCCATTTTGAACCGTTTGGTGTGTAATCCCTTTGCAAAAAACTTTTGTTCAACGTCACTTTTGCATGCCTTTGAATTGGCTTGTTCCAGTATTTGGAACATGGGCTATGATACCAATGTTGGCTACGTTTCACAGGTTTAACATCAAGCCACTTTGGTTGCATGACTTGTTTATAAGTGACCATGGTATTCGAATGGATTTGAGAGACAAAGTGTATATGTATACGAGTAGATATAAAAACACAAGTTTTGATATAAACTGTAAGAATTGTTGTGATTACAAACGACTCCATCTATTCCTATTTAAGCATAATGAAACGACACAAATCACAAAGGTGAACCATTGTGTCGATTCATGAAATAACTGTTTCTTAACCGCCACTTAACAGGCCCTAACGAAATTAACTAACAAACTAAAGGGTGTTTGGATCAAACATGACCCAACCCATGTCCATGCCCCTTTTGACCCATTATACTAAAAACATAAAGTAAATATTGTTCTTTAACATACAACACATTAAAAGAAGGCTACAAGGAGCATACGACAAACAACAATGGCTAATATCGTCACAATTTCCAGCATTCAAAACCAAGGGGGGAAGATGAATTATCTCACCAGTTTCTGGATTCCAAAGAGACCACATGACTTTGTTGGAGAGAATTACCCAGCCATAGAAACACCCTCTAATGCGTCTCCCATGCAACTCATGAATTCTATAACAAGAACTAAATGTTGGGTCGATTATGTTGCAGAAAGCCTGGACTTCTTCGCCTGGGCTTTGAGAAATTAACCATGGATACTTTGCAGATAAGTCACGAAATACATCATATACGAAACAAAGTGTTGCACCATCTAACAATGTTATTACAATATTTAGAGGTTACGTAATGAAGTAATAGTTTATAATTGTCAACATAAAACTACATATCTTGAGAACCTATTTAATGAATGAATCACTCAATTAAACTTTAAACTCATAAAAAACAACTTTTAAAGAGTTGTACAACTAAACATATTTCACGACTACCACAATGTAATATGTGTAATACAACCAACAAACCATTATTTCCAACTGTTTATATATCTTCAATGAGATACTCAACTTTTCTAACAAAAAATTATGAGAATAAAAAGTAGGGACATTGTTTTGACCGAACACTCGTTACATTTGATAAACAGAAAATCAGCAGTTGTGCGCATATCTTCAAAGAAACTAACAGTACAACAAAAACCATATTTGGTCACGGGGACCTTTTACGACGACACATGTCGTCGCCATAAGTGCTATGGTGAGTTTTATCACAGGTTTTGTTAAACGTTTGATCGGGGTGACCCACGATTTTAGCGACGACAAGTGTCGTTGCTAAAAGTGGTTTCCAACCCAATAAATTATTAGGGCATGTTTGGTAGGCTAATATTTGGAGCTGTAAGCTTTTTGTTACAAAAATAATCTCTAAAAAACAAGTAGCTCCGTTTGGATACATCAACTTCAAGCTTTTATTTTAAACAAGTAGCTCCAAAATAAAAAGCTGATTCATGAAGCTTGTAAAATTTTGAGTCATTAGAACATAAATTTATCAACTAACATTTATAGCTAATTTACCAAACACATTTATTGAAAAAAAAATACAACTTGTAGCTCATGTTAATATCTTTACAGTTTACTGACTTACACCCTTAGTATTTTAATATTTATACAATTGAAAAAAAGTTTTATTTTAATATTGATAAACACCTTTAGCGACGACATGTGTCTGCTAAAGGTTGGTGGACCCCGCCGGTCTTTGTGTTGAATTTTCGTGGGGCACTAATTGTCGCCAAAGCATTGACTTGTCGTCGCCAAAACATTTAGCGACGAACTTTGCCTGTCATAAAAGCTTTGGCGACGATACGCCTCGTCGCTAAAGTTGAAGTTCTTGTAGTGTAACAAGACTTTTCTTTTTCCTTTTTTTTTAACCTAAAGGCCTTTAGCCCGATGGCATGTAAGTGACACATTAACTAAAAGATCATTTGTTCAAGTCTTGTTGGAGACATATGTAAGATAATATATGTGACATATATGGTATAGGTTGTAAATATAATTTCCTTTTTGTGAGCTTGTACATAGAATTGACACACATAATGCGATAATCGCAAACAGAATAAAAAAATCAAGTTGTGTAAAAACCATATTAACAACAAGAACAAAACTTTGCATCCATGCATATTAAACAATTAAAAGATATATAACAATTGTAAAGTAACCACATATACAAGAGCAACTAACTGAGCAGAAAATATGTATTTGCAGCAAAAGAAAACACATATTTAAACTAATAATTTAGCATTAACAAATTTGCAAAACATAACAATGTTGTATAGTCAGTTATAATACTCATTAACACATCATCAAACCAAATAATGGACTTTATAAACGTTTCTCATGCTAAGGAAGTAAATATAATGGAGAATGATTTACCTTAGAATTCACTTGTGGTTTTTTAGGGTTTATGGTCGATTTTTATATATTGAACATAGTGGCATCGTTCCCTTTATATAATGCTTATTTTCTTTACACATTGTAAGAACAACCCTATGTACGTTATTCAAAATTTTAGTTTAGGAAATAACCCTTATTGAATCACGTTCCATATTTCATTGTAGACATTCAAATGTTGGTTTAAGAAAAATTAAGATGGATTTTGCTAAATAAACTACTCAAAGTAATGCCTTTTATAATAGTCATGTGTGGCTATTATCAACTTTGATCATTAAAGATATATTTTTTCTCCTGGGTCATTTTTTTTAGAAAGACAACAATATATAAGAAGACCCTGCAAAAGGGAAAAACGAAAATTACAATACAAGGCAACCCTCCTCGATTAAACAAGCTAATTAAAAGAGGAAGGACCCAAAGAAAAAAAAAATAAGAGACAAACCACAACCAAGACTAACTTATACATACGTAACAATTACTAAACTCAAGTGGCAATAAACGCTATATGCCACACATATTTTATACCATTTCAACTGGTGCACCAGTGCAGCTAGGCTCATACGAGACAACAATAGTCCCTCATGAACTGCACTACACAATATATACTATCAGCCAAAATTGAATGCTATCACAGAATTATAACAAGCTCCACCAGACACATAAAGCACCAAACTGACTGTATTGCAGGCGACACTAACCAAACTGACAGACAACACTGAAAAAATTGAACCTTAAACTGTCACATAACCTGATATCATTCTTGCTGAATCCGAATATTTATGGGATCCTCATCCATTGTTGCCAATCTATCACTTTATATTTCTTCGATCTTCGCACAATCCATTCGTAGCTCTTTAATTGAATGTCTTGAACAATCTTGTTAGTACTTGAAATCTTATTACCAAACACGCGAATTTCTTTCTTTCCAAATGAAGTAACCGTAGACCAAATAACCGCTTGCCAAACTCGAGAAACAAAGATAGGGACATTAATGTTTCCATTAGATGAAAAGAATTCATCAATAGTAAAAGCATTAACAATCCCTACCTTCCACCACTTGAAAATCTTATCCCAAATGCTCATAGCAAGATCACAAGTGATCAAACTATGAACACATGTTTCCACAATATTATTACAACTTGGACAAAGAACCGAGTCCAAATCTATACCTCTTTTATCTAACTTCACACTAACCGGAAGTCTTCCTCTTAGAGCCCTCCATACAAATATGTTTACTTTCCTAGGCACCAACTTGTTCCATATCGTTTCTTGATTTTCCCTCCCCGAAGCTAGAATCTTTTCCTCGATCATTCTTGAAAGTTCTTTAACCGTGAACCCGCCGTCATCACTTAGAGCCCACTCCATCGATCCCTTACTTACTCTACCTCTAATATTTCTTATCCAATCCCATTCCCACTCTCAACAATTATCTACCCAAACCCCCTTTCCCCTACACTAACCTTCTTTCTTCTATCTAATTGATATAACCTAGGAAATCTATCACAAAGTCTCTGGTTATTCACCAATTGATCTACCCAAAACCTAATATCTCTCCCATCTCCCAAAACCCAAATTGATCTACCCAAAACCTAATATCTCTCCCATCTCCCAAAACCCACATACAAGAAGAAGTGAACTCTACCCCCAACCCGTCAATCTCTTCACCACTCTTCACAATATCGCCCCCACACCCCACCCCCCATCACCCCATAGCCCTAACATCCCCAAACCCCACTAATACCATGTATGCTTTTGATCACCCTAACCCATAAACTCTCCGCCTCATTCCTAAATATCCACCACCATTTACCCAACAAAGCCAAGTTTTTGTCTGTAATGACCCAATATTAACACCCCCAAATGAAGCTAGAACCGAACCCCATTTGACCCAAGAAAGCTTGTTACCTCCCCCGACCCACCCCAAAAGATTTTTTTCCTAATTCTCTCAAGATTTTTAATGATACTCAAGGGCACACGAAACATCAAAAAATAATACAATGGCAAGCTACCAAGAACCGAATTAATCAATGTTAGACGACCCCAATCGACATCGTTTTAGCTTTCCAGTCGGCCAACCTCTTTTAGAATTTCTCCACCACAGGATTCCAAGCATTTACCCGCCTCATATTCTCCCCAACCGGAAGCCCTAAATATGTAAACGGAAAATCCCCAACGTCGCATCCCATCCACCTTGCCATATCAGACATTTCACCCTCATTAACTCCTATGTCGTATAACTTACTTTTTTTGTAATTAACCCTTAACCCGTATACTTCTTTAAAACACTTAGAGAATACACATAAGAGATTTAGCGTTTTCTTTACTCAACTCTCCGAAGAAAATAGTATCATCCGCATATTGAAGATGCGAAACTGTGACATTATTTGCGCCGACCGCTACGCCTTTAAATATGCCTTTTTCCACTGCTTCGTTAATTATCGCATTTAGCCCTTCCACCGCCAAAATAAACAAAAGCGAAGATAACGGATCACCTTTTCTAACACCCTCTCTAATCCAAATTCTTGCGTTGGCGAACAATTTACAAGAATCGAAATAGAGAGGATCTAAGACAAGATTCCACCCATTTACACCATTTATCCCTGCACCCCATTTTCTTCATGATATCTATTACATATCTTTGGTTAATGCTATCGACGCCTTCTCAAAATCGACTTTAAATATCAAGCTCTTACCTTTCTTTTTCCTCAAATACTCCATAGTCTCATTCGCTATTAAAACTCCATCAAGTATAAATCTCCTTTATAAATGCGTTTGAGCTTCCCTACCACAATCCCTACTACTTGCTTAACTTTTTTCGCTAACATTTTGCGATAATTTTATAATAACACCCTATAAGACTAATAGGCCAGAAATCTCCAAGCCTAATAGGGTCCGCCACTTTAGGAATAATGGTGACAAAAGAAGCATTACAACTCCTTGATATCTCCATTTTATCCCAAAACCACCCGGTTTGATAATCTCCCACACTTTTCGAATGAACTTGAAGTTAAAACCATCAGGCCCTGGGGCTTTATCCCCTCTACACCCTCGGATTGCATCACAAACCTCCTTCTCGTGAAATGGTCTTTCTAACATTCTAACATCTTCCCTTGATATTTTTCAGTCCTATTGCTACAAAAGATCGGACGCGTCACCACCCCTTCGGAAAACAACTTTTTATAATGCGTAGCCATCTCCACTTTGATTATCTTAGGATCTTCGCACCATATCCCATCAACCATAAGTCCTCTTAAGTTGCATTTATTGTTCCTCCTTTTCACAAAGAATGAAAAATTTTGAGTTCTCGCCACCTTCATCCCACTTTTGTGCCAAGCATATTTCAATATTCCTCTCGTTTTCCTCCCAAACCTTCCTCGCCTCTAGCCATTCACCCCTCTCGCTATCACTAAGCGTTCTCTTTTCCGCTTCTAGCTCCCATCTCATTGCTTCACTTCTAAACTTTTCAATTTTCTCTTTATTCCCACCAAACCTGTCTTTACTCCATACCCTAAGACTTGCTTTGACGTTTTTCAACCTATCCCGAAAAATACAATCTGGCCAAAAGCTCCTCACTTCCTTCTTCCAAGACTCCTCAACCACATGATAGAAGTCTGGTTCATCCATCTAAATATTGAAAACTCGAAATGGTTTTGGTCCGAAATCTATATCCACGTCTTTTAACACAATCGGGCAGTGGTTTGATAATTTCCTATCCAAAGCAATGACCGAAAGATTGCCCCAAATATTGTTGAAATCATCATTTAATAAGAATCGATCAAGCTTAATAAACTTCACCCCCTCGTCACTAACTCTAGTGAATTTCCTTCCACCCATTGGAATCTCTACTAGCCTCCTCTCGTTAATAAAATCATTGAATTCACTCACTTCCTTAATGTTTACTTGAGAATTAAGCCTATCGTCATTAGTCCTAACCACGTTTAAATCTCCGAAATACACCACGCACCATTCCCCCTGTTCATCAACTTGTTAATCTTTCCCACAATGACGTTTTTTGTATACTCACATGCAGACCATAAATACACACGAGGAATATCTCCTCATCCTTCTCTTTCCATGAACCCCTAACCGCTATAAATCTCTCGTCTCCTATCGCCTCATTGCATGTAAAGATTCTTGCATCCCAAATTACTATTATACCCCCTGAATTCCCGACTACATGCATTTGGGAATACCCATACCCTTTACGTCCCCATATGTCCTCCACCCAATAATCATCAACTACCCCACTTTTTGTTTCTTGAAGCCCAATCACATCTGGTTGTTCGTCCCTAATAATCAATCTAATCCACCCTTTTTCCCCGCTTTCCCCATACCCCTCACATATATAGATATCTTCTTCATAAAAAACTAATTAAAATGAAATAATCACTTTACAACTTATTGTGCATGTTGGACATCGTGCATCGGCACCACTTCCTACACCTCCATGCGTCCCTTCCTTTTTCTCTTCTTCGCTAAGACCCACGATACACCAATCATTTCCCTATCTCCTTCACGTGTTCCATGGTTACATTACATTTACTACTAACCAATTCCCCTCATTCACATGCCCAAAACTTGGAATTTTATACTCATAACAATTATACATAAAACAAATACATCATCAAAGCAAGCAATGGAAGACTATAGGAATAATATATGTAATTAATTAACCAAACAAGAAAGTGCGTACCTTTTAGCAATTCAAGTAATCAAACGATTATGTGATCAAGTAACAAAACCCAAAACCCTAAACTAGGGTTTATACAAATCGTCCCACCCAAATAAATCGACCACCAAGGAATACAAGCTCAAGTGTGCTTGTTCTTCGTTCTTGTACACACGCATTAATAGCGATTTGATGTGGAGAAGCTAGTTCCTTGAATCACAAATAAACCAAACACTTGTGTCTTTGAGTTAGACAAAATCGAAACACCCTTGGGAAGGGTGTTTCGATCGCCACAAAAGAGGAGAGGAGAAGAGAGAAATTAGGTTATTGGTGATCCAAGATTAGGTTATGAATGAATACAATGAATTGTATTTATAGGTAACTTATCTTGGTGACCAAGTTTGTGTGGGATTGGGTTTGGAAACCCCACCGATCGGCCATTCAATCCCAAAGGGATTCTAGAACTTTCCGACATCTAATTTCATTCTTAGTCCTTCTAGTTAATATTTAACGACCGTTAACCAAACCTCGTTAATTATTTAACTATCGTTATGTTTTATTTAGTGATTAATAATTAATAATAATAACGCTTTATTTATATTAATTATGTACATCAATTCTCATACGTAATGTGTGCAATCCCAAGTCTCGAGTTCGAATCCGGACATACTATTATTTAAATATCCATTAAAACCTTTCAGCTCCCACTGGATATTACTAAATATAGTAATGACATTGGTTAGTCTAGCTTTCACACGCCAACGCCCCGGATCGAATCGAGCATGGTCTCCTGAAAACCATTTAATGATTCATCATTTTACTTATCCTTTTGTTACTAATACTACATTAACTATGAATATGGATCAAGTCATTTCATAAGTTAATATTCTTCTTCGTTGTATATGATTGAACAAGATTACCAAATCATCGAACGTATTCCGGATAGATCTTGGGTATGGCCATACAAACATCTTGTCAACCCTACGAGGGCCCAAATATAGTATTATGCTTTGAAACAAATTCAAAGGAACAAATTCTCTTGACTACAAACATAACTCATGAATTTTGCAACACTTCCAAAATAGCCCTTATAACTACCGCCACGGATAGCGTTAGACTATCTTACACAAATGCACTACATTCATATCGCTTATCCGGTATCTCAAGTCCGAGGATAAACACTTCATGATATACTTAATGATAAAATCCAAAAGTATCATCATGTAAAGTTGGATGAGTCCTATATTCAATTCATTGAATATCATGTGAATCTGTATGTCCCACGCATCAATATACTTTAAAAGTATATTCTACCAAAACTCAGATTTGTCTTAATTCAATGACATTCCCACATCATTGATCGACAACGGACTATTTAGAATAACATAAGTTACTCACGGATTAAACATGCAAATATAGGATATAATATTAAGAAAATGAAAATAAACATAAACAACTATTTTATTTCATTAAAGTAATATTTGTTCATAACATCCTTTATCCAAATACTAATCACAGATCTGCATGAAACTACTAGCTAAACGAAGTCCTATCCCATCAAGATGGTCGAGAAGTTTATCTTTTGGCAAAGGCTTCAGAAAGGGATCGCCTAGATTTTCATCCGTATGAACTTTGAGTAGATTGATTTCACCTATGTCGACTTGTTCTCGAACATAGTGATATCGACGAGGAAAATGTCTCGCGCCTTCATGACTCAGGGCTCATTGGCAAATGTTATTGCAGCAGAGTTGTCACAATACACATTTAAAGGTAATTCGATTGAGGCATTACTCCGAGTCCCGAAATGAATTTCCTAATCCAAACAGCTTCCATCGCAGCTTCAAGCGCCTATGTACTCAACTCAGAATAGACATCGCAACTGTTGTTTGCTTCTTGCTCTTCCAATAATCGCTCCTCCATTAATGACAAAGACATAACCCGTCTCGAGACTTCGTATCATCTTTATCGCTTTGGAATGACGATCGCAAAAACCTCAGAACATCAAGTTCTCGCATCCGATTTCCTCCATACACTAGAAACATTTCTTTAGTAGCCCTTAGATACTTAAGAATGTTCTTAATACCTGCCGATGTTTCACACCGGGTTCTGTTGATACCGATCGGTAATGTTCGTGCAAACGCCACATCGTGCCTTGTACATCTCACAAAGATACATGATAGATCCTACACCAAGCATAAGGAACTTTCTCATGTATTCCACCTCGCAGTGTTGACGCGATAGTTTATTACTTAAGCCATGTTCAACTTGCATCGGCAAATATCCCTTCTTGGAATTTTGCATACTAAATCTCTTCAAGATTTTATCAATGTAAGCACTTTGGCTTAGTCCAATTAACCGCCTTGATCTATCTCTCATAGATCTTGATTCCCGAATAAATGTCGCTTCCCTAAGTCCTTCATAGAAAAGCACTCTCCAAGATAAGACTTTACATCTTGCATACTTGGAATGTCTTTTCCCATGATCAATATGTCATCGACATATAAGACAAGGAAAATAACATTACTCCCACTAGCTTTGTGATACACACATGGCTCATCAAGATTTTGAGTGAAACCAAATTTCTTGATTTCTTCATCAAACTTCTTGTTCCATTGCCTTGATGCTTGCTTCAACCCATAAATGGATCTTTGAAGTTTGCATACACGCTCGAAACTTTGGATTCACAAACCCTTCAGTCGCGCCATATAGATGTCCTCATCTAGGCGACCGCTTAAGAAGGCGCTTTGACATCCATTTGCCATATCTCATAGTCATAGTACGCAGCTATGGCTATAAGAATCCTAATAGCTCTAATGTCTCGCACAGAGAAAATGTCTCCTCGTAGTCTACCCCATAGGTTTGAGTATAACCTTGAGCTACAAGACGAGCTTTATAGGTGTGTGCATTGCCATCCATGTCGGTCTTTATCTTAAAGAGCCACTTACTTCCAACTACCTTAGCATTTGGAGGTAAGTCAACCTCTATCCGACTTCGTTATCTTTCATGGATTGCATTTCCCCATTCATTGCAACTCGCCATTTTTCCTTTTCGTGACTCATCATGGCGCTTTATAGTTAGCGTGTTCACCAAGATCCCTAACATATTTTCCTCGCCTTCTACGTTGAGACATAGACGCCAGTGCACGCGTAGTCCTTGCGGATCTACGAATGGGAATCACTTCAATCTCGTGGAACGCCCGGACTTTCGTGTTCTACTTGAGGTTGGCTAGTGTTCTCGAAGGTGTTGTATCTTCTTGATCATCTTCCGGATCATATACTCTCCCATCGAATTCATGAGATATGAGATCCTTTTCAAGAAAGTCTCCATACCTAGCAACAATTACTTTGTTTTCGTGTGGAAAGTAAGTAGTAACCCATCGTTTCCTTTGGGTATCCTACGAAGACACACTTAATGATCTTTGTTGCGACTTATCGCCAGAGTCACGCTTAACAAACGCCTCACAACCCTGCACCTTTAAGTAAGACAAGTTGGGAGGTTTCCCATACCACACTTCATAAGGAGTCTTATCAACCTTCTTAGTTGGAACCATATTCAATATGCTAATGCTAGCTTCAAAGCATAATCCCAAAAGGATAAGGGAAGAGTAGTAAGATTAAACATCGATCGCACCATGTCTAGCAATGTACGATTTCTTCTCTCGATACACCATTTTGTTGTGGAGTATATGGAGATGTGAGTTCTTGGACAATACCACACTCGCCTAGATAATCTTTAAACTCTTGGCTTAAATATTCACCACCTCTATCGATCAAGAGCTTTAATCTTCTTTCCTAGTTGCGCTTCTACTTCACTCTTAAAACCTTAAATGTTTCAAAGACTTCATGTTTATGTTTAAGTAAATAAACATAACCATAACGATCGAAATCATCAAGAAGGTTAAGAAGTAGCTAGCACCCTTTCTGACACATGTCTTAGTGGTCCACATACGTCAAGATGTATCACACCAAGAAGATCGAAGCCCTTTCTAAACTATTTGTAAAGGTTTCTTGGTCATCTTCCCGATATGCAAGATTCGCATTTATCAAATGATTCATCATTGATGTCTTGCAAAAGCCCATCGTGTTGCAAATTGTTGCATGCGTTTCTTGCCTATATGAGCAAGTCTACAATGCCAAAGAAATGAAGAATCCAAATCACCTTTGATTCTTTTATTATTGATGCTAAAGATGTAATTATTTTTATCAACAACATTATCATGCAAATCAATTTCAAACACACCATTTATCGGAATAACATTAAAGTAAAAACATCATTTAAAGAAATGAAATTCCATAATCAAGAAATGTATGAACGAAACCAATATCTTTTAACAAGGAAATGTAAACGACACCCCTAACAATGGAAGGTGCGAATGACAATCGTTTAATGACAAGACTAAACCCGAAGGTAAAACTAAATCAAACGTGCCTATAGCTTCAACGATCGCATGTGCTCCATTACCCACGCAGCGGTATTGTTGTCCATAGGCAAGCTTCCTTGCTCCTCTAAGTCCCCTCAGCAGTATTACATATGTGAATACCACATCCAAGATCATATACCCGTGAATTTATTTTATGAGGAAAAGCAAATAATTCTATCATCAAAAGAGTACTCAAGCATCGCCACAACGCCAAGATTTTTATACCTCTTATTGCGCAACTCATCAAGGTACAATGGACAATTCCTCTTCCAAAGGTCCAACCTCGGTGCGTGATGACAAGCCCGATCCTTCTTCGATTCTCACGCTGGGAGGGTACTTGGGTTCTTGCCGATAAGTCATAACTTGTTTTCCTTATCGCCTTTACCCTTACCTTTCCTTTCTTGTTCGCTAGCGGCTTATTAGGCTTAGAAATTCTACCCTTCCGGATGGTCAAAACCGCAGTGTAGAGGCCTTCTTGGGCAAACCTTTTCGTAATCAATGAGCATTGCATGTACCTCATCGATCGCCTCCCCTGCAATGCATATTATAATTGCGCATTAAACCATCAAATTCCTTGTTAAGGGATCCGTTGATCGTGCCAATTTGTATGTCATTAGGGTAGACATAGTTCAAACGCCCAACCGGTCCATGTAACTCATCATTTCCGCAGACGTGGCGCCATGTGTTTCCCATCTCCTTGCTTGCAACTATGAAGAGCATCAATCAAGTCATACAAATTTCTACAACACAGCTTTTCAAACAACCTTTGCAATTCTTCCAAGATGAGATTAGGGAAGTAATTCTCAAATTGCTTTTGCAAGCTTGAGTTCATACTCCCGAGCATAATGCAAAGCGACCTCATTATACTTGTCATACTCGATTGCCATGCACCTCGTGCTTCAAAGAAGAGCATCACCGCAGTTCGGAGGACAAGGCGTAGTCAACAATTGAGTCTTTTGGCAACCCTCAAGACAATTCGAGTTGCCGATACCAATCATTGAAATTGCGCTACCAATAATTCTCTCGATCAAACATAGATTTGAACGACGAGGCTAGTGCAAGAGATTCACTTGAGCCATTTCTACGTAAATAAAAGTTCAAAAGTTAGTACTTTCGATAAGTAAACATTCAAGAAAATAAAATACCCTTTGGTCAATATTCATATTAACCATAGTATTTTCCTTGAATATTGGATCCTCATTATCATAGTTCCACCACATCGCTTGATCTCGCTAGTGGTGAAAGTATAGAATAGGTAATCGTTGAAAACGATAATTGACAAACAAGTTTTCAATTCCAAAATTATGGGATTTACAATTTTGCCAAAACAATTAATGCAAAACGAAGCATGTTTCATCCCATCTTATGCCTTAAGTTATAGGTCTCACTAACTAACTTAATTAAGTTGTCTAATTTAGAAACCGCAAATCATAAAGTCGAGGTCTCACACAACAAAATAATTCACCTCGTTATTGTAATCTAGATCAAGGTCTCACATAACTAAATTACAACTTCAAGTGTTTCATATCATTAGATGGCATAAACTTAAATTTAAAGGGTACAATTTTGATGTGTAATCAAAACTTATGTATAAAGAAGCATGCATACAACTTTATAACATAAAATTTTCAAAAACTTACTAAAAGATTTTAATTGCTAAGATTGAATTCTACAAAGTTTTAATCGATGCGTTGAGAAACTTACAACTTTGCACTAAGATGCTTCGTACATAGAATGGTTATACTAGGTAGCTCCAATCGAACGCATTGGGGAGAGGACCGTGTAAGCCAAGCATAACCTTAGACATCCATTCGGTGAGACTATGCTCACTTCTTAAATACCCTTTATAGTTTGTTCTAGTGGGTGAGCCGTTCTAACCATTTAGTACAACAGCATCACCGATTAAAAGTTCAAGAATAATTTTAGATAACAAATCAATTTCGCCATTATTTAGTCCATTTAATTTTCTATTCATAAAAACCCTTTTGCTTACTAACATGTCAAACAATATATAAACAAAAAGCATTTTAATAAAATTAAACACACTCAAATAATATAAACATATAACTAAACAATTTAACATATGTAAAACAATTAGCCACATGCATAATTATTTCAATAAACTCTAATAACAATTCTAGGCGTAAATAAATGCATACATTAACTAGGACTTTCATCTCGCAAGGTAGATGAGCCACATACATCGACAAGTCGATTATGTAGTCAAGTTAATAGTATACCAATTAGCACATAACTAATTTTATTAGTTATAATTGAGGTCTTCCCAATTTTATAATTATTAAATAAATAAAACATGTGTGTATCACTTAACAATTAATCAATATACAATAAACAATACTCCATGGCAAAACATGCATGTTCCACCATGGATTCCGTGATAACAATTATCACCCAAGATACGATATTACATGGCACATAACAATTATTCATTAATTAAACCACATAAAATAAGCATGCAATCCTAGGGTTTCTACAAGTTTTACAAAATTAAAACCTAATTAAATAAATATAGGGTAATCGACCCATATATAAAAAATTAGGGTTTCAATTCAAAACCCTAGAAACCATAAAAAGCATGCATATAATCATAAAGATCCAATTTTATGTGTTTCGTAATTAATTACATCATATTAACGGCTCGTGATGCCACCGTTGGAATTTTATACTCATAACAATTATACATAAAACAAATACATCATCAAAGCAAGCAATGGAAGACTATAGGAATAATATATGTAATTAATTAACCAAACAAGAAAGTGCGTACCTTTTAGCAATTCAAGTAATCAAACGATTATGTGATCAAGTAACAAAACCCAAAACCCTAAACTAGGGTTTATACAAATCGTCCAACCCAAATAAATCGACCACCAAGGAATACAAGCTCAAGTGTGCTTGTTCTTCGTTCTTGTACACACGCATTAATAGCGATTTGATGTGGAGAAGCTAGTTCCTTGAATCACAAATAAACCAAACACTTGTATCTTTGAGCTAGACAAAATCGAAATCCCTTGGGGTGGGTGTTTCGACCGCCACACAAAGAGGAGAGGAGAAGAGAGAAAATTAGGTTATTGGTGATCCAAGATTAGGTTATGAATGAATACAATGAATTGTATTTATAGGTAACTTATCTTGGTGACCAAGTTTGTGGGATTGGGTTTGAAACCCCCACCGATCGGCTATTCAATCCCAAAGGGATTCTAGAACTTTCCGACATCTAATTTCATTCTTAGTCCTTCTAGTTAATATTTAACGACCGTTAACCAAACCTCGTTAATTATTTAACTATCGTTATGTTTTATTTAGTGATTAATAATTAATAATAATAACGCTTTATTTATATTAATTATGTACATCAATTCTCATACGTAATGTGTGCAATCCCAAGTCTCGAGTTCGAATCCGGACATACTATTATTTAAATATCCATTAAAACCTTTCAAGCCGCCTTTGGAGCCCGTTTGTACTTTGCCATTCTTTTCTCCTATTCCTTCTCTTATATCTGAGTTACACGTGCACATCGGTCATAAATACATCGTTACTCCCACCGCTTCAATCTTTTATCATATTTTATTCCCCTCCATTCAAAGGTTTGGGTTTTAGTTGTATCTGATTGAAAGATTAGAAGATTTGGGTTTCTGTTGAGGTAATCTGCCTTTTGTTAAATCGATTTTCTGAAAAATTAGGGTTTTAATTAGATTGGGGTTCTTCTACATGTTTCTCACTACTTCTTCTACATCACTTCTATTAAGTTATAAACCCTAATTTATGGGTTCTTAATTTGGTAATATTTTGGTCCGATTTTAGAAAAGCTTGATTATATATTGTCGACAATTTTGTGGTTAAAATGGAGTTTAGATATAGAGGTTTTTCATGAGTTGATGATTTTGGGGTCTAATTGAATTTTTGTTATGATTCTTTGTGACAATGGTTAAAGATGCGACAATGGTTAAAAATTCTTAGATGTTTACACTGAGGTAGAATTTTTTTGTTAATCAGTTTAATTTTAAGTTATGCATATAAAGTGTTTGATAAGTTGTAATACCCCGAAATTATGGTCCAGCGAAAGCATACAAACCTTTGGGTGCTACTATCATGGTATCACAACATAAGGTACAAAGAATGGTTTTTATTCCATCAATTTAGATTAACATTCATTATTTGAAAAACATAAAGTTTACATTAATAAAAGTAGTGCGGAAATAGGCCCAAAAGATAATTAAAGCGGTCGCGGTTATTCATCAGAGTCCCCTATGACCATGCCCCTTGCCAAGCGTCTTCCAATAGTGAGCTATCGCCTTAAACCTTAGAACACATGCTAAAAAGGTCAGCTTACGCTGGTGAGTTCATAGAGTCTAGTTACAAAAGCAGTAGTGGACCTGATAAAGTTTAATTGCTATGTGTGACTATGGCAAACATATAATACACATTCCAATCAACAATCAATCCAATCCATAATCCACAACACAATCAAGGCCTAGAACACAAGCTACCCTAGTCTAGGTCGGATACACTTAGCTAGGCATCACCTTATAGCATAGGAACGCTACCCTAGACTAAGTCAACAACCGCCGCGCCTAGCCTTTCCTAGTCAACACATTTGCAATTCAAAAGAGTATTGGCAGGTCCAAGAAATAGTTTGCAATCACATAAACACATAAGATCGCAATCCACAAATCAAATATACCAAACAACAGTCATTCTCAAATAATGCTCACACATCCAGTTATGGTTTGTTAAAAGCAGCATGTATTCTCCCCCAAAATAGTTATGAAAACCTTTGAAAAGAGGAGCTATGAAACTCACCTTAGCCACAATAATGCACTATTCACGACTAACACAACTGTCATCTGTAGCTAATCTCCAAGACATCCAAATGAGTGTATGACGAGTACGATAGAATAGAAGTGACGTAACTCAATGCGTATACGATTATCTCAAATTACGGCTCATACGATAAAGAAGTCAATAGAAAGTAATGTGCCGTAGTTTTCGTGGATTATTCGTGTCGTTACTTTCAAAAGTCCATTATCATTCCCAAAAGTTTATAATTAATATCTCAAAAGTTTATTTTTAACGTTTCGTGTGGTGGTAAGAAACATAGACGCGACGTACAACTCACGCGAAAGAAGAGAAGACATCGACATAGTCAAGACATACAGACCATAACTCACGCCAAAAAGGAAAAGACATTGACAAAGTCAAGAAATACTGACAATACTCAAGCTAGTCAAAGACTAGGAAAATGACGGCAACTATTTATGACAAATAAATAGGTTAACTTTCGATAATTTCCCCATTATCCCAAATGTACATGTTTATAATAGAAGATAAGTTTCCATATCGCTTAATTAATACAAGTTTCTCAATTGTTACTCGTACTTATACAAGTTTCTAAGAAAGTACATATTATACGGTATATTAAGTAGTGTATTATAAATGACGCGTTCGCTTATACAACGTTCCCAACCCATTACGACTTTAATAAGTTGTTTTATCAAAATAACCGTTCTCAACAAGTTTCGGAAGCTAACCCTATTTATAAAACACAAGTTATTATCGTAATTAATAAGGGTTTATAATTAACTAACACCATATTCGCCGACATTATATAGGTAAATGTCTCGCTAATAGTAAAAATGTGAAAATGAAATACTTAGGCCTATCGCTAAACAAATACATTAAACTCATTTCCTAGTCTAATATATACTTGTTTAAGCCAAAACGCTTAATAAAGTATAATTCATAACCAATATAACTCGTATATCAAACATTATTCCAAATTTATAGACCATAGTTAAACTTTATAATATATACATAATATTTGATATTAGTTATTAGCCACGTATCTAGTTTTAATATTTACCATCTCGTTTTATAAATAAATTATTCGTTATCCGATCAAGTCTTATATCGTATATCACGATAGTTTCATTCCGATATAGATGTATAGTTAAATCGTTACAATTCATGTCTTTAAGTTTATATATTACAAGTTTACCGTTTCCTTAGTGGTCGATATTGATATATAATTAATATGTTACGTTTTTCCAATTATTTCATTGTCTATACCATTAGCCAACTTACTAGTTAACCCGTTTAGACCCGTTAACCTAAAGTTTGACCATCTGGGTCAAACCCAAGACCAAATGACAAATCCCAAGTCAATATTCATAAATCAAGGCAAAGTGAACACCAATTTAGCATCCGGGTCAAACCCGACCCGACCCATACCATTTCTAATTGAGTTTGACTCACACCACATGACTTGAGTCCAATCTTGACCCGGCTGAGTCAACTCGACTCACCGAGTCAACTCAATTCACAACAATCATAACAACAAATCAATCACACGTATACATCTTCTTACCAGAAAACTAGTTACAAGTATTTTATCTCATTTACTCGTTTCACATGAAAACATCACGTTAATCCCAAACTGTGGTAAGGAAATAAGATCCAAAACCGAGACTCATGAAATCATGACAACATTCTTTTTATACCCATTTTACCACACGAACCATTTGTTAATAAAAAACGTGTATAGATCTTATTTTAACACATGTATATCCACGAAAATACAAACATAACAATATATATAAATCGGTAGAAACCAAAATAAGAATATATATATATATATATATATATATATATATATATATATATATATATATATATATATATATATATATATATATATATATATATAAACGAGTTATGTGTTACCGAGAAAGAGATGTACACGAGTGGGTCAGATGGCGCTCTTATGGGTACAACCAAGAACCATCTAAGCTTGAATCATTAAACACGATATCACCACGAAACCCTAAATTTCAAAACTAAGATTCAAGATCTAGGGCGTCTTTGAGTTTAAACGACGTGTGATGCATAAATTTGGGTCACAAGGACCCGATCTATCATTTAGAAGTTGCGGTGTAACTATTGGGGTGGCGAGAATTTGGCTTGAGTTGGTGACTAGCAGAACCCTAGGTGGTTGTCGAAAAATTGAGAGAGAGAGAGAGAGAGAGAGGAGAGTTTTGTGTGTATTTTGTAAAGTGAGAAAGAAAATGAGAAAATGAGAGAGGGAAAAGTGTGGGAGTATTTATACTACCACAAAGGTATAACTTGTATAATGGAAAATATAGGGACAAAATGTTATTATCAGGGGCCATACATGAAACTTTCCAAAACTTTTTAAAAGTAGATTGTGGACTCGCTTGGACTAGCAAACGAGGGATTCATGACTCGGAGTGATGCGCGCTGCATAAGGCGCGTTCGGGGTCAAAGGAAACTTCCTTTTCGTCGAGCAAGTTTTTCAACACCCTAGGCAAAGAACCTAATCGTTGTAGTGTAGTATTGGGTAAGCCTCAGTATTGATATCATTCTCTGGGAATAGGAATGCTAGTGAGAAGTTACTACGCTAATGTTGGGGTTGAGGAAGATTATTTTTATCTTTTTCATATTTTTAGAAACTAAAGGTAAAATCTGGGGTTTGATTTGGGGTTGGTACTTCTACCGATTACTCTACTTATCTAATTATCTAAACTAAGGGTAGTCTATGTCTTTTTGAAGTGTGCTCGTATGATGATTAAAGATGTGTCTACCTAGATACTATTACTCCCTAGTTATCTTTTATTGGTGGTTGAATTGTCACGTCTTTATTCTTAACGCGTTGTGTTTTCTAAGGTCGTAGGGTGTGCTTTTATCCCTAACTCTTTGAGACTACCTTAAGGTTAATGACTACGAAATGTCTACGATTCATAAACTTAACACTAAGGTTATCTTCAGATGTTTAGCCTACAATTCCACTAGTAACTATAAAATAAGGTTCAACAAAGATTACTCAAGCATTAAAAGCACAACGATGACTTAATGCACTCCTAAGCCAATTACAAATAAGATAAAAGACAACCAATCAATAATTAATAACTAGGTTTCATAGATCTAAGCAAACACACAAGTAAATTAGCGGACATGTTAAACATTCAAGCATACACATTCAATCAAGACATAATGAAATCAAGGAATAAATAACTTATCTCGTGTAAAATAGGTATGAGAACCCTAAAATATCATCAAACCGGACTAAAATCATTTTAGGTTTTTACCCACAAGTCTACCTCTTTAAAAACCGAAAATCTAATTCTATATATAGTTTTACAACCGCGACGGCCGCTTTATAGGTGGGACATCGTCTCGATCGCCGTCATTAGGGTTTCGTCTTAGCCAATTCATCATTGGGACGGCGCCACGTTGTGGTTGTGACGCTCGTCTTCAAGAAGACGTCGTATGATTCTCGGATCTAGGCCGCCGAGAGAAAAGTCTTTGTGATGCCCTTACTCTTCAAAGCCTAACGCCGTCGGTGTAAAATAGTAAATTCGCTCTTGAGTCGTCACAAAATAGGGACGGCGCCTCTGTTTGGGACACCGCTGTGTAATTCCAAACAGACTTGAGTATCTTGATCTTGACTTAGCCATTTTCTTCGCATATTCCCTCCTTTTCATCCAAAAATGCATCTTTCCAGCATTTTGGTTCCAAGAGACCTAAAAAGTTAAAAGGAATGAAATTAAGCAAGAATAGATATAAAAGTGGGCGATTATAGGCTTAAATGACCCCTTAAAGTGTAATGCTTTAAATCCTTATCAAATATCCCTACATTAGTATTTGATTGTCCTCAAGCAAATGTGCTTTTGGCCAATCAATTTATAAGTTAGGGCATAAATCTATGGTTTAACATCATTCATAACAAGTATAAGCCCCGCAATAGTCATAACAAGCACGAAAATTATATACTAGCACCTCACAAGTGGTGTTTGGATACTCTCATCTCCGAGTGTATATGAAATATAGCAAATGGAAATGGAAGATAAACACTCATTAACCGGTCATAGTACATAGATTACCATAGGCTTGAGACTAGATCAAATCTACATCGCTTTGGCGTAAGCACCTAGGAACAACTATCTACGAGGTCTTTTAAAGGGTTGTAACATTAGGCTTACGGTAGGGAAACAAAGGGTTTGGTTGGATAAGCGATTTAGTGGTGGCAAGTCAAAAATCTTTATGTTACAAGCATGAAAAGAATGGCGCTATAAACCAAGACTCGACTCTCTAAACTCTAGATAACTTTGAAACAAATAGACATAAAAATAAAGATAGATGTAGGATGGTAGTCCATTTTTTTTTTTTTTAACACTCTTTTTTTTTTTTCTCTTTTTATTTTTTTCATACACTTTTACTTTACCATCCTCTACGATAACATCAAAATATAAGGGATTTATAGGCACATCCCTACACTTGAATTTTTATTATTCTAACACTAATTTGACCCGAATTGAAAAGATCAAAACATTTGGAGTACATTATTACATAAATAAAGGGAATTTGAATTTAACGTTCTTTCCCGTCACTCTATAAAATTTAACTTTATCCATGAGTCCCAATCATCCTAAAACTGTGTACAAAAGATATGACTCGACTTAGCAACCATGGAAGTAACTAGATAATTGAACTAAGGGTTTAGTATGATAACAATAATGCACTAAAGGTAAGTGCATACAAGGTAGGCTAAGGTGATTTAGGTGTACATTTGGGGGTGGATTGTAAACAATGCTCTTCATTGATATTCCAGAAACCCAAACATCACGAGAACCGCGAAAAGGATAGGCTCGAGGGTTAACTAGGGTATCGATACTAAAGATGAGTACAACGCAAGGGTGTGGGGGAATTACTCAACCGATGTGGAAGAAATAATTATAATACGGGTATCAAACAAGGGTTATACTAATGCCTCTTATCATTTAGTTATTCCTAACTACACAAGTGTAATCTCACTAGCGATCTCGGGGATGCATCACAAAAAAAGTTCTAGAATCTATTATACTACCGGTACACTCTCGAAGCATTAAAGGTGAATGCTTTAATTCCTACAAATCTATGGGCGAACCTCACATTTTTGGGGGTGGAATTTGAGTGTTAAAGGGTTTTTGTGCTAGTCATATAACTTCCTATCTATGAGACGCTTTATTAAGACTAAAGACCCACTCATACAAGTCATGAAAAATTTTAAATTTGGTGCTAAAATTACCCTAATCGATATTTCTCATAGCTTATTACACAAATGAAATACGACAAGGCAAATAGTCAAGGATAAGCATAGTTTCAAAGTTCCCATTTTATTCTCCCTCCATACACTTAAACTGAACATTGTCCGCAATGTTCCCCGAAAGTATCTAAGTTAGGATAACGGAAGGTAATTAAAAGAGAAAAAACTAGTTCTGGCTCTTATATATCTGTAGTTGAGATTTGTCGTTTCTTCGTGGTCGTAGCAATCACTTCAAGCGTTGGAAACAACAAAAGATGCGCTCCAAGTCCTTGGGTCGAACGTAATCCAACAACACCGAATGGATGGTACAAAGTCCTCGACTTTTCATACTTTTGGAGAACTTCCAACTATCAAGGAGACAAAAGCTCAGAAGTAAAAGAAAAAAGGTTGCCGATTGCTACTAAGAACCCAATGAACGTTTCAAAATTGAAAACGGATCACGACCGGTCTATGAATCTATTCTAACTATCAACGAATTCTTCAAATTTTAGGCGGGATGGGGATTGTAATTATTTAGACTTCTCGAGGTACTGATTTGCTCAGTAGGATCCGTGTGAAGTAGTGGTTAAGTTCTTTCCAAGAAGAATGTATGCGTGTAAAGCTTCATCCAATCTTATGTTTCTTCTTCTTGATAAATAAAACCTGCACACTTTAAGAAATAGACAAAACCTTCAGCGTAAAATCGGCGGTAAACTACATATGACTCTACTACACTAGGATATAATGCTTGTGGAATGGATGCTTGCGGTTTTTCCGGAAAATTAAGACCGAGAATTTCTAAAATTTATAAGTAGCATAGAAAATGAGAGAAAGTTAGATAAGTCGCTTTACTCCTCCGACAATGCTCGGTTGCAATCCTCGACACCACAGTTATCTTGACGAAACCGGTCTGCTGTGTTTTTTGAAAATTCGGAAAAATTACACCTTTAAAATCTGGAACATTTCCTGCAAAACATCCATTATGACTTGATACAAGCATTTGATTCTAACAAACACACATATATATCTATTCAATAGTCGTAGTTCTCATGTTCACGTTCTTTTGAAATGTGTGTAATCCTCCCAACACTTATCCTTTTTGTAAAATACCTTTATATGTAATTAAGACGAGGTTAAAGACAAAACAAAGCATTTTCACAAATTCAAACATGAGAATAAACAATCAATGAAAAGATATATGACACACAAACTAATAATCCAACCAAACAAGTAATGGATAAACCACACCACATATCAAATTGATCCAAGATCACCACATCATCACCAAGTCAAGATAGTCTAAGTTGTTACATGCCCAAATAAAATTGTCTCAATCAACAACCAACCATAATTGTCCATAAACAACCCACAAATAAACACATGAATCATTGGGGAGGGTCCATAACGGTAGTCAAAAGGGGTAATTCTCCTCCCACCGGAGAATGGGTCAATCTGCAGTGTGGTCAAGATGATCGCGCATGGACACATGTTGCATTTGTCCGACGGTATGATCATATGTCCACCGGGCCTCGATCTGTTGTGCCATCCATGTCCATCCGCCCATCCATGCTCCTTGGTGGGCCCGCCATCTACTAGACATGTTCACAGAGACGCCGGTGGAGCCTCTGATCCATCCCCGCCGGTATGTCGGTATCGGCCGCCATCATCATCATCATCATCATCGCCCGAATCTGGATGGACGGGCGCAACCATGCGTAGCCACTACCATAATCCATGATGACATCCATGGCCTTGAGGACTTGGCCATGATGACATCCATGGCCTTCAGGGACTTGGCTTTGATGACCTTCGGCTCTGCTAAAACATTGTACCTCCCCGACCAGGATGCCAAAGGACTGATCCAACCGGGTGACAAACATACCACCATACACCCTATCTTCATACCTCATACAGCTAGAAGTCCTCAAATAATAAGCCAACCAGAATGGGATGTTACAGTGCACACCCTCAGCAAACATGCAGAAAAGATAGAAAAGATCCGGTAAGGTGACACGATGAGTCGTGTCCTTGCGCCCCGTTATGGTGAAGGTGATGCAATGGTGCGCAAGCCTTACTCGTGGATCCTGGATTATTGAGGCAATGGCACTCCCAGTAACATACTCCTCGTTGGCTATTGTGTTCCAAAACTGAATCCCCCACATGTCCTCCCTATTGACAAACCCAGCTCCCAAGTTAGTCCTAAAGGCATCACTCTCAATATCCCTTTGTAAATACAACCCTAGTCTCCAACCAAACTCCAACACCGACATAGTCCTCCAAACTCCACCCAGTCTAAACCTAATCCCCTAAAAAATTAATGTTGCCTCGACAAGAAATAACATTCATCGAATAAGAAGCATGGAACTTACGCACCAACTCACTATACACAGGCTCACGCATCCGAAACATCCTCTCCTACTGAGGATCAGTGAACTTATCCCTTCTAAAACTGTTGCTAAAATCCCTATCCAGATTATGCTGCTCAAGAAATCCCCAATCTAAAACAGCCCTTGAATTGATGGTTTGATGGAGCAAATCATTGTAGCGAGTTTGGAAATATTCCTTAATAAACACCCCCCCACCCAGAAACAATGTCAGCGATGCTCTCCTGGGTACCAGAAGATTGTCCCCTTGTTCTTCTTGTCCTTTTGCTTATTTTCTGAAACAGGAAATCAAAAAGATTGGGAACAAATGAGTAATATTCAAGCTGCTAAAAATGACATCAGAAGGCTCTGACGGCGTCACGCCAGAGGGCTGACGCCGTCCTAACAAGAAAAATTCAAATCCGACATTTGCGAGGGAAAAATCCATGTTTTTAACCATAACCCTTAACCCAAACACCCGTGTTTCAGCAACAATGGTGTATTGTGTCACACCCCCAAAATATCGCAGCGGAACGATAGTGTCATTGGGGTATGACGTCATAGCACAAAGTATGGATAAAGAAAACGACCTCTAATATGAGACGTTTTAAAGAGTTTACCATTCGATTAACTAAGTTAAAGTTTACAACACAAGAAATTCCAAAGTTTGATAATACATAAAGGTTTACAAAACATGTCGAATGGTAATTGCTAAAAGCACAAGACTCCAATGTATGCCATGTGACCCAAAAGCTCCATGAAATGCTATCACCTTACGACCTGAGATAAACATGCTAAAAAGTGTCAACACAAAGGTTGGTGAATTCATAAGTTTGTAATAAAATAATCTGTAATACTTTGAGAATGTTCACACAAGAAAGGCATTGTAATCCACTCCGCCACAAGTTCCGCCCATACAAAACTTGCAACCCGTGTGTTCACAACCCATTGCCTAAAATAGAATGACAATCATGAATATGCACATTTAGGTAGTTAAAAGTATAAATGTCCCCACAAGGTCTTCCAACAACTCGTGTCGGATGTTCCTCCAACGACTCACGCTATCTGTATCCATATAAATGGCCTTCCAACATATAAATGATGGATGTTCCTCCAACGATTCACGTTAATGTATCCAAATAAATGGCCTTCCAACATATAAATATTGGGATGATTGTTTAAGTCTAGACACTTCACGCACCAAGTCTAAAGTATAAGTATTGTTGTTTGGCAAAAGAGTTTAAATGTTTTGATAAATAAGCATGTATCTCGCCCCAAATAGTTTATAAGAATTTAAACGTGTAAAAGCGGGTATGAACTCACCGGTATGATTGATATGCTAACAAAATGAAGTGCATGAAAATGAGGCTCTAAACTATCCGCGACCTAAAATAAATGATATGCTCTAATATAAGTCATGAAACAATGTCGCATGCAAACTCATATGATATCCATACCACTTGTACGTTTTGGAAATAATGTTTATCGTCAAAATATATGTTTATGACATCCCGTCAGATTAAAAATACTCTACAAGTAGTTACGTTGAAACAACCTTCTATGATAGTCGCAAATGGTGCACACCGAGTGTTAGGAAACGAACTCAATGCTTTTGGAAAGCTTGTATCATTATCTCAAAGTTTTAGTATTTAAGTTTCCATCCTAGAGGTCTCGATCACAAAGAAAAATATAGGTTAAGTATAGTACCTTAGTCCAAAGTATAGTTTAAAGATGGTTTTCGGCAAAGTTTGAGTAAACGTATTTAATTCATTACAACTCCGCTAATCAAACGGTCGGTCATTTTGATAAATATACTTGGCGAACTCACTTTTACTAGAAGACATCACTTTATAAAAAGTTCTAAATCAATGTTAAAAACGTCCTCCAACATGGTGACTAGTTTGACGTAATACTTGCCTATTAGAATTAATATAGTTTTTCTTATATAATAAAGTTACGGCAACTTTGTGAAAACGTGTATAATTTAATCGTTATAAACTGCTTTCACGCTTTTATATGTCCTTAACTTCGTATCAAAGTATACTAATATATTTTTGACAAGTCGACATAATTTATAACACCTAAGTTTCATTTTTGACTCGTAAAGGATGACATTTTCATGCTGAAATTTCAAAATTATAGTTTTCGCCAACTTGAAAATTCATAACTTCTTCGTTATAGCCCCGCTTTAATCCGCTCAAGCGCCACGTTGCTTTTAAAGTATATTTTCCAAATATCTAGGCGAAAAATATTTACCTACTGTCGGATTTTCCAGATTTTCAAAATAAGGACAGACCCTTTTGCAAACTTTTCGAAATGAGTTTTTCTCGCACCAAACCTATTCTAACCCATTCAAAACAACTCCGAAGCTATTCTAATCCTACCATACACCTTCTTAGGGTGTCATAGGTTCCTAAGCATCACCAAAAGTAATATATAACAAGGAATAATTATAGGATGACTTATATATTCATAACTCTTAAAAATCAATGAAAAAGTGGTACAACATCATATGACTTGCATGTTTTTGCTCAAATATGATGAAATGAATATGAAATGAATATGAAAGATGAAAAATGGACATGAGATGCTTACTAGAATACTTGATGAGGTTTATGAGAACAAAGGATTTCCTAATCACCCTAGGTTTTTATTGCAAAACCTAAATAAAGAGTGATACTAGAGTAATAAAAACTTGATTAGAAAATTTTGATGATCTTCCTTCTTGGTCCCCTTGGATGGCCGGTTTTGAGAGAGAAAGAAAGAGAGGATGGTTTGATCTTTTCAATTTGCAAATATGAGTTGTATGTGTATAGATATTTAGTATAATATCATTTAGCTTAAGATATTTAGCAAAGTGAGTGAGTCATTTCCCTTGTGTTTACAAGGGGTTTTTAGATAAGCAATTTTTTTTTTTTTTTTTTTTTTTTTTTTTTTAAGTATGTATAAGTATAATTACTTGTAAGTTAAATGAAGTTAAGTGTTGAATTGTATACACATTTGAGTATTTAGGGTAGCGTTAGATAAAAATAATTTTCACGGGTCAAGAAAAAATATATCGAGGTCATAAAATTTATAAAATACATTTCTTGCAAAATTTGAGTGAAATAATAATTATCGAGTTGAATTTACAAAAAGCGTCTTAAATATTTATATATAACAATTTATATACAAAATAAATTTAAAACACCGGTAAACTAATAATAAATTTTTATAAACTTAATATGAGTATAAAATATATTGTGATAAATTTTTGAAGTAACGGATCAATTGTTCAAAATAATGTTTATGATAGCGTTATTTAATAAGAAAATAAACGTTTAATGAAAATGCAAAACCCATGCATAAATTGATATGAAATGATGAATATGGAGTTTGAGAAATGACAAGAAATTGAGAATTGTGACACATTGGCTAGGTGGTTTATTCCCTAAGCCGTCTAAGGATTCTCACAAAATCAAACCCACATGATAACACTACTATTCGCCTAATCTTAAGCCTAATTAACAAGATTCATGGGCGACATTTTAGCATTAATCAAATCGATTAGGGGATTTCGGATTGAAACTAGAAATAAAAATTGAGTGTGGAATAGAGTAATTGAATAGAAAAAGATCAATGAATATTACTTACCTTGTGGAGATTGACGCAGCAAAATGGTGAATTTGATGTGGAGAAAACATGGTAGTGTGGTGTGGGATGGATAGAATGTGTAGGGTAGAGAATGAAAGAGATGTTTGGTGTTTTTATTCATCTGATCTGGCATAGCGACGGCGTCACCCTTTGCGTGGTGACGGCGTCACGACCAAATTTTTGCAAAAGAGGCTGTTTTTATTAATTCGCCCGGATAAAAAATCTTGTTACTATTTTGACAAAGATTTTGGTTTCTATTTTAAAATTCATTTTGTCAATCCACTAGCAATCTCCAAAGGTGAGCAACGCACATGTCAAATTGTCTTCAATTGGGATTCTAGAAATATTGAAATGTCGGGGATGAGGACTTTTCGATCCCGGTTTAAAACCAAAAGAACGTTTCCTTATGTTAGGAAAGTCGGAAGCGATACGTGCACCCTTCCAATGAATATGTCCCTATGAAATGTCTCTTTATGCAGGGAGCGTTGAGGCAATAATTCAAACAAAGATGTGATTTCTTGAGGGGGTTGCGTTGCTTATTGGAATTGAAAATGGTCCGGGAATCATTCTAACGAGCTCGGTATCGCATATACCTTTTCTATCTTTTTAGGTACGTTATTCTTTGCGATTTCTTCATGGAGTTTCAGCATAAAGTAGTCAGCTAGCTCAAGGAAAGTGTCGTGAATTTTCCTCATTTGAGCTTCGAGGTGTTTTATTTCCTTTTCTTGCTTGTTGACAATTGTCAACATTATGTCCTCGAATTCATCTTGCCGGGATTTTCTTGGGAGCAAAAATTCCTTAACCTCGTTCACATGCTCATAATCATGGGTGGTTACTTCCATCAACGTATTCACTTATGCCTCCATACTCATAAACAATTGTGCGCGGGAATCTAATCCATTTTTATGGATTATTGGAATTTCCCATTCTTCTTCATCATATTGTGTTAAGTCTTCGATGACTTCCCAACATGCTTCAACATTAAGGTTACTTAGCATTCCACCGGTGGCGTAATCAATGGTTTGTCGGATGGAGGGACTGACATGATCGTAAAAGATTTGGACTTGAAGCTAAAGATCGATGCCATGATGAGGGACTTTATGGAGCAAGTCTTTGAACCGAGTCCATGCCTCATAGAGAGATTCACCTTGACGTTGTTGGAACATCAAGATTTCATTCCTAAGCTTAGTAGTTCTCCCGGGGGAAAAATGGGCAAGGAAGCGAGTAGTGAGATCATCCCAACTTGAGATGGAGCCGCGAAGTCGCTCGAGCCAATTACTAGCTTGGTCCCAGAAAGAGAATTGGAAGAGACGCAAGCGCGTGGTCTCCGAGTAGAGCATCAAGGTCGATGGAATCGACGATTTTAAGGAAATCCTTAAGATCTCGATTAGGATCTTTGGAACAAAGTCCATGGAATTCACATCCGCTTTGCACCAACCAGATGGTGTCGGATCGCAGGGCCGTAGTTTCAGCTTGATCGGGGAGCTCAATGGTGTTCCTATAGCCTTGGTGGCTTGGTCTAGAGTATTCACCAAGAGTGCGGCCTCTTGGCGGGTCATTTGGTGGTGGGTTAATGAGTGGTGGTTGATTATCACCTTCCATGATGAAAAGTGATGGGATTTACGAACAAAGTCACAAAGAAGGGGGACAGACTACGAGGAAGCTAAAATTGAGAAAAATCTTACTTGATAGGAATCAAGCAAAGGAACCTAAACAGATAGAAATCTAACTAGTTATTCTATTCCGGCAGTGCGCCAAAACTTGATGCGCGTGCAAAGGCGCTTTGGGGTCAAAGGAAACTTCCTTTTCGTTGAGCAAGTTTTTCAACACCCAGGAGTGAACCTAATCGTTGTAGTGTAGTATTGGGTAAGCCTCGGTATTGATATCGTTCTCTGGGGAATGGGAATGCTAGTGAGAAGTTACTACGCTAAGGTTGGGGTTGAGAAAGATTATTTTTATCTTTTTATATTTTTAGAAACTAAAGGTAAAATCTGGGGTTTGGATTTGGGGTTGATACTTCACCGATTACTCTACTTATCTAATTATCTAAACTAAGGGGTAGTCTATGTATTTTTGAAGTGTGCTCGTATGATGATTAAAGATGTGTCTACCTAGATACTATTACTTCCTAGTTATCTTTTATTGGTGGTTGAATTGTCACATCCTTATTATCAACGCGTTGTGTTTTCTAAGGTCGTAGGGTGTGCTTTTATCCCTAACTCTTTGAGACTACCTTAAGGTTAACGACTATGAAATCTCTAGGATTCATAAACTTAACAGTAAGGTTATGATCATATGTCCAGCAGGCCCTCTGATCCTGCTGTGCCATCCATGTGTCCATCCGGCCCATCCACGCTCTTTGGTGGGCTCGCGACCGCCACCGGACAAGTTCCTCAGACGCCGGTGGATCCTCCCGATCCATCCCTATTTGGTATCTTTGGTATCGGTCGCGTCATCATCATCATCATCATCCTGAACTGTTGGACGGGCGCAAAACCATGCGTAGCCACTACCATAATCCATGATGACATCCATGGCCTTCAGGGACTTGGCTTTGACGAACTTCGGCTCTGCTACAACATTGTACCTCCCCGACCAGGATGCCAAAGGACTGAGCCAACTAGGTGACAAACATACCACCATACACCCTATCTTCAAACCTCATACCGCTAGCAGTCCTCAAGTAATCAGCCAACCAGAATGGGATGTTACAGTGCACACCCTCAGCAAACATGCAGTAAAGATAGAAGAGATCCGGTAAGGTGACACGATGAGTCGTGTCCTTGCGCCCCGTTATGGTGAAGTTGATGTAACGATGCGCAAGCCTTACTCGTGGATCCCGGATTATTGAGGCAAGGGTACTCCCAGTAACATACTCCCCGTTGGCTATCGTGTTCCAAAACTGAATCCCCCACATGTCCTCCCTATTGACAAACCCAGCTCCCAAGTTAGCCCTAAAGGCATCACTCTTAATATCCCTTTGTAACTACAACCCTACTCTCCAACCAAACTCCAACACCGACATAGTCCTCCAAACTCCACCCAGTCTAAACCTAATCCCCTAAAATATTAATGTTGCCTCGACAAGAAATAACATTCATTGAATAAGAAGCATGGAACTAAGCACCAACTCACTATACACAGGCTCACGCATCTGAAACATCCTCTCCTACTGAGGATCAGTGAACTTATCCTTCTCAAATCAAGCTTTCTAAAATCCCTAGCAGATTATCTTTGCTCGAAATCCCCAATCTAAAACAGCCCTTGAATTGATGGTTTGATGGAGCAAATCATTGTAGCGAGTTTGGAAATATTCCTTAATGAACACCCCCCCACCCAGAAACAATGTCAGCGATGCTCTCCTGGGTACTAGAAGATTGTCCCCTTGTTCTTCTTGTCCTTTTGCATATTTTCTGAAATAGGAAATCAAAAAGATTGGGAACAAATGAGTAATATTCAAGCTGCTAAAAATGACATCAGAAGGCTCTGACGGCGTCACGCCAGAGGGCTGACGTTGTCCCAATCAGAAAAATTCAAATCCGACATTTGCGAGGGAGAAATCCAGGTTTTTAACCATAACCTTAACCCAAACACCCCTATTTCAGCAACAATGGTGCATTGGCTAGGTGTTTTATTCCCTAAGCCGTCTAAGGATTCTCACAAAATCAAACCCACATGATAAAACTACTATTCGCCTAATCTTAAGCCTAATTAACAAGATTCTTGGGCGACATTTTTGCATTTATCAAATCGATTGGGGGATTTCGGATTGAAACTAGAAATAAAAATTGAGCGTGGAATAGAGTAATTGAATAGAAAAAGATCAATGAATATTACTTACCTTGTGGAGATTCACACAACAAAATGGTGAATTTAATGTGGAGAAAACATGGTAGTGTGGTGTGGGTTGGATAGAATGTGTAGGGTAGAGAATGAAAGAGATGTTTGGTTTTTTTATTCATCTGATCTGGCATAGTGACGGCGTCACCCTTTGCGTGGTGACGGCGTCACGACCAAATTTTTGCAAAAGAGGCTGTTTTTATTAATTCGCCCGAATCAAAAATCTTGTTACTATTTTTGACAAAGATTTTGGTTTCTATTTTAAAATTCATTTTGTCAATCCACTAGCAATCTCCACAAAGGTGAGCAACGCACATGTCAAATTGTCTTTCAACTGGGATTCTGGAAATATTGAAATGTAGGGGATGAGGACTTTTCGATCCCGGTTTAAAACCAAAAGAACATTTCCTTATGTTAGGAAAGTCGGGAAGCGATACGTGCACCCTTCCAATGAATATGTCCCTATGAAATGTCTCTTTATGAAGGGAGCGTTGAGGCAATAATTCAAACAAAGATGTGATTTCTTGAGGGGGGTTGCCTTGCTTATTGGAATTGAAAAGGCTCAGGGAATCATTCTAACGAGCTCCGGTATCGCATATACCTTTTCTATCTTTTTAGGTACGTTATTCTTTGCGATTTCTTCACAGAGTTTCAAAGATAAAGTAGTCACTAGCTCAAGGAAAGTGTCATTAATTTTCCTCATTTGAGCTTCGAGTGTTTTATTTCCTTTTCTTGCTTGTTGACAATTGTCAACATTATGTCCTCGAATTCATCTTGCCGGGATTTTCTTGGGAGCAAAAATTCCTTAACCGCGTTCACATTCTCATAATCATGGGTGGTTACTTCCATCAACTTATTCACTTATGCCTCCATACTCATAAACAATTGTGTGCGGGAATCTAATCCATTTTCATGGATTATTGGAATTTCCCATCCTTCTTCGTCATATTGTGTTAAGTCTTTGGACTTGAAGCTAAAGATCGATGCCATGATGAGGGACTTTATGGAGCAAGTCTTTGAATCGAGTCCATGCCTCATAGAGAGATTCACCTTGACGTTGTTGGAACATCAAGATTTCATTCCTAAGCTTAGTAGTTCTCACTGGTGGGAAAAAATGGACAAGGAAACGAGTAGTGAGATCATTCCAACTTGAGATGGAGCCGCCGGGAAGTCGCTCAAGCCAATTACTAGCTTGGTCCCGTAATGAGAATTGGAAGAGACGCAAGCGCGTGGTCTCCCGAGTAGAGCATCAAGGTCGATGGAATCAACGATTTTAAGGAAATCCTTAAGATGTTGATTAGGATCTTTGGAACAAAGTCTATGGAATTCACATCCGTTTTGCACCAACCGGATGGTGTCGGATCGCAGGGCCGTAGTTTGAGCTTGATCGGGGAGCTCAATGGTGTTCCTATAGCCTTGGTGGCTTGGTCTAGAGTATTCACCAAGAGTGCGGCCTCTTGGCGGGTCATTTGGTGGCGGGTTCATGAGTGGTGGTTGATTATCACCTTCCATGATAAAAAGTGATGGGATTTACGAACAAAGTCACAAAGAAGGGGGACAGACTACGAGGAAGAGAAAATTGAGAAAAAATCTTACTTGATAGGAATCAAGTAAGGGAACCTAAACGAGATAGAAATCAAACTAGTTATTCTATTCCCCGGCAGCGGCACCAAAAACTTGATGCGCGTACAAGGCGCGTTTGGGGTCAAAGGAAACTTCCTTTTCGTTGATCAAGTTTTTCAACACCCTAGGCAGTGAACCTAATCGTTGTAGTGTAGTATTGGGTAATCCTCAGGTATTGATATCGTTCTCTAGGGGAATGGGAATGCTAGTGAGAAGTTACTACGCTAAGGTTGGGTTGAGAAAGATTATTTTTTATCTTTTTTATATTTTTTAGAAACTAAAGGTAAAATCTCGTGGTTTGGATTTGGGGGTTGGTACTTCTACCGATTACTCTACTTATCTAATTATCTAAACTAAGGGGTAGTCTATGTATTTTTGAAGTGTGCTCGTATGATGATTAAAGATGTGTCTACCTAGATACTATTACTTCCTAGTTATCTTTTATTGGTGGTTGAATTGTCACATCCTTATTATTAACGCGTTGTGTTTTCTAAGGTGGTAGGGTGTACTTTTATCCCTAAGTCTTTGAGACTACCTTAATGTTAATGCTTACGAAATCTCTAGGATTCATAAACTTAACACTAAGGTTATCTTCAGATGTTTAGCCTAAAATTCCACTAGTAACTATAAACTAAGGTTCAAAAAAGATTATTCAATCATTAAAAACACAACGATGGCTTAATGCACTCCTAAGCCAATTACAATTAAGATAAGAGAAAACCAATCAATAATTAATAACTAGGTCTCATAGATCTAAGAAAACACACAAGTAAATTAATGGACATGTTAAACATGCAACATACACATTCAATCGAAGACATAATGAAATAAAGGGAATAAATAACTTATCTCGATATTAAATAAGGTATGAGAACCCTAAAATACTATCCAAACCGGAATACAATCATTTTAGGTTTTTACTCCACAAGTCTACCTCTTTCAAAACTGAAAAATCGAATTCTATATATAGTTTTACAGCTGCAACGGTGTCGCCTTATAGGTGGGACGCCGTCTGATCACCGTCATTAGAGTTTCGCCTTGGCCAAGTCATCACTGGGAAAGCGTCACGTTGTGGTTGTGGCGCCACCGGTCTTTAGCGATGGCGCTCGTGCGATTACGGATCTAGGCCGCTTTGAGAAGAAAAGTCTTCGTGGACGCCCTTACTCTTCAAAGCCTGATGCCGTCAGGTGTAAAGTAGTAAATTCGCTCCTAAGTCGTCACAAAATAGGGACGGCGTCGCCCTTTGTTTGGGACGCCGTCAGGTGTAATTCCAACAGCTTGAGTGTCTTGATCTTGACTTAGCCATTTTCTTCGCATATGCCCTCTTTTTCGTCAAAAAATGCATCATTCCGGAATTTTGCTTCCAAGAGACCTAAAAAGTGAAAAGGAACGAAATTAAGCAGTAACGGATATAAAAGTGGCCGATTAAGGGCTTAAATGACCCCTTAAAATCGTACGTTTTAAATCCTTATCAGGGAGTTATGCCAATGTTCTTAGAATATTATTTTCGAAAAAATGACTATAAATACGTATCGTAAATCAATTTTGAATCGTAACTCAATTTTAAATCGTAACTCAATTTTGAGGGAACGATCACTCTAAATGTCGTTTCTCCCTAAACGACGCGTTGAGGAAATTATGAGTTGTCACAACCTCACCTCCTTAAAAGGAATCGCGTCCTCGCGATTCAATTCAAGTTACCGTTAAGGTCTAGAAGAGGTAAGTGCATAAGCACAAGGATTTATCTTCACGTTCCCTACATGAATTTAAGATCTCTAAGAGTTTCGACGAACTAGAAAGATAGGGATGCGACTTTACCAAAGTCGCTCAACTTCATGGTCTACGATTTCGATAGGTCAACAAAGTTTAAACGTTCAAGGGTTAGGATTTCCCAACGGGATAACAACTGCCTCCTCGACAAGTCGTTTCTTTCTATTATGCACGAAATTTCAGGAGCACTGCTGAGTCTTGACAGTAGTTCAAGGCTCTGAGCTACTTGTCTAACTCCAACAAGGATTTTGAGAAAGATCGATATAGCGAGGATTAAGCTTCCGCGTTTACCAAACGCTTCACACATTCTCATGGTGAATCTCTAAGCTTAACCTGAGTCATATCCAGGAAGTCAAGAGGTTTACGTTGTCTGTGTCTCCTAACGATTCGCGAGTGGATTTTCTATCCATCTTAACTTAGAATGGTCTCCTTGACAGCTTCTCTATTAGGTTCGGGGTTGGTAGGTTGGGTACTTCTATTTCTACCCAACAATCGGGATCGGCACTTATGACCACAGAGGGTCTCTTACAGTGCCTTCAAAGCACTAAAGCGATAGGTATGGTTATAGGAGAATTTGGCCAACGGAAGGTTTCTATCCCAGCCGTTGCCAAACTCGATAGGTGTCTATAAGAGAATTTGGCCAACGGTAGGTGTCTATCCCAACAATTGCCAAACTCGATGAACACGCCACGTGTCTACCTACGCTCGGATAGTTTCTTCACTTCAGCCATCAGTCTGGAGATGATACACTGTAAGCATATCCAGATCTGTTCTCTCGGCTCTAGGAAGTGATAGACGAAATATGGGTGTGTGGCGATTGCCACAATCAAAAAAGGATAGAAATCAGCACTTTCTAATGCACACGATCTTCTTTACGTAAGAAGAATTCTATTTGTTAAACTCAGGCTTCCAGATCGCACTTCCTCCTTAAAGAGGATCGGAAGAAGTCGAAGGTTGAGAAAGAAGAATCAGATGTGTACTAACATAATGAATCTCAGGTAGAGAAAACAGACCAAGGGGGATTCACCTTTTCAATTGGAGTTCCATTGTGGATAGAAGGTAAGGAGCTAGAGTTCGAAAGTGAGGACTAGCTCATAGGAGCAAAACCACTTTCCTAGAGGAAGAGGAATGAGTACCCTCTCACCTCCTTAAAGAAGATAGAGGGATTCTCTAGTACTGCTATAACTATGGGAGGAGAGATGAACAACGTCGTCCATACTTTCCATCATGCCGAATAGCGCGAGGTAAACATGTTAGGTAGGACTACCAACAACTACTCGGGTAAAGGCGCAGGATCTACTTCCAAAGTTTCGTCTGGAGTGTAGCTTATTAGTCTGTAAGAGGACCGAAAGGATAACAGGTATTCCTCGAAGGATGAGAGAGAGATTAGGTAGTTGTCCCAAGGAACGCATTTCAGGTTACTCCTAGGATTTCAAGATTTTCGTTGAGCATGGAATCCCTACTGAACGGGGAAGTCTAGCAAGTTCAGAGTATGACTCTGGTAGAAACTGTTGATTGCTACTAGCAATCAGTCAGTTGACTTTATCTAGGTTAGAGGCAGAAAGTACTACTCCGAAGGAGAGTATTGATTACTAACGTCAATCAGTCGATTGACTCATTAGTGCACTTAATACCTAACGCAGAAAGGTACCGTATTCGAATCAAAGTCCTAATTCCCAAAAGAAGTTCGACTACCAATCGTAATTCCTTAACGCGAGTAAATGTCAACGGCTCTAAGTAGGTCTACTAAAGAGTTTTTCATCGATGGAGTATAAGGTACGACAACGATAGGAAAACATATGTAGTACCACAATCGGTGGTATGACGTTAGCTGACTATTGTTGATAAAATAACGTCGAGAGTTCAACGTTGTTAGAGCAACATCGACGGAACAATATCTACAAGATAACCTCGGTGAACAACTTCACTAAAATAGGTTGATAGAACATTATCGATAGGGGTACCTAACTAGAGGATAAGGAACAACGCCAACAGCACGTAAGGTACAACCTTAAGTATAAGTTGTTGACGAAGCAATTTCGACAAAACATTATCGATTTAGGAAATGAGTAACGTCGACTAGACGACGTCATTTGAATCAACATCGAGTGAATGGTAAGGTTTCAGAAGCCTAAACAATAGTCGATTCGAGACGAGGCTCGAGATAGAAGTGTTGGTAGCAGGATTACCAATGAAGCGAGACTGTATGACAAATCCAACAAGATTACTTAATCAAAATGAGGTGGAATGATAATTCCAACAAGATTACTAACGAAATGAGGCTGAGTGACGATTCGGGGCCGAAGGATGGTTCGAGGTTGAACGACGGTTTGAGGTCGAATGATGATTCGAGTTCGAATGATGATTCAAAATCAAATGATGAGTCAGAACTCGGAACGAGGTCTAAAATCTCAAAATCCCAAAACCCAAAATTAAAACCAAATCCAAAATAGTCTAGAACAAATCCAAAGGTAGCTTGATCTATGTTGAACCAGTCAAGTCTAATCACACAAGCTAGCCACTTGTGAATGGCTAACCGTAACAGACTTAAAACAGATTAAGCACAAATACAATGAAGATCAGAGAATACAGTGAATTCCCGGGTCGTTTAGTCCCAAGGAGACTCAATGGTGTGTTAAACAAACTCAGAGGATAGAATGATCACTAAGGATAGTGATCTGCAAAGGTTATGATTAGAAATATTACACTACTGATTGATTGGAATGGAATGGAGTACAGATTTGGAAAGCACAACAATCAGATCAAAGAAACGTAAACGTAAGTTTTAAAAACTACGTATACGTACAAAAATAAAAAGTGAAAACTAAGAAACAAAAGGCCTAAAAATATAAAAATGACATTTTTAGAAACCTAAAAATAAAAGAAAATTATTAGAAAAAGAAAATTATTTTTAACACTATTTAATTAATTATTATTAATTAAAAACTATTTTAACTATTTAATAAATACTCTAAAATAGAAGAAAATACAAAATAAGGCTAGAAAAATAAACTTATGATTCAAAAAAATCTAAAATACTATAAAACTAATTTTAAAATTAAAAATATATTTTTCACACTTTTTATATAATTATTACTAATTAATAACTATTTAAAATACATTTAATTACTAGAAAATATAAAATAAACTTGGAAAATAAAATTTTAACTTTGAAAATCTAAAATATGATAAAACTAATTTTAAAACAGAAAAGATATTTTTATGCTTTATAATTATTTATTACTAATTAATTACTATTTTTAACTATTTAAAATTATAATAAATACTAAAAAGATAGGGAAAAATATGAAACTTTTTCTAAAAATACTATATGATGACAGAAAACTAAGAAAAATAGAAAAACAAGATTTGCTTATTAATAAGATAAAAAGAAAAATCAAAAAGCTAGAAAATCTTAAATAAACACTATCACTGATTTTTAATTGGACTTTTTCTGGATTTCTTTTTGAAAACTACTTTAATACTGATATTATGAAACTTTAATGAAGACAAAAATTTTATAAACCACAAATATGCTGTTTTGATAGCTTATATACTCAACAGTTTTGACTTATGAGCTTATTTGGGTGTTTTAAGCTCAAATAGACTCACAAGCTAAAGCCAAGGGTATAATAAGCTATGAACAAGATACAGATACTCAAATGAAGCTAACAAGAACAAATAAGCACACTTAATAGCTATAACTAAGCAATAAGCACTTGGCTATTACACAGAAATGGGACAAGCTTGAGGCTTGTTGCAGCCCTAGCTATTAAGCTTCAAGTTGAAAAACAAGAGTTGGAACCTCAAGATGACCAGTTTGGCTATCCAAAGAAACAAAAATAACAAGATTTGGACAACTATAGAGCTCTATGCAAGCTTTTCAAAATGGGCTTATTCACTGTGCACAGGGCACTTTTGCAGACAAGGCTTTCACAAGAAGCCAATAATTAAGCACTTAAACAGCTGATTCAAAGAGATCTAGCATTTTTATATTTTTGTTTAGCAACCAAACTATAACACCCTAAAAACTTTTAAGCTAAAACTTAATATCAAACCCACAGTGAAATTATCTTGTTTATTCAAAAACGACCAAAATGGAATTTTGACTTTTTGAGAACAACTAAAAAGTTGACCAAAGTGAACTTTGATCTGATCTCAAGCACTGAATATGTTATGTTAAGGTATGTTAAGACTGATTAGAGCAAGATTAACAACTTTTAAACACAAAATCAAGATCTTATATCCTAAAAATCCAACAGTGAGCTCACAAGTTAAGATCAAATGAATTTTTGACTTTTGCTTGAATGAAGACTGAATATCTTGACTTCTTTGAGATATTATGACCAAGTGAAACAGATTTCCAACAAGTCCAATGACCAGAGACCTTTTAAACACAAAAAACCAAACACTACTTAAGATATCTGTTTTAAGGTTTTACAAAGCAAATCACAATTTTGGACCATAAACTTAATTGCAGACTCTATATTATCATTAAGTGAGATTAAATAAACATGAACAAACATTTTTAACAACATGAAACACAAGAATTAAGACTTTGCTATTTTAACTGTCAAAATGGAACTTTCACAAAACACAAATTTGAAAGAACAAGCTACTAATTTAAAAGCTTAGATAAACTTAATTATGACTAGTGAACACAAAGAAATAGAAATATAAGCTAATTAACAACTGTGACAGTAAAATGCCAATTTGGCCAAAAAGCTTACAAATGGATTTCCAACTACAAACCGAGATCAGGACCAATGAACACCCTATAAGCTTACCACTAAGCTACTAACCCAAGGCCATCCATGATTTACCTGCTCGCCCACTGTATACGCCTTCTCCATGTGAATTTTTTTATTTTTCAAGTATTTAATTTGGATTTTTGGTGATTTTTGATTTTTGATGCTAAACTGAATTTTAGGATATCTAAAAGCTTGATTAAGCTTTCTAGGAGCTTAAGTGTACTATATCAGTCCATACAAACAACAAACAACAACATTTGAACCAACATGAGATTTTGCATAAACATGAAATTTTGCATAAACTTGAGAAATGGTTAAGACTTGAAATTGCTAATTGGAAAAGCTTTACAATACACTAAAATACTTCAACAGAATGCTTAGAAGCCTTAAATTACACTTTAACTTGAAAAACACTTAAAACGATATTAAGAAATTAAAAATACACGACATACATTGATACATTGCATTCTATCCTTCCTTTATAGACTTTTCAGCATCCTTGATGTCCTCTGAATCTTTCCCACCAAATCTAAGCCCTTGGATCACTCAAACTCATCATATCCATCCACTTGTTATTTTGGCGCCAAATTTTCTTCAAAGCAGGTTAAAGAATTAATGAGGTTTGGTTCAATCAATTAAAGCTTTTGTTGTTTAGAGGATGTGGAGGGGACATAGTATGGGAGGGGTGTTGAAAATGTGGTGAAAACCAGGACTGGTTTTGAGATATCAGCTATGGGAGAGATAGAGCTACAGTAGCTGGTTTTTGCGCGCGTGGGAGGGTGGATTTGACTTCTGTTGACCGGGTTTCTAATAACAAAAGGGCGGGTCAAGGTTTGGGCCAGCTGGTTTTGGGCCTAGATTGGGTTTGGATTTGGATTAATATAAGTGTCCGTTTGGTTTAAGTATAATACAAGGACCAAAAGTGTAACTTATCCAAGCTCAAGGACTGAAAGTGCCATTTTTCCGAACTTATAACAAGGACCAATTTTGACAAACTTTGATAGAACAAGGGCCCTTTTTGCATAAAATCCATTTTCAAAGGTCCAAGGACTAATTTTGCAATTTTCCAAAGTTTGAGGACCTTTCTTGCCAATTGACCAAAAGTTCATTCAAGGATCATTTTTAACAACTTAGAATACTTGAGGACCTTGAATGACAAACTTCACATTTTGAATTCGAGGACTAGATTTGACAACTTTTAAAACTTGGGGACTAAAAGCGCCATTTTGCAAACTTGATACATTTTTCATCGATTTTGATATTTTGCATTTAAAACACATAAAACACGATTTGTGATATTTTGATCAATTTGATGTGTTTACGAGTGTTTTCGATGATTTTGCGCTTAGATTATACAAAATGATGAGTATTTAGACACTCATCAATCCCCACATCGAGATATTGCTAGTCCCTAGCAATGATTTGAGAAAACTTGATGGATTTGAAAACTCTTTACTAAAAGCCATCACTACGGGTAGCCAATTGTTTTGATTCAAGTAAGAACCTTGGTACAACGATAACCAAATGATTTATTGGCAAATCATAAACCATATAACGGTTGATGTGTCTTTACGAAGCAGTACCCTTCCGGACTAGCCAACTCTTAGATAAATTATCGGGATTATCTTTGGTGAGTCAATACCAATTATGGGTTTTCCATCGCCTTTACCACAAGCCATAATCTTGCGGGCTAGCCAACTCTTCACTTTTGAGGATATGGTGAATGAGAACCATACAATTTGGGCAAATTGCAAGCCATATAAACGGATTTGAGAAATCTTTACCAAGAGCCGTTTGCTCTGGATTAGCCAATCCTTTGTTTATCAAACATGGTGATGATAACCAAATGAGAAAGTGTAAAACACTTACTCCAAAAAAAAAAAATTGGCCAAAAGCAGGAATTGGGTAGATAATATATGAAATTCGTGAGAATTCCCCACACTTAGAAATGAATATTGCCCTCAATATTCAAAGTACCCCATGATTATGCGAAACATAGAACGTAAAAGGAAATACTACGGCCATTATTTAGAAAGATTTTTTTTTTTTTTTTTTTTTTTTTTTTAGAAAGAATGAGAATATACAACAGTGTGGAAACTCCCACACTAGGGTGTATGAAAGGGGTAAGAAGAGCGAATTATGGGTGAAAACCCATATGGTGCGTATAATGTTTTGATTACCGAGTCACAAGCTTGACTCGATCCCCGCATTCATTGGTTCATGGGGAATGTTTGTAGATCCGGACAACCACGGGGGAATGTCCTCTCCAAAGTAATGCTTCACTCGATGACCATTCACTTTAAAATTAGGACCATCGGGTTGAGATAACTCAGCGGTACCATAAGGATAAACCTTAGCGATAGTGAATGGACCGCACCAAATGGACTTGAGCTTTCAGAAAATCTTCAATCTTGAATTGAAAAGAAGGACTCGATCACCAACGTTGAAAACGCAGTTTTGATCTTGGAGTCATGAATCTTCTTTGTCTTTGCTTGTAGATCAAAGAGTTCTCATAAGCTTGATCACGAATTTCATTTAGTTCATTCATTTGAACTTTTACTGTGATCACCGGTATGTCTGTATATCAAAGTTTGCATGTTTTAAGGCCAGTGAAGCCTTGTGCTCTAGTTCAATCGGAAGACGACATGCTTTTCCGCACACTAGCTTGTATGGAGTACACCGATGGGTGTTTTGAAAGTCGATTTGAAGGCCCAGTGCGTCATCAAGCTTATCCGACCGAGGATGCGATTTTAAGCCTCTGTCCTTTCAAGGATTCTTTTAATACCACGGTTTGAAACTTCCACCGCCCACTTGTTTGGGGGTGGTAGCGATAGAGACGGTGGGTAACTCCATACTTTGCATGACTCTTTCAAATTGGTCATTACAAAATGTGTACCACGATCACCGATTATCGCTCTTGAGTTCCAAACACGGCAAACAGAGATTTCAAAAATTTCACAACAACTCGGGCATCATTGGTGGGTAAAGCTTTTGCTTCAACCCATTTTGACAAATAGTCAACGACCACAGTATGTACTTGTTACCACGAGAAGATGGAAGCGGCCCCATAAAATCAATACCCCATATGTCAAATATCTCACAAACTTGAATGGCATTTTGTGGCATTTCATTCCTTTGAGAGATATTACCATGACGTTGACAAGCGTCATGGGCTTTGACAAATTCGTGGGCATCCTTATAGATTGTGGCCAATAGAACCGGAATCAAACACCTTTTTGGCGGTGTAGTTTGGACTATGATGGCCCCGGTGGGTCGACATGGCAAGCGTGAGAATATCAATAGCTTCGTCCATAAACACACCGTCGGATGACTTGATCCATAGATTTTGAACAAGAAAGATTCGTCCCGAAATAATGTTTAACATCTTTGAAGAATTTGTTCTTCATTGGTCGACATCCTTTCACAATGAAGTTACCCGCATGGTAATTTGCAAAGTCGACAAACCATGGGGTGGTAGAATTTCCACGAAAAGAAACCGCGTTGAGTGTCTCGAGAGGAAATGTTTCATTTATTTCCTTTTCTCGAAAACATCTTGGTGAGGGTTTTCTAATGCAGACAGATGATCGTGACTAGATTCTCGACTCCTTTTTATCACGTATAATGACATCAAATTCTTGGAGGAGGAGAATCCAGCGAAGTAATCTCGACTTTGCATCTTGTTTTGCAAAGAGATATTTAAGAGCCGAGTGATCCGTATACACTCGCATTTGGTCAAGATTAAGTATGGCGAAACTTTTCAAATGCATACACCATGCCTAATAGCTCTTTTTTACGTGGTGGTGTAATGAGTTGAGCTTGGTCATAGTCTTACTTGCGTAGTGAATAGGTGAAAATGCTTGTTTCTTCGTTGCCCTAGAATTGCCCGATAGCAAAATCACTTGCATCGCACATGAGCTCAAAAGGTAAGTCCCAATGGAACAGCGAGAATGGGTGCTGATAGCTTTTTCTTTAATGTTTCAAAAGCTATGATGCACTGGTGAGAAGATAAAAGGAGCATCCTTTTCAAGAAGATGGGTCATAGGCCGGGCGATTTTGGAAAATTCTTGTATGAATCTACGATAGAAACCGGCATGACCTAAAAAGCTCCTAATACCTTTGACGGTAGTAGGATGAGGCAGCTTAGCAATAACATCGACTTTTGCTCTATCTACCTCAATCCCGTTCTTTGAAATCTTATGGCCAAGGACTATGCCTTCTTTGACCATAAAGTGGCTTTTCTCCCAGTTTAGACAAAGATTTGTGTCTTCACACCTTTGAAGCATTTTATCTAAATGGGAGAGACATGATTGAAAAGAATCCCCAATGACCGAGAAGTCATCCATAAACACTTCCATTGTTTCCCCGATCATGTCGTGGAATATGGCCATCATACATCGTTGGAGCGTGCGGAGCATTACATAAGCCAAAAGGCATACGCTTGTAGGCAAAAGTCTCGTATGGGCAAGTGAATGTGGTCTTCTCTTGATCCCGTGGATCGATAGGGATCTTAAAGTAACCCGAGAAACCATCAAGGAAACAATAGTATTCATTCCTGCTAATCTCTCAAGCATCCGGTCCATGAAGGGTAGAGGAAAATGGTCTTTCTGGTGGCGTCATTCAACTTACGATAGTCAATGCAAACACGCCATCCGTAACCAATCGAGTTGGAATTAACTCATTATCTTCATTTGTGATATGATTATGCCACCCTTTTTCGAACACAATGAATTGGGCTAACCTAAGGACTATCTCGAGATCGGGTAAATCAATCCGCATCAAGAAGTTTAATAACCTCTTGTTTGATAACATCATGGATTTTGGATTCACTCGTCTCGATGTTGAGCTATTGGTTTAAAGTCATCCTCCATCAAGATTTTATGAGTACAAAACTCGGGGTTTATACCTTTGATGTCGGAGAGTTTCCAAGCAATTGCTTGCTTGTGTGACTTCAAGATTTTAATGAGAGCGACTTTTCATCTTTACTCAAATATCGAGCAATAATGACGGGTAATTTATCATCACCCTCAAGAAATGCATACTCGAGATGAGGAGGTAAGTCCTAAGCTCAACCTCGTGAAATTCATCGCTTTTCTCAACCGAATTGACTTCCTTGTTATGAAGTTTGGCGGGAGGGAGGAGGAGAGTATCCGTTTTGTCAACTTCTTTAGAAGAATATCTCCTCTGATTAATCTCATTTTGATTAATCTCATATGGGATTGAATCACTAGGGTGAGGGTTGATGATGGATCATCATTGAGCAACTTCTCAATAAGAAGTATGTCCCCTCAATATCAATTGGAGCGTGATCAATTTCCCAAGGTGCAGAATCACTAGCCAAGTATGCTTCAATCTCATCTAAGATGAAGTCGCTTCCCTCAAGCGGAGTGAGAGAAGGAGTAGAATTGGCTATGATAGTGAGAAGATGTGTGGAATCCCAGCTCACGGAATTATGAGAATAACCAAGAACTTCTTGAGAGTACTCGTCGAAGCAACATCGATGATATCTATTCGGTTAACCGACTCGTAATCATAGTTTGCGGAGTACCTCGACGTTTGGTCAAGGTTGAAGGTGTGACTTCATTACCAACACGCAATGTGATTTCTGCTCAAATACATCAATGAGAGCACGGCCCGTTCGTGAATCTCGACCAACAATGAGAGGAACCCGATGATCGACATCAAAATCAACAACCACGAAGTCACCGAAATGGAACTTTCCTACTTTCAAATACGTCTCAAGAATGCCAAGAGGGCGGGATATGAAACGATCTGCAAGCTCGAGAGTCATGCATGTAGGAGTGAGTTCCGGAAGAAAGTTTCTTCCACTTGAATATGGCATAAGATTAATGCTTGCACCAAGATCCGCTAGGGAAAGCATTCAACCATTCCCCGAATACACAAGGTAAGAGAAATTTCCCAGGATCTCAAGCTTTCGGAAGCTTCTTGAGGATAACTGCAGCGGTTCTCGTTAGAGGAGTCTTAGCCATTTCAAACAGCTTTTTCCTTATTGCTTAACATGTGCTTGATAGTCGATGCAAACTTGGGCATCAACATGATAGCATCCGCAAAGCTTATGTCAAAATGTAACTCTTGGAAAATTTGGAAGAATTTATCCATTTGATGACTAGCTTTCTCGGAGCTTTTGCTCATTCAGCGTGATGGGTAAGGAATAGAAGATTTGGATTCGATTCTCAATGAGCTACAGGAGGTTCAAAACAACTCCTTGATTCAACTTGGGTTTCGGACCACTTGAGGTTGGACTACCGAAGGTTGGACGTGTGTGGTACTTCGTGGGCTAGAATAATGCACTTTGTCTGTTGTTTCCTTGGTAACTTGACTCATTGCTACAGGAGGAGGAGGCATTGGAGTCGTAGGTCCATTGTGTTTTGGAGGTTCACTGTCCACTACCTTAGGAAGAGAAGAAGAAGAGGTAGTAGGAATAGCAGGTCCATCATATGAAACACCACTTCTAGTTGTGATCGCCTTTGCATCGCCCCTCGGGTTAGCGATCGTGTTGCTCGGTAAAGTACCGACCCGAGCAGTCGATCATTTAAAGACTTCTTGGATCGACAATCGGACCGACCAACAACCTGTTCATTTCATCTTGGGACTTCATGAACCTTGATAACTCATCGATGATGGTCTGGAGGAGTAATGACGGAGGAGGAGGAGGACAATTTGAGGCCGTATGTTTTGATTATAGCCAAAATTCCCTTGATTAGGATTCATATTCCCATGAAATTGATTTCCTCGATTGAAATTGTTTTGATGAAGGTTTCCTTGATTTTGGAAACCTTGATTGGGTCGAGGATAGAAATTACCTTGGTTTTGATAACCTTGGTTCATTCTTGGTTGGTTCGATTCGGTTTGCATGTTATGATTTGGATTGAAACCGGTGGTGCACGATTAGTGTTAGCACGTAGTGTGGTTCATTTTGAGGACGGTATTGATTACCTCCTTGCTGTGAACTACCGGCTAGAGCATTTGCTTCAAAGGACTACCATCGGTGGCGGTACAATTGTAGTAAGCATGAGGACCACCACAAGTGACACAACTCTCAACTTTCTTCACTTGAAGATGTGTTGGTGTCTCTGAGTGAAGGAGACTTTCTTCCGTTAGCAAGAACCAAAGCTCGAACAATGTCTCGTGAGTTTATCAATCTTAGCATCGGTGCTAGATGTACTCACGGGGATGAAGAAGAAGAAGGTCCGAAGATGAGGCGATATGTCTTAGCTCGAAAGGACGGACACGAGATTTGTTCTCAATGATTTGCAAGGCCTCTTTTGTTGTCTTGCTCAGAAATTACCTCCAGCGGAGGCATTCAAAGAGTCTTGATTAGTCGATTGAGACCATTGTAGAAAGTATCCATTTGCATTAACTCGGTAAAACCATGATGCGGACACTTGCGAAGCAACTCTTTGTAACGATCCCATGCCTCCCGAATGATTCATCAAATCTCGAGAAAATTTCATTATCTCATTCTTAAGACTTGTGGTTCGGGATGGAGGATAGAACTAGTTAACGAACTTGGTGACAAGATCTTCCCATGTCTCTATAGAGCGAGGGGTTGTTTCTCGAGCCAATTCAAGCTTGTCCTCTGTAGAAAATGGGAATGAAGAAGCTTGATAGCTCGTGTGGGACATTCTTGTACTTGATGGTAGATGCTATCTTGTTAAACCATCGAATGTGTGCATGAGGATCATCCCGCTCAAAACCATAGAATTGGCTTTGGGTTACTAGATTGAGCAACCGGTTTTGAGCTCAAAGTGTCGGCCATAATGGGAACAACAATGGCATCTCCGTAACCCTCGATGGGTGCTTGGAGAAGCTCATTCATGGGTTTGTCTTCGCCATTTCGGCGGAGGTGGTGGTGGTAGGCGTTCCTCGATCACGGTGAAGGAGGCCGAACGTCCTCTACGTCTACGAGGAATGTTTCCAAGTTCGTAAAGTGGACTTGTAGAGCTGGAAGAACGAGTCGCATGCACTATGTATAAAAATCAATTTTCAAAACAAATGAGGCAAAACACAAGTGAACTTAACCAATAATCACAAATGAAATGGATTCTTTGAAAAGGTACACCAAATCACAAGTGATACAAAGGCAAGTTTTAAATCTTTGGTTCGGGAACTTATTATGGTCGCACCCCAGTTAGGTAGTGCCTTGCCTTGATTTATGTGGTTGATTTTATGTATATTAAGTACCACTAAAAAGGCGTAGGTAAGATTTGTGCAAAGGGGTTCAAAACTTTTGGACAATATTTTTGGGATCGTCTCGTTTAACCAAATCGTCTTGTTTTAAGAATCACTTAAAGACAATACAAGATAGAAAACGCTACGATTGTTTTGTTGTTTTATATTTTTTTTGGAGTTTTAACACTTTAGGAAAAGTGCTAATGAACTTTTGATTTTCTTATAACTTACGAAAACTTTTTACAAATGATGGGCTATGTGCAGAATGGGTGCGAAAATGGCTAAACAGCTAAAGCCTCCCGCAATGGCAAAATTTGATCTATGTTGAACCAGTCAAGTCTAATCACACAAGCTAGCCACTTGTGAATGGCTAACCGTAATGGACTTAAAACAAATTAAGCACAAATACAATGAAGATCAGAGAATACAGTGAATTCCCGGGTCGTTTAGTCCCAAGGAGATTCAATGGTGTGTTAAACAAACTCGGAGGATAGAATGATCACTAGGATAGTGATGCGCAAAGGTTATGATTAGAAATATTACACTCTTGATTGATTGGAATGGAATGGAGTCATGATTTGGAAAGCACAACAATCGGATCAAAGAAACGTAAACGTAAGTTTTAAAACTACGATATCGCATAAATATAAAAGTGAAAACTAAGAAACAAAAGGCCTAAAATATAAAATGACATTTTTAGAAACCTAAAATAAAAGAAAATTATTAGAAAAGAAAATTATTTTAACACTATTTAATAAATTATTATTAATTAAAAACTATTTTAACTATTTAATAAATACTCTAAAATAGAAGAAAATACAAAATAAGGCTAGAAAAATAAACTTATGATTCAGAAAAATCTAAAATACTATAAAACTAATTTTAAAATTAAAATATATTTTTCACACTTTTTATATAATTATTACTAATTAATAACTATTTAAAATACATTTAATTACTAGAAAATATAAAATAAACTTGGAAAAATAAAATTTTAACTTTGAAAAATCTAAAATATGATAAAACTAATTTTAAAACAGAAAAGATATTTTTA